>JAGQDJ010000130.1:0-153817 GCA_022885665.1 Triops longicaudatus | reverse complement strand
TCGTCGATGTTTACCATAATAGGACCAAATACAGCCAACTGATCATGTAAGGTCCTCGCTTCGTTGACATCAGTTGCCTGGAACGTGACTTGTAAGCAACAAGAGGTCATGCCAAAACTAAAGTCGTCCATATAAATATGATCCGCCAAGGCATTCTTCCCTCGCTCACCGTCGTCTCCTAGTGCTTCAAAATTATCCAGGAATGGTCTTGGTGTTGCTGTATCGACAAAAACTAATACGGCAAGAAATTAAAAGACACCGACGGGTTGTTACTAACGACAACTTACGGGGCATATTTATGGCCACTTTTTCGCCTCGTTTGTCTCGCACATTCCTCGATGATGACTGAAACAGAGGATCTGGGAAGACAACTTCGTTCGGCAGAAATAGTGACCCCGAATTACTAGACTCCGGTTTGGCTTGGTACACAGGTGTACTGAAACTCGGACATCCTAACCTAACCATTGAATTTAGGACATAATTTTTCTGCTTAATCGTATTTTTTATTGTTATAATATATACTCTCATGTATTTTTACAAGTTTATATTTTCCTGTTTCTTATTTGTGTGTTTTATCTTTACCTAGGGAAGACGGTTAACGTCAGAAAAGTCTCGTTTTCACGGAGTTTCGCACAAGCTTCCTCACGCCGATGTTTCATATTTGCTTCCACTTTTTTCACGTCCGAAATTGAAGTACCGTACGGCTGGCCAGGGGTTCCTTCGATCATGAAGTTGCCATACTCAGGCCCCCATAAGCATTGTACGTTTCTTGACGAGAAAAATAAATTAACGCTTCAAAAATGATAAGATTGCAAATACATCTTTGGAAAATACTTGGGGTCCAGACGTTCTTTTTCCTGCAATTCGGGCAACAGTTCTGCAGAGCGTAAACTCAGCGTTGCTTTCTTGGCAGCATCATCAAAATGGATTATCATGTACTCGATTTCGTCACCCCACAGTAAAGGATCATCATGACGGTCCATGGATTTCTTATAGAGATTGATGAATTGACGAACACCATGTTTGCGTACATGGTCAGCAAGCTCTTTGGTTTCCGGCCAGCTAAATGGATGTCCCTCGCTTAATTGAACCATTTCGTATTCGGGAACACCGTCACAAACGACAAGCCTGTATAAAAAAAATATAAATGACTAAAAGATTATATAAACAAATTAGGCGTACACTACTAAGAAATTATACTACTGCCATCGCTTTAGTAAAGGCAATATCTATTCCCCATTCGTATCGCCTTTCGGTTTGCAACGAGTCTCCATTACTTGCCGACACGATTGTAACAGTACTTCTCCCCGCAATGAAAGCATTTACGCCATACGAAAAGCTATGCCATTTTTATTTAATGCCATTTAAAATAACTGCTGTTAATTTTCTACTTAATCCTGGTAGCGGTTCGGAATGGTGATATATTGAGTAATGAACTACAAACGAACAAACTCACCAAAACACAGACTGACGACTACTTTGACGACTGGCACTCGTGTCAACGTTTGGGCTACTGAATCTACATACGGCTCGATTAGTTTCACCTTAACAGACTTTACCCTCGACTTATGACAAGCACTATGACTGTCAGTAGTGCTGCCTGACTGCTGTGCAGATAGGCCTTGACTGCCTCTATTAACGCCTGACAACACCACCACACTTTCTATTCTATTGATACCTTAGGTCAACAAAAAAAATGCGGAATGACAAAACGTGAAAGGACAAAATCTTTTCTAAGCCCAATCCTACTTTCCAGTACTTTTACACAAAATCAGCCGGATAAATAAAGGAGAAACAAAAGAATGATGGGAAACCTACAATAGAAGGAATGATGGAACTATTGGCGCTGTCAAACCAGTTTTCAGTCTGTGCTGCTGTCGGAAAAATAGGCAAATAGTCCTGTCTAAAATCTTCAGCTTATCCGAGATAGGCTATCTCCGATATTTGCTCCGTCACAACAAATATGTTTTTGTACATTAAAACGGGTTCCAAATCCAGAAAGCCACTTGATGTAAAAAATTAATTTAAAAAATACAGAGCTAGGTCAGTTTCTAGCACATCTATGTTGCATTAAAGAGTTATAATAAAAAAAAATAGAAAAATAAATAAAATAAAATACATTAGATCTTCATGTCACACTTGACGTCTGGAACGGAACGTATATCCGTAATACGGTGTATGATGAACGTAACGTAGATATGGTGGCCAAACGTAGCGACGGTCAATTTTTGCAAAGATTTGTGCAAGGACAATAATCCTCTTAACACAAACATACATGTAACGGAAATCTCAGCACAAACATAGAGTGCACTCCAATTATTTGCATGCCGGGTCTTTGAACTTTCCTTCCAGTGAATGAAAAGTGTAACAGTCCTGTTTAAGTTCCGTTAAATTCAATCTAAATCGGTTTCTTTTTCTGAGTAAGGCTTAATTGAATATTCCTCTTTTCGATTAAAATTTTAAAGCCCTGTGAATATTACAACGCTGATTGACTTCGGCTGCAAACAGGACGAAATTTTAAAATAACACTCGCGACCAGACACAATATTCCACGCAATGCTTCAAGGGTCTTAAGCCCCTAAACAAAACCTCACTAATGAGGGTCTCAACCCCCACCTTTCACGTTCAGCAGAGGCTAATTAAGCCAATTTACCAATTTTATGTTTCGTCACGTAGCGACTAATTTTCCCATAGAAAAACGTATTCGGAAAATTTACCAAGTTTATATTTAGTCGTGTGGTTTCTTGAGTGAAGAGATCATGTTCACTAAGAACGAAAATAACATACGATCGGCGACGTTTCATGACACCATCTAATTTAACAATGTGGAGTAAATCATCTCCGCATTTCTTTCGCTAAACTGGTATTTGTTACTCTAAGTAAATACTGCAAGATTCGCGTTACTTTAATATAATTTCGTAATCGACCTCGAGAGAAAGTTATACGAATTTCACTGTAAAAATTATGCAACAGAACAAGTCGTAGGCATATTCATTTTACACTATATCACATCCCATCAAACAGCCAACGCCGGATTTAATCAAAAAACAAACTGTAATACTGTAAACAAACTGTAATCTTAAGGCTATACCCTAGATTTTCGTGCGGGGGTATTATGGGATATTTTCCATATGCATGTTTTTGGACACTACGCAGTCACCTATTCTCACCATTATAAATGGACTTTTCGGAGATGAGGGTGGGGTAACCTGTTGTCTCCCCTATGTACGGAGGTGCCCACCTTGCCCATCTTGTTAATATAATGAAATCCGAGTCCTCTGTAAGATCCTAGATCTCAGTCTTTACTCCAGTGCTTCCCAATAGTGGGTAAATTACCCCAAATTGGGTAAAAGCCGCTTAGATTTGGGTGACGGAGTCTATCTGAAGAAAACTTAAAATTAAAAAATTATTTTTTAAGATTTTTGCTCAAATGACTAAAATGCTCAAATAACATTTTCCATACCTAACAATTTAATTGTGCTTGCACTTGGAGTATTTTCGTTTGAAGGCTACATGCTACCTTACCGAGTTATTTGGAAACTACGTTTTACATAAATTACGTAGAACATTTTACTATCAGTTACTTACAGTAAAGGTACCTATAATGACCATTATAGCTACCGTCAATATTCTTTACAAAATATTCTTAGTAAATTTGCAAACAAGTGAGTAATATGTAGATATTTGTAGGGAAATATGTTCCCAACAATTAATTTTAAGTGCACATTTAAACAACTTCTCACTAATGTCTTGATCAAAACATAAGTCAGTTTTGGAAAAGTCGCCTGAGAAATTGAGACGGTTTTCAGAAGATCTAACTCCATCGCTAACTGAAATTCCAACTTTGTTCTCGTTAAAAAAATATCTTAAGAAGGATTCAAATTAACCTTCAAGTCAAATTATCGAATGATTCGTTTCCCAAAGAAGTTTAATTCTGAGGTTTTTCCAAAAAACTGTTCAATGAGTTTTCTCCAAAATTCTCGACCATTTGTACTAAATATTATGATCCGAAACTAAAAATTGTGAGGAAATTTCGGATTTTTTTTTTTTTTTTTTTTTTTTTTTTTTTTTTGCAAAATCGCCTGAATCATTTAGCGTGTAACTCCCTATTATTCAACTAGGTACACAAATTTGGTACTCGAGTACAGTGGCGGCGGAACTACAATTTCGTCATGGGGGCAGTTCAATACCTTCTACCGAGGAGTGGGGGTTAGGTGCGCGGTACCACAAAACATATTTTACCTATTTTTCTTTATATGTAATGTATTCGTGAAAAATTTTATTGAGAAGTACTGCTTTATTCTAATCGTTCCGCATTATTTAAGCCTCATAAATTAGGACACGTGTCAAGAAGACTGGCTAGACCAGTGCTTCTCCATAGTTTTCGCTCATGTCCCAAAATCATCTATAAATCAGCCTTCAATACCCAACTAATTTCCAAAATACAAATAATAAAATAAAAATTAAGATTACAATTACGGTGTACCTAACTGAACGATAACGGAGGGATACATGCTAAATGGTTCAGGCAATTTTGCACAAAATATTCAACATTTACTCGTAAGTTTTCGACAGTAAGGTTTCGGATAGTAACGCATAATACAGAACATCGAGAATTTCGAAGAAAGTTTGCTGAGTAAATTCATTAGAAAAACCTCACATTGAAGGTTCTTTTGGGAAAACAATAATTTAAGAATTTGGCTTGAAAGTTCGTTTGAGCCGTTTTAAGGATCTTTTTAACGAGAACAAACCTCGAATGTTTCGATCAGTAATGGAGTTGCAGCCTATGCAAATTGTCTCCATTTCTCAGGTGATTATTCCAAAACTAACTGGCAGATATTACTCGTGTTTTGATCAAGACACTAAAGTTGTTTTACTGCACACTTAAAGCTAACTTTCGAAAGGGTTTCTCTAACGAAAGTTTTCTCACGCGTGATAAATTTTGCAAGAATGCTTTGTAAAATTTATTGACAATTTGCTTTAATTATCACTATATGTAACTTTACTGTAAGTAAAGTTACTTTACTTTATTTAAGTTTCTGGGTAAGACGAATGCTATTTTAATATTTCAGTTCTTGCAAGAAAAAATCTTCACATAAGCACATTTAAAGGAATTTTATTTCAAGTTTTCTTCAGATAGGCTCCGTTATCCAAATCCACACGACTTTCATACACTTTCGGGTAATTTATCCACTATTGAGAAGAACGGGTTAAAGCATACCGACAAAACTATCCCAAAACATCTCAAGTTCCCTTAATATTTGCTTCTGTTTACCCAAATAATGTAATTCTTTTCAATTGCTCACAATCTAAAATCAAAAGTAATTACGTCACCTGTCAACCAATGGCCGGATGTCTAAAAATGCAGTTACGAAACTGAGGCATGATTAAGGCCCCGGTATACACAAACCCCTTACGGAAAATAGCATGCGAATTTTCATACATCACGCTGGAAAAATGGTTAAAAAATCAAAGAAACTGTTTCGACAGTAATGTTAGAGTTGTACATATCTAGTGGACCGGCTTGATTTTTGTACAAAAGCTTTTGCTAAATTTCTAAATTACGGTTGATTTTTGCTACTTTTTATTATACAGAAAAATGTAAATCAGGCAAACTGATGAACTAGGTTCGATGTTTTGAAATTTTTACATATGAAAAGAAACGAAATCGGTCAGATACTTTTTGTCATATCGTATCTGAAACTTTAAGGTTTTTAATGACAATATTTGGGTTGTGCCTCTATCCAAAATTTCTATTTGACTTCATTCAACTTTTGCTGTTAGCTACAATAAGAGGCCTAGCCTCCACGGTGGAAATTATGTCCTTATCTTAAAAAAAAAAAAAATATATAAAATGCTGAAAGTTGTGTATACCAGGTCCTTAAATGGCATATCTCTTAATATTCATATTATTACGTTATTTTGGTATTTATGAGATCCGTAAAACTTGAAGAAAAGCTCTCTATTGCCGAGTTATACAATTCTTGTTCTAAGTTTCACACAAAACTTGTGATTTATATCCAACATAAGAAACCAGAACAAAACGAACCGATCACACTTAGTCTCCAAATAGAAATTACAGCTTATAAGCTCAACGTTAATTCTCAATCCTTTTTCACATGCGGCTGCCTAAATAAGACCCTATGAAACAATTCATACGACGTATTAATAATTCCCCAGCTCAACAACGCCCTAGTATAATTCACATGCACGCCGTAAAACATTTTACGCAGCGACCGACCTCTTTCTTCATAAACTTGTCGGGAAACCTCAAATAAATTATGAAACGGTCCTCCTAAGGTGCATTGCATGTGCGTTTTTAGGATATTAATTGGGTAAAACACAGTACTAATAAACGCGCCCACTAGTGCGCCCGTAACAAAATCAAAAAATATTTTCCCGCTCCAATGATCCGATTTGGGCAGCCGATTTGACAACACTTCCCTGAATTCGAAGAACATGGCATTACTTAAACCGTTCCGCAAAGCTATAGGCACGAAGCCTCGGTAATATTCCCGGAAACCGAAATGTCTCAGTTCTTCGAAGGCATGTAACGTGTTCCGGAAACGGTTGTGAAAGTGACGATCTTGTAACAACATCTGGATACGTTCGAAAGGAGTGAGCAGGGCTTCCGTTGACCCAGCCAAGACGGCCGACATGTGTTTCCGCGTGCTTACGTCGACGCTAGGGGCGTAGTGAGAGAACAGTTTTTGGTAATGGTCGTACATGCCGAACATGATTGAAACCGATATGCTTTTTTGGCACAGAGGAGGGATAATTCCACGGTAAAGGTAGCGAAAACCTTCAGTTTTAAGCTGTTTAATAGCCTGGTCTGTGTGCAATCCGTGAAGCATCTTGAAAATAACAAAAATTAATAAACAAAGTAATAGCACGAATGATTAAATAAAATACAATATAAAAATTAAAATTAGAAGATCTAATATATGCATTTATATTTTACTTGTCGAAACATGACTTTGTTGATGGGGTAAGTTAGGGTGATGTTGACGAAGGCAGCACCCCATCCGCACATGAATTCTCGCCATTCTGGCCGAGGTATAGGAATTTTCTCTAATATGTTATTTTTTAAAACTTATTAATTGTTTTTGTTTAACGCTTTTTTTTTACCAAAAATCTTCTCAGGCATTTTGCTACGTTTTTAAAGAATCATCTGCAGTACCTGGAAACAGAAATTAGTTTGGAAATTAATTGTGTTTCTAAAATGTAAGGGTGTCAAGTGACAGGTGCTCATGAGATCTAAAAATAGATTAGGAACTTAGTCAACAAAATGTGGATTATTTACCTAATTGCACTGTGACAGTTGTGTAAGCCAGCGTCAAATAATAAAGCGCTTAGTTACTAAAGATTCTAGCATAGTAAATGGGCAAACTTTCGAGAAAAACTACTGAAAAGTCTAAGAAAATCAAATGTAAACAATAGAGAGTGGAGAAGGATGAAATAGGAGGAGGGACTAAGCCATAAACATGCAATCTGTGCTATTCTTCAGTATGCCGAAAATTTGAAACTTGAACTGCAACGCTACCTTGACTCTTTAAGGGACTCTTCACACTGCCAGCATAAGAACAGAAGGCCTACTCAGTGGCCTAACAGGGATGGAAAAAAAAAAAATCAGGTGGAGACTGGCCATTGTGGCATAGTGGCAAACTCGGGGCTTTCTTATTCGTAATAATGTTTGGAAAGCTTTGTGGGGCCGGTCTCAAAATTCCCGCATGGGGCGCTGGCTAGCCAGTCCGCCTCTGAAAATAATAAGCTTCCACGGGTTCTAACTATCTTTTATGTGTTGTTTAAAAGAACGGAGCCGTAAAACATAAAAATTACTTGCTGTTCTAACTTATAAAATTGTTCTAATTAATTTGTGCCGTCTGTGAAAGTCAACTGGCAATAGATTGGCCCACGGTGCATGGGATAGCTTGGGAAAAGCTCTTATGCTCCCAGTGTGAATGGCCCGTAAGGTCCAGTAGTAGATGATGCATTGTTTTTGAGGAATTTTGCTTCCGGCCTAAAAAGTGTTCCTTAGGCAGAAACATAATTAATGTTCTTCGCGAGAAAAAATTTACAAAAATAACAGCAGAGCGTGAACAGGAGTGACTTTTTACGTACAGTTTTTTCTAATTAGTAGCTAAGGCTGATTGCTTTTTAAACCAAGAAAGGATGGTAAGAAAATTGAAAGAAAACACTGGAAAAATTCTAATTTATGTATTCTTTCTAGACAATGAATTTGGACTCGAAGATTAGTCTTCCAAGCACGAGCTCTCCTGTTGCAGAAGAATGGGAAGTCTTAGATCCTACCCCTGATATCTATGCTCTTTTTATTCAGTTCAACGGGGAGTACTTTTGGGGCAAACTGGATGGAGTGGAAGTTAAATGGAGTTCAAGGATGACTCTGTAAAAGCTGTCATTCCTAAGCGCTTCTTTCCACTTAAAACCAATTTTTATGCAGATGCGCTGGCTTGTGTCGATATGAAGGCAGAGGAGGGCTCTGCTCCATTAGCTTGAGCGTGCCGTTGTTGAAACTCCGTCCTCGACGCGATTTAGTCGAAACACTTCTAGTAGAAAAACTTACCGAAAAAAAACTAGAATTTTCGCTAACTCTCCAATGTATCGTAGCATGAAATGATCCACGCCTATTTGTTCGTCACGCAAAATAACCGAGATCGTGAAGGACATGGTCCGGAATTTCAAAGTCACATGGAGCGTATTAACCGAGTTGCTAAAACGAAAATTACTGTAAGACGACAAAAACTTGACTTATGAAGTTTTATTGAAGAAATATCGCTATTGGAGTCTATCTTTTGTATTATTGTGCAGATTTATCACTCATTTCACGATGAAGTCCGGTTGTACAAACAACATTGGTGGAAATGTTCCGGTCCCTGCCAATCCCGTCCGCCGTATTATGGGCTAGTAAAGCGATCCATGAACCGAGCACCGGGTCCGAACGATTTTTGGTGGAAAGATCATCAAATGGCATGCGGAGGAACGTATACCAAGATCAAAGAACCCAAAAATTATGGCCAAAAACGCAAAGCCAAGGAGAACGTGCGAAGTATTGATTCTAATTTTGCTAATTGGCCGATTGTTAGACGTTTCTCTGGTTTCTAAGGTACGGACAAAGGTAAAAAGCTGCAGATGAAAGACATTCGTTCGTTTGTAACACCGAAAGCGTCAACAAGCGCATCTCAGGAAGCTTTAATTGATTTAACCGAGTCTTCCCAAGCCAGTACCTCACAATCCAGTCAAAATCAAGCCACGCCCTCTGTTAGTAGTCGGACCCGCAACGAAAGCAAACCGCCTGACGTGAAGTCGCGGACTGCTAATGCGGTCGTTCCGTTTTCTGGCCGTGGATTTGTGTTAGGCACTACTGATTCAACGGATTCGACTACTTCTACTCAAATATCTCAAGCTCCAATGTCTTTGGTGAATTGCCCTGTTTGTAGTGCTAAAATTCTCGAATCTGCGATCAATTCCCATTTAGATTCTTGTTTGAACAAATGATGTTTTCTTTTTTTTCTCTCACAAAACAATGAAGTACTTTTTAAACGGGATTCATGACTGTGATCTATGATATTATGGAGAGTTTTTGTACAGGATGTAAAATGTGCGTCCATATTTGGCAGAAAATCTATTATTAAACAATAAAAGTATCCAAGATGCAACAGAATCGTTTGTTTTTAGGAAAATGCGAGCAGCTTTACCGTGTAATTGGATCTGTAGAACCTGAGTATCTAGCCGGCAGCAATTAACGAGTATAATGCGTTTCTTTTACGATACTGTGCAGCTTCTGAGGCATACTTGGGAGCAAAGCGAATACCATGGTTGCATGCAATTTGCCAGTCTTGTACAGCTGTGAAAGCATTTGTCCCTGGGTGCGAGGAGACATGATAGAAGGTCAAACGTAACATCGCTTATAACCAGGTTGGTCGCATGTTTACTGACCTACTGTTTTATTATAACGTTGCTGGGATTATTAAAACGAAAAAGCTCGTTTCTTCCTTATTCTTGTCTGTTTCAGAGGATTTTTGAAAAGTACGGAAGCAAAAGAAAACCAAGTAAGGAAACAATAATTACTGTTTTGTTAGAAAACCGCATAGAATCGAATAATTTACTGAAATTTTAGTTGCATGGTGTCATGTGTATTATATTTTTTCAAGTGCGCACTCAAAGTTATCCCAAACCGGTAGAACTTTCAACGCGAACAAAAAATTTTACGACAAAAATTCATATATAACATTTTTGCGAATTTTTTTTAGTGCTATTATTAATATAGATGAACTGAATGTGCGTGTTCATTTCCTTTAAAGGAAATGACTTAATTTATGTTCTAAAAAATATGACTGTAAAGAGATCTACAGAAAAAGCTTTAACCTTATTTTTCTTTTCATCCTCTTGTAGCATCTTTCTGGAAAAATCGGATCCTCTATCTGTCACAGTCGCCTTTTGCTAAAATTCGAAGACACAGTTGCGTACGTTGCGCCCTTCCGCTACAGTGCTTGCCCCCCGTTCCCAAGTGCCCTTACAGCAGCACTGAAAGGAAGGGCAAATGGACAACGACGTTGTAGTATCGCTTAAAACGATTGCATAATTCTTGTGCATCAAGTTTCCCAGTGAAGTTATTGTTAAGCATCACATATCCGAAAACGTCCCAAATTTTCCAAGAAAATATTTCTGAACGTGCCATTTTTCCGATAAGACGTTTTCCTTATTTTTGCCAATTCCTGTCCGTTAACGGAGACTGCGAGTGTTTTCCAGGTAGTGCTGCCATCTATGGAGCTAGTAAGTAACGGTGCAAACCACACTGCCTGATCAACAGAAGCACACTAAAAGGTAAAATAGCTTTAAAATTCACATTGAAACATTAAAACTTTCAATTTTTGGCTTTATTTGACATTATACGCTACTAAAATTTCATGAGAACTAAAGTTGTACCAAATTGAGGCATTTATGTGTCATAAGATGTTACTAAGTCATGTTTTTTGTTGTTTTTTCATAAAATGCATCCAAATCTCAACTGAAATGGTGTAATTTTGCTACAGAAAGTCTTTTCTTCATGATTCCCCATTCTAGTGTGTACTTTTCGTTTTAAATAGATTGGACTTCAGTCGGGAAGGCTCGTTTAAGTCTTGGAAAAATGTCAGCCGTCCAAGTTCACGTTGAATACTGGTACTTTTTTTTCCCCCTAAGAACAGCATTTTGATCTGTTTTTCTGGCTTTTACAGTGGCGGATGAGGTTACGCTCCCCGCTTTATGGAACTGAAGGATATGATAGTAGCCGAAGTTCCAGAAGCGGTTGTTACTGGTTTTGTCGGCCGGCGAAGTAATAAATTTTACTTTCAAATGGACGATAACTCATTGTTTCTGACAGTTAGATAGCTATAGCTCGCTAAGTGTAGTCATTTATTAGTCTGGTCCACAGCATAAGGGTTACACACCAGGATAACAGTCCTAATGTTAAAGTTTTCTGCCTACGTTCTCCATCTCAAGAGGATGTGGAGGGTATACGCGAAGGTAGGAGGGAATGGGTTCACAGACTTGCCCATCGTACCCTAAAGTAGGCATTCCTAATCTACTACAGAAAAATTCCACAAAGGGAACACAATATTCCAGAGACGGGGGGCCCTTTCTCTCCATATCTGCCCTGTTTCCTTTTGTGGATCTGAACAAGTGCTTTGTAAACCGGTGGGATCTCTTTGTAACAGCACTTGCACTGGTAGGTAGGTTTGCGAATCACTCTTTAGTATTCCACCCTTTTACCTGATTGTACTCAAGGGAACCAGAAAGCCGACAGAAAACTTTGAGAGGTAGCTCTGTTATCATACTGTGTAACCCTTTTACTGGGGTATGGTCCTCATACTTAAGCCTTCTATAGACCCACGTTTTCTTATTTCACACATTTCCTGCTCTATTGTATTTTAATTGTATTCGTGAATCTTATATTTTGCGCCTTTTGATTAGATTTTTATGTGTTTTATCTTTGCGTACTTTATTTAACGTTCAGATTTTATTTTCTTATTTTGACATGAACATTTATTTGTTTTAATTTGTCTTTGTCGAATGAAAGTAGTTGGAATGCATGAGTAATTGAGTTAGAATTTTCGTTGGGTTACAAGATTTAAATTAATTATCTAGAATCTTCAACACAAAGACCTTTTCATTGAAAATTTCCGTACGTCTCCTTATCCGATGGTATTTAAAGTCGAGCACAGAAGTTTTCAATTTTTGTGTACTTTTTGTTAGGTGTACTTACATTGTAATGTACCTAGCTCGTATTTATTGATTTCCTTGCATTTTTTCCAGCTTCGTTTGAAGTAGTAGTTAACAACTTCACCATCCACTCGAAATTGAAGTCAGCTGCGTTTCCTGACTTCCCCGAAGTAGTTGAAATCATTTCGTCTGTTAAGCAAGGCGAATCCCCGAAGGTTGTGCAGAAAACGCACAGTTCTTGTGTAATCATGTAGAAATTTTTACCAAGACCGTTAACTCAACCCACCCATGTAAGAATATCGCTGCCTTGTTTGTCCGGTGTTTGCGTCCAATGAGACTAATTCGGTCATTGGTTTCACCACCAAGAGAATTAGTGGATGATTTTCGCCATCCCTGCAATATTAGGCAACGATTTCTCCCCATGTTAAATGTGACTGCCTTAATTCGTTCTTTTTGTATTATTCAAGCATTTCCTTCTCTTTTGTTTATTCTCCCTTTTTTGGCTCTTTATTTATTTATTTTTTAAAAGTCTTGATTCAGAACTTGGTTGAGGTCAATATAAGACAGTATTCCGGGAAGTTTGCTCTACAAGTGTTATATATCATTCACCACGCTTTTCGAAATTCATTTTTTTTTTTCAAATAATCTAATATCTAGCCATGGCAGATGCTGTCAAGAATCTGACATTTCAACTCACTGGAGGTCCCAGAGGTACTTTTAAGATTTCCGGTCGTTGTTGGGGGAGACAAACTAACTGGATTGGAAAATACGCTCTGTATTGCGAACATGTTACGAATCCGAGTCACGAAGCAAGAAAAAGAAAAGGTTTTTAGCTTTTTGAAGCGATTACAGGAAGAAATGTTGGGCACTTAGTACGAAGCTAACGAGTACGAGGGACATGTATAGCGAGCCACGGTAGCCAACGATACGCATGAAACTTAGATTATGAGACGGCGACAAAAAGTTATGGCTCCTAAGGTCGCCTTCGTTGTAGCAATACACAAAAGATTTTATTTTCGGGATGTAAAATTGTATGGAAAGCTTGAGTGTGGCGCAGAGCAAGTAAAGGAGTAAGGGTTTCCGTATTTCGTAAGATTGAAAAGGGATATTAACCAAATGCGTCAGTAAGCAAACTAGATTACAGTGTGTAACAATGAAATCGAAGGCATGGTCAGAAGCTTGGGAGACAAGAACACCACAAAAACGGCGACATGCAACGCTCAAATTATGGTGTTCGCTTCCAGAAGATTTCCTAGACGATAACAAGATTACCAACATGAAATGTTAAGGTTTGCTGAGATTTACGTGGTAAAATGACAGTCCTTGTGAGCTATTCTGACGTCGTTGTGTTGATTAGCACTTATGCCAAAGTAAGGTTCTAGAACGGCCACTAGAGGTTCTACTGTACTACCAATCAGAAAAGGGGGGGGGGGGTAATTTCTAACGAAATTTGTTTTATTCTATATGCTTTTCTATATGCCTTTTGTTTATTCTATATGCTTTCACCACTCGGATCGCCATCGGCTTAACGTTCTATGCTAGGCTACTGTTTATTTACATCCAAGCGAGATGTATATGTCATTATCAAGTGTTTATCAAAGACTATTTGAAATATCGACCCGTGAAGTAAGAAAGGACAGGGAAAACAAGTAACAACAGAGTGGGCAAAAGTGGAGTGAACAGAATATAAACTTCTGAAGGACACAACGATTTCGAATTTTGATATTGTAGCACTTGCAGCCCTTTGCACAGAGGCAACTTAGTCACTTGAAAGAATTTTTGTTTCAGACACACAGTAACTTATTGTTCTGTAAGAAAAAACATTAGCCTAGTTTAGAAAGTCACACCAATGGCATTTCAAGCAGTGAAAGCAAATTGAATATTTCCGATTGTATATCCGACATAAATGTTTAAAGTTACCCCGCGATGAGTACAACTTTGAACGCAAACACGAAATTTCCGACAAAATTCAGAGATAACATTTTGGCTGAAAATTTCGCTTTCGCACCGTTATTGTGTATGAGTTGAACTCCTTGACAACTTTCTTCAGCAGAAAAGTGACTATTTGAAAATGAATTCATATCTTTTCCTTCACAAGTCGCGCTCTCTAACACATTTGCTTGTACGTACTCCGCAAAACTCTTCGAAGTAGTTCTCGTTGTACATACCGCAACTTCTCGGAAATTGGGTTCCAAACGAGCAAATGGACACGCGAGACCCCTTACGGTCGAGTCTTGTTTCATGTTCGTTTTTGCTTGTCTGCTTATATTTTGAGCGGATGTAGGTCTAAAGAGCCCAGAAGTCAAAAGAGCCCACCCATAGGCCGTAGTTCAGGATACGAGAGAGGTGATGTGCAACGTAAATTTACTCCTATTTAAGGTGAATGCGTAACTTTTTCTTCTTAATTTTTCATTATATTCATTTTACAAATTGTGAGTGCTATAAGCGCGTTTTGCCAGTGACTAAGTTCTGTTGTGAAAGTGATTTGTGAAGCTGAAAAGTTATATTTTGTTTGCTTTACAAGTTTATTTATTTTACAAGCGTATTTTTATTTTTTTTTAAAATATTTGCATTATAAAGTTTCTATTCTTCATTGATAGATACACCCCCACCTAACCTCAACTCAACTACTTGACTACTTTGCCAATTGAGACGCGAGTTTACTGAACGATTGTCACATTGAATGCGGCTATTCTGTAAATATTAAGACTGAATCTCAATGTTGTCTATATAAGTATTTACTGTTCATTGTAATTTTTTCCCCTGGAATACGATAAACAAATTATAGGTCATACTTTGATGGTCATACTTTGCTATGCTTTGCTTATTGAAAGGTCATACTTTGATCGCTGACAAGAGATTTGGAAACCGTCGAGGTTCAAGGAACTACCCACGGCAAGATAGCGTGATAGCCGAAAGTTGTGTTCCAAACTCAAAGCGCGGTAAAGTTATTTACGAATGCTGTCACGTCCGAAACCATTACGCATAGTCTAACAGAAAAACCGAGTAAAACAAGCATCAAGAGCACATTCTTAGGTATATCTGAACTTAACTTGCAGTCCAACATGAAAGAATGCGTATTTGTAACTAACGTAGTTAACAAATAGACAAGTGTTATGCGAAAATTATAGATTTGTCCGGAAATCTTTCCACGTGGTTCTGTTTGCACACGATGGTGAGATGATAACACCTGATTTAAAGCATGTGCGCTCTAGTTGGAGAGGCGAGTTACTTAACTATCATAACTTTGTCTTCAACAAATTCAACTTTCACTAATTATCAGAAGATCTTTCAGTTATTAATTCCTGTATAGCTACATGCAGCGTCCAAAACTAAGACCATTTTTGTTACGATTTCCAAGCGTTTACTAAATATTTATGACATGAAACTGCGTTTGCCATGAGAGAGAAACAAAATTGCCAGCAATTCTATTTGCACATTCTGACATAAATAAGGCTAACAAATGCCAAAAGACTGCTTCATTAGCTAATTCTTTCATAAATAAAGATTAAAATCAAGAATAATATGGAGTTTGAAAGGGGTTAAACGAACGAGAGCTAACCTATACACATGAACGTCATAATTATAAAACAGCTAATAGAAAATCCAAGCCATGTAGAAATAATCGATATTTCCTAACGTGACCCATATAAATCACATAAAAGAAAGGGTACACTATGCCTCAACCATCCTACAGAAGTTGGGTCCAGCATGGTTTTCTCGCCAAAGCCACAAGAAATTAGTGCGGTCTTCTTGTTTGGATTTAAGCTTCTTTGATTTTCTATTATCTGTGTTATAATTATAATTTTCATGTGTACACTTTAACTGTCGTTTGTTTGTCCAGTCATATTCTTTTATTCTGGACTTTAAAGTCTGTTTGTAAAATAATTAGCTATTGAAGCATGTGTTTTAGCTTTGATGTTTATTAGCCTTACTTGTGACAGAAAATGCAAATGAAATTGCCGCAGTTGTGTTTATTTCTTATAGGAAACGCAGTTTCGTGTCCCAGAGATTTAGTAAACACTCCGAATTTGTGAGGGAAGTAGTTTTTTTTTTCTTTGGTCGCGGCAAGTAGTTGTACGCGAATTAATAACTGAAAGATCTTTTGATAATTAGTTAAGTTGAATTTGTTGAAGAAAAAAGTTGTGTTAGTTAAGTAACCCGTCCTTCTAAGCAGAGCATGCATGCTTTAATCATGTTTTATCCTGCCACTATCGAATGTAAATAAAGCCATCTGGAAGATTTCCTGACCAATTTTATTTTCTTCGTATAATACCTCTCTATTAGATAGTTATTTTCGTTATATATTTGCATTCCTTCATACTCATCTGCAATAAGTGTAGATAGATCTAAGAATGTGCGCCAGTGCTCATTTTCCTTTCCATGAACTGGCTTTTTTCACGTGTAATTATTTTGGGTGTTTGACAGAAATTATAAATAAGTTCTCCTTCCTGGTTTTGTGTGATAGTCTCAAGGCTCTTAAGTACCTAGAAATATATGATAGGCCAGCAATGGAAATCAATTGATGAAATGTGTGTATCTCCTGTATTTTGTCCATCAATACCCTGTCCTTTTAACGAAATGTACCGCTTATTGAGCTATTACGCAATTTTCTTCGAGATATAAATATACTGAAACTATGGTTTCCAAATCTCTTTTCAACGATTAAAGTATGACCTGTTAAATGCAGACTGACTTAAAATTAAAACAAAATGTTACTGTCATTTAACTTATTTCAGCATGGACCCATTTAATCGTTGGTGGAGGTACTTTCTGGACGTGAAGAATGGCAGTAGAACAATGAAAAGGCATTTTTTGAGCTCAGAAAACAAGCATGTTTTACATTTAAAAATACATTTCCGAGCGAAAAAGAAGAAATTTGGTGGCAACATGCAGGAACCTGTCAAAAAAAGCAAAGACAACATAAATATCCAGTTACATTTAAAAATAAACGTATTTAAGAGAGAAAAAATAATAAAGCAATAATAAGACCTCCACTTAAAATATAATCAAAATAATCGAAACAAACATTAAACAAAACTCGTTCGTAAATGTCTCCCGTGTCCATGTAGTCCTTTGGAACCCAATTACCAAGAAGAGTTGCGGTTGTAGAACGAGAACTACTCCGTAAATTTTGTCGGTGTACGTACAAGAGAATGTGATGGCGCCCTCCCTGACCCCGACGCGCTCACCTAGCTAGCTAGTGCTCTCTATCCTCGGAACAGCCATAAACCATAACACAGGAAAAAGGTCAAAGCTCACTATGTAATTTTAACATCGAGCTTGCCTATAGACAACAGGTTGTAACTGCGTTTTGATTAAGGTAGCAAAACGGCGACGAAGTAACTTTGAAGCCTAAAATGGAGCACCTGTCATAGTTGTTTTTCGTTAGTGAAAATACGAAAAAAAAAAAAAACTAAAATTATATCAAAAAGGCCTCTTGTGTTAAAGTTCTTGTTGCCAGGAAATGTGTTAGAACTTAAAACTTGGTACTTTTACCCTAAGAAAGCCCATTCATCGCCAAATCCGGTAATATTTTATTTGCTGCTTTGCGTTGCATAGTTGAAGGGCAGTAGATGGCCTATCGTTTACTGTAAAATGTTCGAAGTTTCCCCACGTGTTCAGAATTACCCCGGTTGACGGTACGACGCCATAACACATGATCAGTGCTCCGGAGAAACACCACTAAATTGATTTATGCGAATTAACGCCTTACTTGGAGGCTAGAAGCATTTAAAACATGTTTTCACGAATTAAGGTTACTCCCAAAAATTTTGGTGAATTGTAAGTTATAAACAGCTGCGTATAAATGCGTTTTCTTTATTTTATTGTTTTCTCGATATGTAGAACGCAACGACGAAGTTTTGCGAAAGATTACTGCTTTAGTCAAAAGGTCTTAGTTAGGTCGCAATTATGTTTCTTTACCGAATTTCTGTTTCTTTACCATGTGCAAGGTGCAATATTAAGGAAATTATGCTTTGTAAAAGCTTGTATTTCATTTCTGTAAGAAATGTGATTTTACAGTCATGCTTTCTTTTCATTCGTAGAGGAACCTTGAGTTTCTTATTGCTCTTATTACTTCTGAGAGCTGGTACTTAAGTTTTAAAATTGTTTTGTATTATACCACGCATGTTTTACCTGCTAGAGTTTTTACGAAAATATTAAGCAATGGAAATAAACATAACAACCTTAAGCTCTGCGAGGAAAGAGCTACTAGTTCGCTCGAACTTTTTGTGATTTGTTTGTGCTACTTTCCAATTACAGCTTTTCCATAGCTAACTTACTGCGCCTTCTGAAATTTTTCATTGATATTTCCCTACGTGTGTTTTGCTCATAACCCAATACAGTACCTCGTACAATGATCGATTTAATTCAGTACCTTTCTCTTTTAAAGTTTATTTTTTGTAATGGTATCAAGGTATCCGTTGTTGAAAAACTGTTTTTCTGTGTTGTTTGTTTCAATTGCCTCACGTTACAATTGAACCCATTCACATTTGCCGTGATTTCAGCTCGTACGACTCCAAGCTTTTGATGAACGATTTCTGTATACAATGCTCTTCAGAAAGTTGACTGAAAGAAATGATTCTGTACTCAACACACGACGTTGAGTAACAATGAATGTTTCCATCGCGGGTGCTGCTTAGGTTACATGAACGAAACGCAATATGACGGCATAGGGACGCCACTCACGCAAGTGACGTGAAGTTACAAAATTACTATTTTCAAGGGTCGCTTTTTTTTTGCTACCGTACTGTACACGAAATCAAGTCTCAAAAGTCACGGAAACTTTTATCTGCGCCTTTGGTAAACGGTTTGTTACATTCCTATTACAAGTAGGGGACGGATGCGACATCGTTGGCAATCCTGCTCGTTGTTTTTCACTTCATGTGCAACTAAAAGTCTAGCCCAGAATTATACTCTGCAGATTAGGTAGTGTCCTAGCTATAAAATACTATTTTACACTTCAAGAAGACAAAAAATAAGATCAACGACCTCGAAAACTGAAGGTATTTCCAAGGCACTTCCATTGTACAAAATGAAATGTTCGATACATTGTTTTGACTAAGGTTATGAGCCACGTGTTTTGTCATAAGGAAACTACTCGATTGCCATTTCCAAAAATGACATGATTATTTAATATATCATAATGATAATGATAACTTATTCATACTATAAAACTTAGATACCGGAAACATACTAGCTTTGTTTTGTAAAAAAATGTATGATTTTGTGTTGTTCAAATGTTTAACGAAAATAAGAAAAGGGTATGTTCTGTAGGGGAGTGGCTTCAGTATCCCTCGTTCCCTCAATTTTTACCAGTACTATGGTCAAGTAGTTGGCGTTTTTAAGTGTGGGGAACAGCAGCGTTGCCAAGTTGTGTTCTACAGAGTGTTCCCCGTGGTCAATATGGCACAGTTCAAAGAGCACGAAATAATCACTTTGGATTTTTAAAATCTCGTGAAAAATCATTATAGTGAATTTGAAATGAATTTTTAGACGAGTTATTCTCGAACTTATCATCGACACAAACGGTATTTTTACATAACTTTTAGATACATACATTGAGCGGTACAACGAAATAAACACGACTCCTTCTTGTAAAAAATGCAAGACTCATTTCTATTTTTTTTCTTTTGTACAATTCACTCTTTTTCGACGAAAATTCTTCCACGCAGACTTCGTTGTATCCATTAATTGTGATTTTTTTTCAAGTTCTAAAAGGTTACAGGTTAAAAGGTTTAAGTTCATTAATTTAATTTTTGTACGGTCTGTCCGTCGTGTCAACTGTCCTGTTCCTCCTCTTTCCAGTATAAAACAAAGGAGGATAACGCCATTGACACCGCTAGATGTCCCCCTTGTCTAGCTTGCTTGCTTTGGCTTAAATTATCATTGTCCAGTAACTCAGTAATCCACTTGTCCACGCTGGTACTTGTGTCGCTTTTATGAGCTTGAAACGACATGAAACAGCGAACAACTTGCGCAAATACTTGACTTCGAAGTTCCTTGGTTTCCACTGGTACGTATAATACAGTACGTTATATGGCTAAGACAATGTCATTGTCTTTCGCAAAAGTGCTCCAGTCGCGCGTGCTTTACTGCACGGTAGGTTACTGTCAATCAAACCCCAAGTACCTGCATTCCAACTTATGACACTTGAATACAAGCGTGTTAGGTCACACAAATTACCTACACACAATCCCTTTTGTAACAAATTAATAATTTGCACGACTCTATAACACATGCATCCGCTACTCTAACCTAACTAACCTAAAATCCCAGTAAATAAATAGAATCCTTTTTGTTATAAAACGCGGAGCTATGTTGCCGAACACTGATATCTCTTCTCTCAGAAATGTTACACTAAACACTCACAAACCCACGTCTAATGGGTTTACCCTACCCTTTACCCATTAGTACACAAAAAGGAACAACTTCCAGTGCAAAAGCTGGAGTTCTAACTCCATAATTGCCAACCTGGTCGAGTTCCAAAACTTTGTACACAGAACCGTCACCGATCGGGTACATTACCTCTTCCCCCAAAAACCTCTCTTATCGTTCGTAACGCAAACTGAGCAAAAGAGCTGAAAAAAGTCCACAAGTGTCGTTCTTAACGTTCGTCGGACACACTTTTTTCTTTGGGTACTCCAAAGCTCTTCGATTAATGCGATCGAAACGGTCCAGCTGTTGGTGAACTCGCACTCCTACGACGAGAAATTATTTGTCAGAAATACCCAAAAACAACCAGAAAGTGAAGTTGTCATTTCCAAACTCATCACTTTGTCTCTTTTCTCCCCCAAGATTTTTTTCTGTTTATTTTTCCGACAAAAAAAAAGAAAATTATACAAGGTTTTCTCGGAGAAGGGTGACGTGAAAACGAATGTTAAACACACATTTCGCGAAGGATGAAAATAGGCCAAAAAATAACAATTAACGGTTTACAAAAGGCGCAATATGACGCTATACTGCGTTGCACGGCAGCCGGTTGCTCTCCTGTAAATAAATACAAAAAGAAAAGTAAAAGATACAGCTACCGCGATAATTAACACTGCTCATAACTTTTCGGGATGGCGTGGCCGTTTGTCTCGCCTTACACCCGTGCCAAGCCCCACAGAGCAACACGATATAGCGGACTTTGTTACCTTTCAGAACGTGCAACCGAAGCGACGCCTTCGGCGCGTGTGCAGGTTGACATGTATAGACCCCAGTATCAGCTAATTCTGCGTGATTCATGGACACCAAGCTCCACGTAACGTCTTCTGAAGCATCGTAATATCGGTGTTCCTTTTTCCGTTGCGCGAAGTCGATAACCTAACAGCAAATCAACACAAAACTATAATGAAAAATAAATAAATGCTAATGAAAATTTTATATGAAAAAATCTATGCAAAACATACATAAAAATTCGACCCGCGCTTTACAAAATGCTAGCATTTCTGTCAATAAAAAATTCAAAAAACTAAAAAAATCCACAAAGTTTATTCGTTGGCAGCAATATTTCTTCTCTTTATAGCCTGTTCTAATTTTCCTTTTTATGAGTCGCTCTACCTTCAAACACCATGCGATAAATCTGCAGCTATCTGCGCACGAACTTCATGCTAGCAGTAATCAGTTTGTTCTGACAAGCTATATTTTTTCGTCTCCCCACACTTTTTATTTTCTTTTTCTAAACCTCTTCATGGAAAACGTACGACTAGGTTACAAGCGGTATAGAAAAGCATCCGTGTTCCTTGTATCCCCACTCACCCCGGTTATCCTCTTTTCATGCAAATTTCTGCAGCAAATACCCTTTCAACTGAATCTAATGGCGCAGAAGATCGCTAAATGTACCCGAAAAGAAGTTTTATAGGAGGTGTTCTGCAGCATTAAAGCACACTCCAATGAACGAACGGAATAAATTAGGACGTACAAAGAATATCTTCACTCGCTACAACAAAGATGGCGTCACCTCATTTTTCAAACACCGCTTGCCTTCACTTCACGTCAGTCCTCAAGGCATTTTCCTCAATGCTAACGGCTTTTTCGCCATTATGAAAACTTTTCTACAATGTCTGTTACTTAGTCATTTTAGATCTTATCTTTTGGGGTTGTAAAACTTTCTTTGCTTTTTCTGACACTTTTTCCGTCTTTTTGTTAGTGCTCATACAGCTATTTTTTTACCTGTCCACTATGGTACCAGAAGAAGAACGCGGGTTGACCTCCCGAATCTCTAACCACGCAAGTTATATTCACGGCACTGCCTTCCTGCACGTGAAGATCCGATCCTCCGAGTATTTCACTGCTGGGTTCTGAAAAAAATTCCAAACGAGAAAAAAATAAACATCATTGAAGGGGCAGAAATAACCAGCAGGAAAAAAAAAACGTACGTCGAGTAACTTTGAAATGTTTCACACACAGATCTGGGTAATAAGTCCTGCTTCCCTAACAGGATCACCACACGAAACGCATCCTCCCGAAAAAACTGAAAATCGAGAAGTTCATATACCTTTTTATGAGCTTATTTTTTAGGTTCTACTACGGAAGGTTGGCGTTTGCTATTTTCCCCAGAGATGCGATCCTCTTTTTTTTGTGTGCATGTATATCCATTTTGTATCCCTTCGCGTGCATAAAAAACGTTGTCTTTGGCTGGCGCTCGGAAAAGTCGAAAGGGCTGCCGGTTTTCGTCACAGCTTCTTTAGAAGATGACTTCGGAGCAAGTTCACGAAGACAACAGTGTCGTTGTATGCTGGCCGTGAGGAAATTTGACTGTCTGCGTCAGCTGGTGGTGGCTACATCCATTTTCAGCTTCTTTCAAACAATTTCTCCTCACATCCCCAGCCGGCTTACTGATACTCAATTATTTATTGCTACATATTGCGCGCTCCAATATAATTTTCGCAGTTTTAAATTGCTCCCTACCTTCTCCATTTGCAAGAATGAAAAATTGTATTCAGTTTTCTGGCCTTTTCTCACGTGAACTAAGACGAACGAGCCAGAAAGATGGAAATTTCAAATAAATGAGAGATTAAGAGAAAACATACAACGATATTTCTTCGTCTTCCTTCAGTGAGGATCGATGAAGCACAACTTTTGCTCCTATTCCCATAACTTTTCATTTACCTCCGGGGCTTTTCATACTCCTGGAGGAAGAAAAGCTACGAAATAAAAAAAAGAATGAAACTCCCCTAGATCTCTGCCCTTGCTCTCTAAATTCTCTTTCGGACAAATCAACATGAATATAAATCGATGTTTGTAAAGATTTGGAGAAAGTTTTACTGGTCGTCCATCCCTGACGATTCCAGGAAAAGTGGGCGAGGCGAAAAAGAGACAAAGATGGAGGAGATACCTTGTACTGAACAATTTATATCCTAGTTTTCTGTGAATCCAATCATATTCAGTAAACAAGCACTGTATCAATTTTCTCTTTAGAGTAAGGATTCTGTGTATTCTGTATACAGGCCGGTAGCCAGGATTTTGGTACAGGGGGGTGGGGTTAACCCCCTAACCCCCTGGCTACGGGCCTGTCTGTATATGTAAGGCTTCTATTTCTGGGATACAGAGGACGTAACGCAGTAATTTGTAAATTGATACTGCACCTACAATGCTGAAGAACCATTTGAGAATGCTAATAAATGTGGAAGTAAGTACATTTGAGAGGCATTAAGGCTCTATTTTTAGAGAATGAAAATGGTTCATATTTATCAAGAAAGTGCTCCGCCTTCTCTACAAAATTACTCATATTTCTTGGTATTGTATTTTTTACATTGAAAACAATCAATAAACTATGCATTTCTGTGATAATGAATCTGAATACATTCTGCGTGGTATGGCCGTTGGC
This sequence comes from Triops longicaudatus, assembly GCA_022885665.1. NCBI lineage: Eukaryota > Metazoa > Arthropoda > Branchiopoda > Notostraca > Triopsidae > Triops > Triops longicaudatus. The sequence goes on along the minus strand of JAGQDJ010000130.1, from coordinate 129,780 downwards.
ATTTCTGTGATAACAAACTACTTCTGTGTAGCATTCTTTCGAAAGACGCGTTCGGCAGATGGCGTGCGTGGGGAGCTCATAAGGGAAGCTTCTGACAGCTTGCTGTGAAAAACGCCTAACCGGCGTTTTCCATGTTATCTTTGCTCGAGACTGCTTTTCCAAATCAAATAGTATATCTGTAAGATAGCACACTTGTGTACTTTGCTTAGGAGACGACAATTTCATTGTTTGGACGACGAGGCCAAGCGCGACCACGCCGCCCCACGCTGTTTGCCTAACATCCAGGGATTGCCCGAGGGCAATTAAGAAAATTTTGCTTTTACACAGCACGCATTGCGCTGTGTATAGTATATTTCTGTACAAACGACTATTTTTAGCAAGCTTTCCAAGTACTACTCGCTAAGATATTGGTATTTTTCTTGAATGTGCGTATTAACTTGGTGTTATTGTTATTATTAGAAGCCTGGAGTTATCCGGTACGATTGTTACGGAAACTTCTAACTATCGATGAGGCGTCTTATTTCCCCCAAAAGTTCCATCATGATATGTTTTTATTATGGATATTAACTTTACAAGCTGACGCATCCTATTCACGGAACACATTACAATCACAAAAATTCCGGCAGAGCCAGGAATAACACATGAATGTATCCAGCTGACGCCCTAAAACTTTGTAAAGACTCTTATTAGCCAAATTGGGGCATTTAGATTTATGGATGCTGTAACCTTCCCTGAAACTTATACCCGTCATCTCTTACAATGATATCTTCCTTCATCTCCATCATCTTGTTCGCAAAACACTAAAAATACTATAATGTCTAGACTTGGAAACCATTCTTTTGGAGTTTTGCTTTGATGTCCAAAGAATTACGGTGTGAAAAGCCTTCTACATCGTAAAGTACTATAAAAAATGGCAGAAACTTTTAACTCGGAAAATGAACACCCCAGGGGGGAAATTCTCCATCAGTTTCTAATCGCCGGCAAAACGACACACACAACACATACTCAAGTGCAGTAGAAGCAGAAAAAGGGGCCAAGTCTATAACATCATTAAGACGCTTGGCTCTACGTTTCTTCGGCACGAACTCGTTTGTCCTTTTTCCAAAGATCTTTTCATTTTACTCCGTTGAAGGAGTCGAATTTCTGATAGGAACGAAGGACACACATAAACTTAAAGGTTGTTCAAAGGGACGTGCTTACCCACGACTTGCAACGTTACGAAGAAACTCCTCGTGGGTTGAGTCCCAATTTGGCATTCATACAAGCCCGAATCATTTAGCATGGCCGATTTCAGCAACAAGGTCCATTCGCCAGTATGACGCTGATGATGGGCAGTGAACCGAGAGTCCGTCGTGTATGTGTAACGACCCACTGTCAGAATGTGCACGTCGCGGTGCCGAACCCACGATACCTTTCATACAATCACAATAAAGGAATTAAAGTCGCCATGATCGAAACTTTCGAGTATTTTGTATACTTACTGTAGAAGACCAAATCTAAAAAAAATATACGGTAGAAATATGGAGAACGAGAAAACATCGACATGTAACACAACGCACAATGTAGTAGTAATATACAGAAGGATCTCCGGTCATGGACACACTTGGTACAAAAAAGATTGTTCGGCATATCCAAAATTCGTTACATCAGGTAATTTTTCTATACATTTGCGTAACTCAGGTTCTGTTCATTATGACTGAAAGTTATAACGAAAGAGAGAGATGTAACTGCAAATTCCAGATTATCACTTGATACATGTTTGAATGGTAATTATTACGTACGCTCACTAAAATATTGTTGCATTTTCCACACATATTCAACGATTTGGAAGTAATGAATCTCGATATAACGGACTCTCTTATAACGGACTGTCATTGGCTGTGGCGGGTCGGAAAATTCACGTCTGATATAACGAAATTCGGATATACTATGCAGTATTCTGTAACAATGAGAGTCGTTATAGCGAGATTTTACTTTAGTAGTTCTTATTATTATTCTAAAAATACAAAATCAAGCTACAATGGATTCTCTTGTAACGAGTTGACTACAGTGGAGGATCGAAAAAATTACTTCTGATGTAACGAACTTCAGACACACCAAACAGTTTTATGTAACAACGGGGTTCGTTATAACAGGATTTTACTGCAGTGATTCTTGTTACAATTCTAAAATAAAAATTGCGCTCTAACGCATACGGAAAAAGGACGGAAAATTTGTGCATTATAGCCGATTGTGCGTAATAGCCAATATTGGATTACATTCTTTTCGTTTCCTCTGGAAATTGCACTTGTCCACAACATCCGATTATAACCGGCATACGTACTAGCTAGATTTTACTTTAATTATTTTATTCGAGTTACTTACAGAAACGCGTCTTTCAATCACAACAAAAGTTTTAATCTCGCTACAACGAACATCATTTGTTACGGTAGAGCTACTCTTTATATCCTAAGTTCGTTACAGTAAACGTTTATTATGTACATTTAAGTATCTCGGGATCTCACAATCCGTCCACTATAGCAAATCGTTATAAAAGATTCGTTTTAACCAGAAGTTCTGCTACGGTCTTGGAATGTACTTTGCTACAATTAATTATCTGAAAAAATGGACACTCAAGATAATTTACTTAGCTAATTACACATTTCTAATAATTTTTCCTTTTATTTCAGGAAAACGGGAATAATTACATTTAACATGGAACTATTTGTGACAAGGAATGGTTAACTAGAAAAAGGAAACCTTGAAAGACGACATTTTTGGTTCCTTGGAGAAATTATCTTACCGTTTTGTTGCGTAAGCTCCGGGGCTTGCAGGTCATATAAGCCGTGGTTCCCACTGCGGCACGAACAGTTGCTGCACTGGGTTCAAAATCCGCTTCTGCCTTGTCAGCTTGGAACGAGACATTTGTACTAGTCTTATGCACGGGAGACACATTTCTCCAGAGGTCTTTGTCATCCCAGGCGCTGACTACAAACGCGGAAACGAAATTGTTATTAGGCGAGAAAGGAAAAAAGTATCATACCAAGATACCAGAAAACAAAAGAAATTGAAGTGAGAAGAAAAAAATGGAAATACAAGGGAAATAAGAAGCAAACGCAGACAGCGCTATAATCAATAGCAATACAATGGGGGTTACCTTGTCTGTGCCTAACGGTGCCCCTCCCTAGCTTCCCTTTGCCCATCTTGTGTTCTTGTTTGGAGTCTTCGAGACTCACATGACAAACTGTCATGTCGCAGGCCTTGGTAAAGAGAAATTACCGTGACACTCGGAAAAAGAATATGGATGTTTTTTCTCTTTCTCTCTTGTACCCTCCCGTGTTTCATTTCAAGAGGGTTAACAATGAACGAAGGTGATGGACACCTGACATGCTCCAAAGTACTTAAAGGAAGAGAATGTAACAGCTCAAAGGAGATAACACCATTTGGGTGATTGGATACGGCATTCTTATTCGAGTGCCTGAGGAATTAATTGCATTACCCCTAAAGCTTTACGGCAACAGGCTTGTAGCCTAGCAAAATCATTTAAAAAATTTCCATAGCAACTGCTCGGAAACAAAAAATTCGGGATTGCTCACTCAACCGTAAATTTCTTCGCTCCTTAATGCAAAACGAATTCCGTGCCTGTCGGGGATAAAGATTTTTGAGAATTTGATACAGTTTAGACATGAAAAATCTAAGATCATTAGAAGACGAGACCGTACTTCTGCAGAGCAAATTAAACCTAACTTTATAATGAAACCTGAACTAATAAAATAACAATACAGAAATGCCATACCATGGAAGTAATGTCACAGTATAAGGCTATGAAAAATCTACAGTATTTTCTTCAGTCTATTTGCAAGCAAAAGTAGAGCACAACCTCGGAACCACTCACGTTCGAGGTCATACTGGGGTTTGGAACAACTTCAAATGAAGAACAGGGCGGTGTAAAAAACGCTCTTTGTGTATAATTGAAAGACAATAACATAGCGGAATTCATCTAGTCATGGAAAAGATACTGTAATCGTTTTTACCACAATAAGTGTATTTTAACTTAAGAATGCCGCAGACGATAATACGTTAGGCAATCGACGTGGCTCGTTTTCAAAGCTTTATATTTAAGCCTTGGAACCACAAACACTTTAGTAACAAATTGTTGGCTACAATAAACTGCTAGTAAGATTCAGAGTCTCTGTATATGTCCAACCTAGCCAGTATCACAATGAATGTGTCTGTATAAATTAAGACCAAGCAATAGTGCATGACGGAAAAAAATGATTCAGAGTAATGCAAAAGTGCACAGGAAAACGTCTGATATAACAAACTTTAGATATAATAGAGAATTTTCTGTTCTCATGAGGTTCGTTATAATGAGACGTAACTTTGGTTTCATGCACGTTTCATCATCCACGACTTTCCCAACCGCGACACCCTCCCTTTGAAAAACCCATAAGCTATAACATTAAGAAAGGGTCAGAGTCCTCAGGGTAAATTTGAACACCAAATTGGTTGGAGGAAAAACACATTGAATGTTTCCATTTAGGTGAAAAAAGGACTGGTCAATGGAATAACTTTCCGAAAAAATGGAGCTTCTTGTTGTCACAGTGACCTTTGGGTTGTGAAAACTCGAAGACAGTAAATGTGTCAAACTGCTTGGTTTCAGCTACATTTGCCACGAAATGTGTCTTAAATACTTAGTTTAGCTGTCACAAGAAAATCTATTCATCGGTGAGTCTGGCAATACGTACTACGATGGTTAAACAGAGGTATTCCAATGAAAAGTTTAAAGTTGCCCAATGTGCTTAAAACAACCACAGTTAACGATATTCATTTACGCAATTTCACGTAATGCATACTTTGGGATGTTACGTAGCGAATTAGAAATAGGATTGTATCCAGTGAACCGCGAACGTGTGACAAAAGAAAACTGGAGTTATTACGACGCTTTATTTGTTATTTATTTTTAAATACTTTTTTAATTCACAACGAGTGTGAAAACGTAAGGAGCCGCACGAGAAAAACGACAATAAATACTAGAGAAGAATAAAAAAGGAAGCAAGCCATACGTGCAACAAGTAAAGCCTTAACTCATGTTGCCCAGCCTTAGAATCCCAAGCGCAGCAGCACTTGTCGGCATAAGATGTACAAATAGGGTATTGTCAGCCCCCCTTAAAGCATAGGGGACTACTCGTGTCCTAATCTCTCCTGAAAGCGAAAGCCATCCGTCAAAGCACTCCAGTCTTTTCCTTCCTGACAAGTATCCCACACATCCATCTTGCGGGAGACCATAAGTCACTATACCGAAACTAGCGGCCTCTAAATCCCTTTCTCGAAAAGAAAACCGCCACATAATAGTCCGTAAATCAATACAAAAATAAATCTTACTTCCTCCAATTTTTCCCTCTACGTGTACGCATTTTGTACCGTTTATGGCAACCGAAAGTAGTTTCTTAATTGGTCACCAAAACTAGACAAAAGAAACACAAAGTACAGAAAGCTCCCAGTTTCCTCGCTCCCCTTTTTCAAACCGACCACGTGGCTAATGGTGGGCTATTTACCAGCCCAAGCGACTTGTATTCCCAACAGGAGCTAATAAAAGCGTTGCCTTGGCGCTTAAAGGTTATACTGTACAAAAGAAGCACAGCAAATGCCACGACCGCCTGTTTTTGTCATTAAAGATAACTGCAGCCATGCTAAGTTCTGTGGAATATTCCTGTATTCGCTTAACTGGTTCGGAGAATATTACAAAGGAAACCCTGATTTACTCTCTACCGAGTAGTAAACCTAAGAAAGACACTATTTAAAACCATTTTCCATCCTTTTAAGCGTGACGTACACAGCTCGTTAACGCGTCAGTAATACTTTGGGCGGGTAATGGCAGTAATATAATTATATTGACATAAAAACTCCACTGATGCGAGTCCAGATCACAATCTCTTTTCTAATCTTTACAAAACTAATGCTGTTCATATACCTTTTATCAATAAGATTAAACCTGTTTGCACCCTCCTACAACCCTTCTTGTGTTTGCACCCGCTCTTACCACCCCAGCACAGACTCCGATCCATCTTACCCAATTCAAGTCTCGTGTTTTCGACTTTTTTAAGGAATAATCCGCAAAGGTAAATACCTTTGCCAGGAAATTGACTAAAGATCCGCGAAAATCGTTAAATCATGAGCATCTTGACGTCAGCTTCATTAATGCACTGCTCCATGAGCTCACTCCCACTTCATCTCAGTCGATTAATAAACGCTTGTCAAAGTATGAAAAATCGTCTCTTTTTTCTCGGCAGCAATAATTAACGATTTCGAGCACGTGCATATCATAATTATACGTGCTTTATAACTCTATGTTGGGTAAAGTTCAACTTCGGTTTCACAGAATTTTTCGGATTGGTTACAATACAGGATCGGCTATTACTGCCGGCATGGTATTGGAGGAATATTACTGGCAGGATGATAAAAGATTATACCGTGAAATAATAACAAATATTATATGCCCAGTTCTCTATTCCAGTCCGGTGTTCCAGTTGGTGTACGCTAACCGTGTAAGTAAGTCAAGCAGAAATGATAGTGCCTGCAGTATTGTACTAGCATGCATGTAACTCATCGCTAAATGTTTCATAGTTCTCCTATCTTACAGCGTTATATTGTACTATACCTTAGCAGACTTTGGCGATAACATCAATCGTACAATGCATAAAAGCGGACGATTAGGTGTGGGAGAGCGTAACAAGTCTTGCAATAATGAGACTCTAGCTAAAGCTAAAAGTTATGTAGCCAGGTTTATGAGATCGTTAGGAGAAAAACGCACCAATTACGGCATGTTTTGGCTAGCAAGCCACAAGTGACATAGATAACGGGGCTGAATGAAAGCTTCGAAACGTTAACAGGCTGTGTCTTTTCTTCGGGAAGTCACTAACGAGATAAGATCCTAAATTTGGTAAATTACTTTCCGCTTTGGAAATTTGACGCAGAGATTGTGTTCAATGCTGCGTCGTTTTGCTAGGCTTCACAAGCTGAAAAGAGATAATGCGGCAAAAAACTGCGTCATGGAGGACAACTTTGCACAATTTTTTTGAGGCTGCCCAAAAATAAGACCTTAATTTAGTAAATTACTTCACTCATTGAAAAACTGACGCAGTAATAGCATTCTAAGTATCAATAAATTTAATTTTGGTCACTCTAGTTAAATATTGCAACAAAAACTTGGGTTTTAAGGACTACTTTTCAAAATTTGTCTGCGCTATTTCTTCCACCCCCTGCTCATGACTTTGAAATGATGAATTACTATCTCTGCGGACGCTTTAGATGTTGTACATCACATAACACTCGATTTTCCAAATAATTTGTCAAATCAAGGACATGAATTACTTGAAAGATCAATCGAACTTTCAAATATATCAACATCAACGCTATGTCTGCCGTAATGCGTCTCTTAAGGTTGGTAACTAATTTTATAGGTGCATAAGCGTAATTTACGTATATACAATTTTTATGCTCTGTAGCTGCAAGGTTAAAACGAAAATCTACGCATAAACAAACGTACGCAATTTCTTAAGTAAGTTTTTATACATCACAAAATTTGCAGGTAACTTTTCTCTCTCGAAAATCAACTCAGGTATCATTGTATCTGCGTAGAGTACTCTACTGAAATTTCGTAACAAAACCGTGTCTCATGACGGAAACGAACCGAACTTGTGAAGAAATACTCAAGAAATTGAACTCAATTTCTTTTGAAACTTTCAACACTTTGCATAACTACACACAGCTTTTCTCCCAAGAAATTTGCTACAGAACAATACGCAACCTGTCACTTTACTTAGTCGCGCGTACTCACAGAAATATTGTAGAAAAAATTTGCACCTCAAGAAAAAGTCACCGAGCTCCTGAAGCAATGCAAGTAACGCATCAAGGATAACGCAATTTCTTCCAAACACGTTCCTTTACGACTCTGTTCAATCTCGGGATGCATAGTAGTGCGCAATTCTGTCCAAAATTTAACTTTAATGCTCCTGTTTGGAAGCTCTTTCTTTCCAACAAAGCTTTGCTGTGGTAGAAAGGTTCACGAATTTCTTCCCACTGTTTGAGTGTTGTATTTCACTTGTGCCTTCCTCTCTGTGGAATTTACAAACATTTCAACTTGTAATTCTGGCTCGTTTTTTGTGTTGACAAAAACCCACCAAAGAAACTCGCAAGTTGTCAAAATAAGTTGTCAAACATTCCTTTTCACGACTCGCCACAGAACTTTCCCCCTGGCTCCTCCCCCAAAAAAGTCAACTGCGATACAAACCCACGAGTGGGTACGACTATTCTGCCAAAAACCAAAGATTTGCCAACCTTCTTTTCTTATGCAAAGATGTCGAGGGGGAAAAGATAAATGGCACCTTAAGGACTGGTACCCCAGGGTGCAATTTTCGTTTTTCACTTATGTTTATGAGAATTTGTTGCTCACCCTTGCATCTGCACACACGGAAAAAAGTGCCAGTACATTCAAAGTCCAACTAATCATAAAGTTCCACCATCATACATGCTGTTTCCCGTTTCTACCAACCTTTCCCATCGCAAACGTTCAACGAGCTTACCCTTAAAAAAAGACATGATGTAAAAATTACTGCAGAAGTACTGAAATGTCACTGCTTCATAAATACTGGACCAATGATTACGTAAAATGGGGAAATTTATTTGCAACAGACGGATAAGACATTTAATTACATTTTATTTCGATATTGCTACAACCAATAATACTGAAGCAATGGACTTATACCAATATATTGATAAGGCTGCTGTATTAATAATATAGCAATATTGGTTTTAGTAATAGTGCACTTGTATAAATATAATGGCCTTCCACCAGTTGAAGTCCATTATTAATGAAACCAATATTACTATAACAGTAGTTATATTGTTACTACAGTAATATTTATGTACTACAACAAAATTACTGCAATAATTTTGCTGTGTCACTTAACAGCGCTACTGCAGCAATATTGGTTACCAATATAAATGTACTGGCATAAGTCTGTTATTGCTGGAAACAATATTATAAAAACCAGTACTGCCGAAATAAAGAATTTTTCTTAATATTTCCTAATATCATTGACAATTTAGAAACAAGCATAAGTTTACATAGTATCAGAAAATATTATGGATCAAGATATGCCGTAATACTCTAAAAAACACAGTATAGATATAGAAACACTGGAAGTAAATGTTTTTACGAATACTGAATGGAATAGGTGCAGCATGTTAGAAACAGTGAAATGAAGAAAACATATGAATCAAATAATGAAGTCCAATGAATGGCTGTCAAAATGGCGAAAATCATTGTGCGTAAGAATGTATTGACTACGGGACAGATATTGGTGAAACACTGCTGCAGTAATATCGGAGATGCATTCAAAGATATGCCTATTTTTCGACACCTTATTGAAATAGAGGTCAAAGACTTTCACAAAGCTTGTAGAAAAATGTATTGCCACAGAATTACTCATCAACTTCAGAAATACTTGTCAGCCACAACTGAAGAGACTCACAGACCATTGGTGCAAAAATACTGGAAATTTTTTAAGTGAATGTACAAAGAATACTGGTATTATAGGCTTCTATTAAAAATATCATAGAATCCCCATGAGCTATGTATCACATGAGCTAATATTAGTACAGAAATAGTTGTAAGCCTTTAAGACAGAAATACTGGAGACAGTTTGCTTCACAGCATTACGCAGCTTACGGAATTATCGAAGGAAGGTCAAACAGATATATAACTACAGGAACAAACCTATCTGCAAAAGTAGAGATCTGTCATTACTGCAGGGCTACAGTGATACACAGCTATAGAAATTCTTGGGTAAAGACTTAGGTTGAAATAAAGATCGAATATGCTCGCAGAGTATATGAAGCAAGCTTTTCTACTTGAATTAATATGAAAGCATTACTGCAAAAACACTCTTGATAATAACTTCTGAGACACTGTTAAAACACCCCTACTGAAAAACTCAAACCCTGTGCAAAAACTCGTGGAAACAGGTACATATTTAAGCATTTGCGCGTGTCTTACTTTCCAAATGCAGGAAAATAACTCACATGGAATACTGGAACAAATATTACTGAAAATAACTAACCAATGGTTACGAAATATAACAATCAAACATGTACAAAACCGAAATCTACATTTTGAATGGAACACGGTTGACAAATTCTTACAAAGCTTCAATAACCACTATTACTACAAAGTTACCCTCAACCATTTCTGCAGCAATACCAGAGCCAAACAATCAAAGTAATACTGTGGTTTACATGGTTTCCGAATTGAAGTTTTAATACTCAAAAGTTATTGCTTCAGAATTGCTGGTTAACATCGCTGCAGAAATACTGGCCTTTTAACAGGAAACCTAGCGCGGCGGGTTCTTTTCGTGGTCTCGAACTCTGCACAGGCCCCTTACATCCCCCCAATCTAAACTCCATAAGAACCGTACCCACTTTCCAGTGATGGGCAGTAATAATCCTTAACCACTTCCGATACTGGTTTGGCCCTTGACCACGGATTCTTCCACCATTTTGAAAGTCCTAACGCCGTTTCCTTGTTTTACGAGCCTCAGTCTACCTGCTCTACAGGGGTTGTTTTCTCAACCCTGTAAAGGGTGTACGTTCCACCGTACCCTCGTCCAGAAGCCAATGCGTTCTGTTGCTTTGTAAAAGCATGTCAATACGAACCGTCATATTACTGCCGATATATTACTGCGTCATATTACGACATATCAAGAAACAAGAGAGAAAAAGAACAAAAACCATTTTTTTCTTTTAATGCACTGATACCTTCCCGGATCATTGAATCCTAGTACTGAATCCCTTCCTGCCCCGGAAATGAAAAAGGCTTCGAAGAATCGATTTCGCAGAAACGAATCGACTGAGTAGGACGGTTTTACCGTCCTAAGACGCTGAAGTGCAAGCCGGGCAAAGTTAGCTTTGGCTGCCACAAGCGGAAGCTAAATTGACCTGAATGAATGCCAAGGTTAAGGGTAAATGCACGAGGGTCGCGTAATATGGAAATTTGTCTGCCAGGAACGATCCGGAGAGAAAAAAACAACGTTTTACAAATCCACGACTGTAAGTAAAGCATGTGCACCAGACGGAAAGCTAATTTTATAGCACCACGCGGATTCTTTACTGTTCCAACACTATGAGCATGTTCATTCCAAAAGCGAGCCACCAACGAAATCCAGCCAAGAAGATCATAACCGAAAGAAAAAAATTCAACTCTACTTTGCGACATATACAGCACCCACACATATTTGGGAAGCTAGCTGAACTTCCGTTGCTGATAGAAATTTGTATCTTCACAAAGCTTCTATTTCTCCTTCCCAAATATAACGAAAAAGGCTCCGAACCCAATAGGGTTCCAGTGTACCGAAAAAAATTCAAACCCCGTTCCAAAACCCTTTTATCTGTATAAACCTCAGTTTTTTCTTTCAAAGTCACGTACAGTACAGGATGTAAACAACGGAGCTGCACAAACTGAACCACGAACCGTAAATGGGGCGGCACGAACCGTGTTAACTTTGAGCCTGCGAAGCCAACAAGTTTAGAGTTTGCCTGAGGGGGCCACGTGCGTGACATTTGTCAATTCACTGGAGATGAAACAAGCCAAGGAGGGGCAAACATTACCCCCACCTAACTCTGGGGTGGAAAAAAGCCTCACTCTACACACCCTTGTTCTAACAGGTGGTAGAATTGTGTCTATGTGGGTCCGGTACTCCAGCACGCCTCGGGCATAATGGTTGATACAGATTTCATCTTTCAACTTCTTTTGTAGTTTCATTCGTTTAGAAACCGTTTCTTTACGTGTTTTTGTTTTATTTACGTTGAAAGCTCCATTGTACGGCCCGGACGAGGCTCGAATGGCTAAATAGCGGCTAAGGTGAAGACGTCGATGTCAACAGAAAAAAAATAGTAGCCGGAGGCGTTAATTATTAATTTGACGAATTTTCAACTTTACTTTGAACACCAGGGTTACAACTTTTAAATTTTGATATAACGAAACTGAACTGATCACATTCGAGTTCAAAAAGAGTATGAGTGTTACAGGTAGCGGACCCAGGGAGTGTTATTTTTGCATGAATATACTTTAACAATACGAGATAATGATGCTGACGAATTTAATTATTGGGTAACAACGGAATACTTAACGAAAACAGAATTTAAAACACTGCTTTCACATGACGATTTAATTTAAACGAACTTTTCTGTATAAGCATTTCATTTCAAACCTTTACTTTGTGTATTCAGTACAGAACACCCCGTTTGATCCCCACTGACGTTTCTTGCAGCACGAACCTTAGTTCCGTACATCCAGAAATAAAGCATTTATTAATGTACGACTCGTGGCCCGTAGCTGACAACCCGGTCCGGAGATTAGCCCTAATGACCTCTGTAACTGTTACTGAGCAGTAACTACCGTTTCCTAATCGGCAGCTTTTAGTACATATTAATATCGACCTCCAGTTCCCTTTCATCAACGTATTCCTTCCGTGACCTAACCCACTCCTCCAGGAAGGGTGGCTGGAATGGGACGGGATGATTAAAGCCATAACTCCGCCACTTTTTACCTCGTAAAGGTTACTCTGACTAAAATAATACGAGAAAAATGGTAAAATAGTAGGGAGAAACTCCCCCTTTCACCCTTAATGATAAAAAGTTGGTTGCTCCGCGTGACGTAGCCTGATCCACCTTCCTTACACTAGTAATCGATTAGCTTCAAGCATGGGATAAAAAAGGGTCAGCACAAGAAAAGATAAGTCCCAACCCACTCCAAAGCGTAACCAACGATGAAAAGGTAAAAGAAACAATACTTGTCTGAAGAATATCAGCATTTTTTCGTCGTTTTTGTGAGGAAAAAGAAGGGTACAGGGTCCATTACAAGGCGAGCGTCACATCATGGTTACGACGAAGAGGTGGCCACAGACACACAACGGAATGATACAGTACGTGGACGGAATATTGTCACAGGGAGTTTGTACACCAACCAAAGAGAAGTAATGTAGGGCTGGATAATCTCGTTCCCACCCTATATCAATTTGTATGGACGTATTTCTACTGGACTATTCAATACAATACTCTATCAAGATAGTACAATGGACAGTGGTACTAACGTGTTTTTTCCTTCTTTTCGGGAGGAGCTTTGAATGGACAGTAGAACCCAGTGACCATAGATGTAAGAACTCATAATCGTATATGAATATTTATCGGTGTAGTTGTATAATATAATAGAAACAGGTTATAAGAGAATAGTGTGTAGGAGTTTAATTCCATACAAGAATAGGAACGCTGTTTTATTTCGTTATTAATTCTATATTTGTACAGAAAAAGAACTCAGAAAAAATAAAGTTTGTGGGCTACGGTAAAATTATAGATGGGAGAGATCTTTCGTTTCCGAACTTTCTCGACATTAAGTGATTGAATTTTACTCTGTTTCTAATACAGCTGAACAACATTCAAGTTGATGTGGTAAATTCGAAATAACACAACCTAACTGAACCGGGCTTGATTTGACTTTAAACGCGATTTAGTTTATTTTTCCTCATATTTTTTTTTTTTTTAAACTGCTAATTTTTAACAGCTGCTTGAGATTTAATTATGTGCAACGTCCGACAAATGCGGTCAAACACAGAAGTACGGACATGTAGAAACATAGACAAATGTGGAAGAAATCTGAACCCAAGGAAGGAATGTAAAGAAAGTCGGAAACATCCAGAGACATGGAACACGTGCGCGATACAATAGCCTTTTCTTAGAAAGCTTGCTAGATTATACGAGTTAACATATGCTGAGTTTCCACAACAACTAAACAAGTGTTACCAACTGAAGTGGAACTGGTTATCCTACTTCTTTCGCTCAGTAACAAATTCTCAAGATACCGAAACACCCAAATACAACATAGTTTATCTCTATAAGTGCTACTGAGCAAAATTCACACGGAAAAACGCGATACTTCTGCTAGGCAACACACGTTCAGGCGACTGTAGAGAAAATCTTAATGAATTTTTAATTTTATTTTGTTTCATTGAACACTTTGGCACATGTTTGAGCTCGAGAACAATTCTTTTTTTTAATACAACGGACTAAACGTTCTAGAAAAGTGGATGAAACGTAGACATTCGCAGAGCTTCGGAAGAAATGTAGAACCACCGATAATTTACAAAAACATGTCTCACATGCAACGATAGTGTCTTTACTAATATAATTGGTAAAAAATAGTGGAATCTTTTCTATAACTAACTTTCTGCGAACAGAAAATTATGTTCCGTAAGTAAATAATTATGTATATCATACTCTTATTCCGTTATTTACATTTACGTAACGCAGCCTTTTACAACCCGTCTACTGCAGTAGTTTACAAGTCGTACATAACTCAATATTAACAATTTGTTAAAAAGAGACTTCATGGTAAAAGTCGAGATAACGAATTTAAATATAAATTTTTAAAAAAAGTTTTTTATTATTCAAAAGATTTTATTATTACAAGATTTATTTGCAAAGTTTTCCCAATACGGCAAAACTTTCAAATTTGCTTGAATTTACTAAAATTGAATTTTTTCTTAAAAGAAATTGCTAATAATAAACTTATGCAGAAGAAAACTTTGTAGCAGACATTTTTACAGTTATAGTTTAACTGAACTACATGTTTCCATTTCGAAAAAGGATCAAACAACATGACGCTGATTCAGGGAAAAAGTTAACTTTAAGAAATAATCGAATCGAAATTTCTTCTTCTTGGAATAATGCTTAAAAAGATTCAACCTTAAATACTGAACTAATTTTAATTTTGAAAACACCTAAACAATTCATTCCGCTAATGTATTATAGCCGACAGTCCATATAATACAGTGTTATTTGTAACGCGATTCGATTTTCTATCGGTCTCTTTCGTTTAACTCCAAGAGAAATGTCACAAACTTGCTTTTCGACTGAACTTTCATGCGACTTAAAAAAAATGTCGTAATCGATTTTGACTTTAGTTCGTGCTTACATTGAATTAGGCTAAGTACAATCTCTAGCATTTCGCATCAAACGGCTTTTACGTTTGGTTTAACTTGGACTTATTACTTTGTGAGCGACTTCCTTCTTTCACTAGTCAACAATTTACGGCTTCGTGGTTCTCAGTGAAGATTGTAGACTATGACCTTTTGGAGTCCGGTAATCAGAACTAAGTTACTCCGTTCAGGAGTACGGCGAAGCCAAAGTAAAGACAGCATTTCTTGGCGAATGCCAAGTGACAGCAGGGGAGGGCTATGCAGTTTTGATAAGCTAATTCGGCTTGAAGATTGGGACTGCTTCACTTCATTCTTGCTGACAGTTTCCGTGAAGTACCACTCAAGCTCGAAAACGAAGTCCGTCACGGGGATTACGGGGTAGCCCTTAGAAAATTTGAGTCCCTTATCTCTGGCTTGAGATTGCTTTCAGGTTGCGAGCCATTTCCTGGTAGAAACACCTTAATTATTCCTACGACGAGCCTTTTAAGCACGAAGACTTTTAAATTCACGTGGTTCTGCAGCCAGGCGTAAATTCTCGCTTCAACACAGACAACATCCACACTAACTTCGCAGATAATGCATGTCCATGGTAGGCCATCACTAATTCACGGCTACTAAATCAGTTTTATTGCTCACTAAGAAAACAAGGTCAATTATGCTCGCAGCTAAGTCACAAGTATCATTACAGTGTATGTCTAGACAATGCTTTCGTGAGTTTCTTAACGTCCTTCGCTTCAATTAAGTCAAGAAAACTTTCTTTCGTTCAGAAATTTGATGCCGTTATAAATTATGTAATTGAAAGTTTTTCCTTTAAATTTTTAATATATACGTCGATTTTTTTAAAGCTTGCTATACCTCCGTGTGTGTAGTACACTGTACTGTTAAAGGCTAAGAATTTAGGGAAGTACGAATTTAAAAACGTAAGCTTTTGGAGTAAATTTCGCCTTTATTAAAGTTTTTTAAATGTTTTCATTTTCTGTTTATTGTTTACTTGTTATGATACTACAAAGCGTAATTGCAACACTAAAAAATACACCACAGATTAGTTTTAACCTTTTAGTCTCCTTCAAAATTTACGACAGTCGACTTTTCAGTATCATCAGTAATTCCGTAAGTACAAGCTTTTGCATAGTTTCACGTACCCGCACAAGCTTTTACGAATGTATTTGCTCAAAGTTTAAATATATGCGCTAAAAAATTCTAATATAATGTATGCAAAACCTCAAAATTACACGCATTCAAAAGTTCCAAAACTAGACGTGCTATAACTGTCAATATCCTAAGCGGTCAAAGTTTGAAAATTCCACGCACTAAAATTTTCGTAATATTAGTGTTTTAGATATCACACGTGCTCCAGGTTTGATAGCTTCACATGCTTCATGTTTCGAAACTACGTCTGCTGAAAACTTCAATATTGCAATAACATTGGAAATCTCCAATGTCACGAAAGCAAAAGTTTAATATTGCATGTGCCCAAGATTTCGAAATCTGACAAACTGTAATCAAAATACAAAAAAGACCAGGGAAGCAATGTGTCCAAATTGTATGTATTTAAGGTGTCAGAATTTAATTAGAGTTCACTATACTTGTTTGGAAGTTTACAATTCGGCGTACGAAAACTTTCATAATTATCCATACTCGAAGTGTAATAGCTGCATGTACTTAACACCTCACTGTGCACAATCTAGGCTCAGAATTTGGCGCAATCAACGGTTTTGAAATTAAACGTGCTCAAAATCCCCAAAGCGCACGGAAGTAGGTATGTAAAAATTGCACGTAATCAAGGTTTCGAAATTTACATAATCAGTGTTTTACAATTCCACGTACCTACGTTTCCACTGATTAATGTATTCAAAATACCATTATTACGCATAGCTGAAGCTCTGTAACTTCAACGTACCCAATGTATCACAGTTGCCCGCACTTCAAACGTCAAAACAGCAAGATTTCTAAAACTTTCAACGGTTTAGGTACTTAAGATGTCAAGAATTGACGTCCTCAGAGCTCTTCAAGTAAAGAGTCAAAATTTTCTAATTTTAAGGACTGAAAGTTTCGACACTACAAGTACTCGAAACTTAACGACTTCACGTACGTTAAGTACTGTATCCGCGTGTACGTACTTAAGATCTGAAAACAGCACGGATACTTGAAGCTTAAATATTGAACGTACTCCGAGATTTACTATTCCACATACTCAAATTGCCGTATTTTATTTAACTCATAGGTTTCAACACATTTCAGTTTATCACGCATACCCGAACTTTGATAACTTCACGTGTTCAAAATTTTAAATTCGCATGTACTTAATATCTGAAAATAGCATGAAATCATGGGTTTATCATTTTTCGTACTACCCTATATTTAAAATGTCTAGAAACATTAGAACAGCACTCAAGCTAGTATTTTAAGAGTGAACATACGGTATCTAAACTTAACATGCTTTCAGTTTTAATATTTGACGTATCCAAATTTTTAGAATTGCTCATATTGTTTCGAAAACTATCCGTAGTCAAATTTTAAAATAGTACCTTCTCAAAGTTTTCGATATGTAACGTATTATATGCATACAGTTTCGAAACCACAGTTTCCATTGCTGGGGTCGTGGCTCGAGCAAGCTTAGGTGTCCTCCAATGAGCCCCATCTTGGGCCACGGACATTAGCTCGGAGGGTGGAATGCCGAGCTCCTCGCAACAAAGGTTGGTAGGATAGTCTTGAAACCTTGTAAGAGGCCTGCCTACATATGAAACGCGTCTAAATTTCCTGCAAATTAGATTTCCCTTTATCCGATAGGCACGAGAAAGGACTCTAAAACCGAAAAATCGGTTAATCCATAAAATTTTTTAAACTGTTTTTAATAGTACATAACTCAGTTCTTAAAGAAATAATAATGGAAAACAGAATTGCTTGTCCAATACGCAGATTAATTAAGTTTGATTAGTTCTGGTTTTTGTCCATTTCTTAAACTGTACACCGTTACACATAAAATTAAAAAACTTCTCAAGAATATAGCGTCAAACTTTTACATTCCCTACGTATGAACGGTTAAATAGGTAACCAATTAAACCGTGCGCGGATAAGAGGGAGTCTATTGTACTTATTTCGCAAAAAAAATCAAGTACTCTTTTTTCCGTCTCCATGCGTTGAACATGTCGGATGTAAATGCAAATTGTCTTTCGTCCCCTTCTCTTGTTTACATACTCGAAAGTATCGTTGCAAGAGTTACGCTAGGGTTAGCAAGGGTTAGTTTTGCCACGGCTGGGTGCACGCCCACAGCGCTCTTATGCACGAGGAGTACAAGGGAATTTCTTGCGGAATTTTAATTTGCTAAAATCTCTTCATCCATGCTTCAACCACATCCCGTAACTTCTCGCACAGAAAGGCTTCACGGACAACAAACCCTCCCTATTGTTATTCTTGCGACGTTTATGATTTTACAGTCGCGTTTTCACTTGCGTCAACTCAAGTCATTTGCTTTTCACCCCACCCTCCTCACCTAACAACAAGGAAATAACATAAGGACACACAACTGTGAGTCATGTCCTAGAAAAGGCTTACAAGCAACATTTGTATGTGTAGTAATTTCTACACGTTCTTTCCCGCTTTCCGTTCTTATTGGGTATTTCCTCGTTTGAAATCACAATAAAGGCAAACCCAATCTCAGCTCTCACCCCCTCCGCGATTAGTACGGGAAAAGTTTTCTCTGTTATCAAGTACCACACCACGTGTGGTGTGCCCCCTGTGTGTGAAAGCGGGGGAATGCATTATACGCAAAGTCGTTAGCAATATATCAATTTGCGTTGAGCGGCTTATGGGCACGAAAGATTAGCTGTGCCTCAAACGTACATCTCTCCCCTTTGTCACCCTCCTCCCCCTTCCTCTCATCTACCCTTTACCGTATCTTACCCACAGTTTGCCGAAATGAGCAATATAAATGCCTCAGTCTCATCATTTCTGCCTGCCTGAACTTGTTGCGACAAAATTACTCAAGTTCTAACCATAGCATCGAACGTAATAACTTCCCACGAAAACGCAGAAGCCCCCACAAAATTTTACCCACAAAGCTCGCTATACACATTCTTTGCCCAATGCTCATAATATGGAACTCTACGGAAAATTGGTATAAGTAGAGAAAATAAACACGCTTGGCTAACATGAATCTCGCTTTGTAGAAGAAATGCAACATATCGGCATCATTGATGACGTGTAATGCTTGATGACTAACAAAGAGAATCGTACTTAATGCCCTGACAGCGTATCAAGTCCGCCCTACGCTCCAGCTTTGAAAAGGGAAGTGCAACGGTTTTTGTAAAAAAAAAAAAAAAAAAAAAAAAAAAAAAAAATTTTCGTTAATCAAGTTTTCGAGGCCGTTTTAAGGAGTCCGTAGGAAGTACAATACGTGTAACAAGCTAAGGTACCCTTTTAGGGTCGCTAGGGCCCCTAGACCTTTAAAATGCTCAGATTTGTGCGCATATAGTGCATTATTTTAAAAATGCATGCATCGTATTAGATTGGTGTTATGAAGTCGCTCAGTCAGTCAATAAAAAAAATAGCTCAGAAAATATGTTTTTGGTGTAATGATTAAATTGTGTTAAAAATTGTATTTTTGGTACTACGAATTTCTCTTTTCAATTTGGTTCTTATCAAGCGCTTATTATACTTCCAAGAAAACGTTTTATTTTAAGAATTTTTTTCATGATTTTATGACTTCTTTTAACAGATTCAATTTTCTCTGGTAATTTATGTCCGGACAAATTGGGTCGCTTGTCTTTGTAATTTTAGAAGATCTTTCTTTGGTCGCTCTGCAGTTTTTTTATAATATTTTTTCACAGTATTTTGGGCTTTATTTCGAGTTTGGAACGAGACTCGTGTTAACTGTAATGCGAAGCATATGTAAAAAAATATCACAGCTTTTGAAAACTCAAACACAAATCAACAGACACTTCAAGCATGTAAAAAGTCATGACCGTAAGAAATTCAGGTAAATAGGCGTTAAAAGAGTTTCACGTGAAAAGAACAAACAATAAACGAGAAAATTATTAAAATTTGATTTCGCAGCTTTACTAAGAAGAAAAGGGTTATATTCCTTGTCATGTTTATCATGGGTTTCAAAACTAAAGAAAATTTTTTCCAAGTCTATGATGTGTTACAAAAGCTTTATGGCTTTAGCGTTAATTCTTTTGAAGAAATTTTAGGCGACGCATAAAGAGCCGAAGTGATGCAGCTGAACGAATGTAACAGAAGCGTTTGTTACGGACAATATAACAAAAGTAACAATTTCTTTGGAGAAAATTACATAAGTTTAGGTTCAAATGATGTTGAGATTCGTGCAAATTTCAGTAACAGAATTAAATTCTACCATGTAAGAAACTGGATTTTACTGACCTTTAGTCTCTAGTATAATAATGTTGAATTGTTAACAATAACAGTACACATCTAATAACTAAGTAAGGCCTAGCGTATGACAATGAAAACACACCAGGTTTTCTTTTGGGAAAAATATCCCTTTACTCCTATGTTACATCTGACCTACCTCTTAGACCAGAATCATGATGATGATTTTTACATTATTATTTTGTGATTTTCATATTAACACGCTCCTAATTTTTCCTTTTTCTCCAAGCACATAAGGACGTAAATGAGGAAGCAGAATGTTTCCATATCCAACGGTAATACAAAATCTTTTTTGCAATATTTTGTCGTCTTCGACTATTTTTCCTTTTAAAAGCTTATTTTCTTGCTATCAAGAAGGGTTCCACGTATTTTAATTTACATTGAATAGGGGTCGATTGGATTGAAAAGAAAAAATCGGGAAATCCGTTTTCTACAGGAAATGAAGGTAACAACGGCTTTGACTCTTCATGCCACGCCCCTTTCTCAGAATCTAAATTAAAGCACGGTAGCACTACCCTACAATTTCAGTCACCAAACAATCCTATAATTTGAAGCTACCTATGAGTTCTACACAATACTGAACACAACATAGAATTTTCTCGAATCTTAGATGAGACTCATTTCATCAGGAAAAGTCGTTTCAGAATTGAAAAGCCTATGATATTTTCATTTTCTTTTTTCCCTTTCTTTGACATATAGGAACTACACTTGCTTGTCATTCCCAATGTAATATCTTATTTTGTCCTATTGAGTAGTTAAAACTCTTGGCTAAGCTGCTAAGGGAAACGAAAATAGATGGCTGTCTATTAACCTGCCATGTATGACGTCTAAAGATGACACAGTTTGTGGACCAGAAATCCTCGAGGCTTACAACCTCGTCGATTTACCCCTGTAGAATAATTTCTCGCCCGATTTTTTTTTCTCACACGGAAAAGGTGGAGCCAAATCCTTCTTTTGATACCATAAGACGAAACTGAGCAGAAAAAAAGCGAGAAGAAAGCTGATACAAAGTACAACAATCCCGCTACATCGATTTCGGACCCTCACACATCCGTAAACGTGGTTGGGTACTTTAAAACTCACCCTAGCTCAATTTTTCTCCTTACCCTTACTTTTTATTTCCGGAATTAAAAATCCTCGAGTGTTTGGGTAACAGCCTGGATTTATCTCGAAGATTTCTTCTATTTAGAAAAACCTGAATCCTCGTCATGACTAAGAGCTTAGCTTTTGAGACTCTGATCCAAACGATCCGTTTTAGTTAATTCCACTCAGATAAAAACGTCTCGTCACAAATTAAGACATAAATTAGGTTCTCCTTTCGGTTTCTTCTCTCTCACTGTCTTTCTATACATAATGTAAAAACCTTGCAGACCACAAAAACAAAAATAAAAAAGAAGTTTTCTTATATAAAAATACCATCTTCGAAGCAGAAAATCCAATTCTCCACCCTGCCAAAACTAACATAAAGAGAAAATCTTTCAGAAACACACGTATAAGAGAGAGAGAGCCCCTGAAATTATGGAAAAGCTCCTGTAACGCAGAAAAGTCAACGAGACTTTTCTTCTCTCTTTCACGATTTACTTTCAGGAACTAATACAGATTTCTTATACCACTGAATCGAAACGCTCGTTCAGGGTGGATTTTCCAAAGCTCCATGTGAATGTCCTAATGAACTTTTTTTTTCTCTTTGAAATCACAAAGCACTCGACAACTTTGTCAAGTTGCCTTTTCAGGAGTCAAAAGGCTTTTTGCGAAAGTCGACTGGAAAGTTGTCCCCTTTTGGACTCGAGTTTCGCTCTCGGAGATTGGTCCCCGTTGTGTGCAACACCTCACAAAGATGTCCTCTAATGATGTGGATGGGGTGTGGTAGGAACCAACTTGCCAACAATTCTTTTAACACGCTTCCAGTTCCATAAATACAAAGTATTTCGAAAAATATCCATAAAAATAACAAGGAACTTTACCGAAGTTGGAGGAAAAATGTGTTGCTTTGGGTGAGGTTCTCTTTATGTGTAGTAGGAAGTCGTCGACAACACGTGTTATTGAGTACGTGTATTATATTCACTTATTGTACGATCGCAACTTCATTTTATGATTAATTTTGAACATTGAGCAAATTCCTCATGTCTAGGAATCAAACCCTAACGAAATATGAGACATACTAGTGTCGTTTACTGAACACAAATATTAAAGCAACACTGAATGACTTTGGTGTCCAAAACTTCTAACAATACAGAAATCAAAGAATGAGAGAAAAAATACCTTAAAAGGAGATAAACGGACACAGGCGGTTCAAACAAAAGTGCAGTGTAATTTCATTGAATGCGTAAACAACATTCCAATCAACAATACTAGAAAATTGTTTTCGTATGAAATTAAACCTAATTTATAACATTTTCGTCAATTTTAGAACGAATTAAACATCAGATAATTTTTCGTGGGAATTTTAACACTTGTCTAATAAATTCAGCCTTGAAGAAAAAAACGCGGAAGTATTAAAGTCAAAGCTATTGCAGTTAAATCCACGAAATTAAAAACTCAACGTTAATTAAACTAGCTTAATACGCAATATTTTTTTCTCATGCAAAATCTATTGAAGTTAGTTTTAACTCGAAATTCTAACGTAAAATTCTTATGTAAAGAAAAGTTTTCACTGTCACTGTTAATCATGCCATGGTCATCCTTTCCAGATTTTATCACTTGATTTATTATGCAAATAGAAGATAAATATTTCAGGCAAATTGAATGTTTAAGGAATAGCCTACGTCAAAATTCATTGAGAATAAAAGTCAAGATCTCTTTACTCTAATGTATACGATGTATATTCCATGAAACGACTACACACGAGTACGTATGATGCAATGCTTGGAAAGCTTAATGTCGATACACGTTTTCCCCCAAAAAAGCTAGGTCATGGTAGAGCTTTTAAATTGTCTATTATGTGTTTTTAAGTAACGTCTTTTTGAATAAATCGTTCCTAATAATTTGACATATTCGTAGAAATGCGTATTTCCTAACAGAAGGGTATTTGTTGCAAGCTGCCTTCCTTTCAAAAAATGAAATATATCCAAGACAAAAGTTCCAGTTTTTCAAGGTCAACCAACGTTTCGACTAAATTTCGAAAATCAAATGTAGTTCTTCAAACCCACTTGAGCGTTTTTCAATTTGGCTAAAGAATAAATTGCTTTACGCACTTTTCCACTATTTTTTGTTATTCTGCATTATTTCTCTATTCCTACAGTGTTTACACATAATTCCGGTATTTCCACTGTATTGCGGCAATATTTGTATATCTGCGCCATACTTCTTCGTATCTTCTTTGTTTTGCTGTTTCTACTTTTAACCTATTACTCTCAAAATTTTTTATAATGCTATTATTTCTGCATTACTGTAGTGCTTTAGCATTTCTTTCTACATTGCTGGCGTCTTCCTGTCATGTTGCTATATTTCTTCTGCATGTTCTGCATTACTGCATTTTTGCTATACTTCTCTATCTGCCTATTTTTCCATACTTCTGCCACATTTCTTCTGTATTTTTGAATCTCTCCCATAATTCTACATTTCTGCACTTTTTCTGCACTTCAGCACTATTTCTTTTTCTTAGCACAACAAATCTTCCTTCCTCGGCTTAAAACGGGGAATCCTCCCCTCCCGGTGAGCTTCGTCTTAAGTCGATTTTGTACCCACCGTGCGTTGAATCGTTTTAGCGTCCTCTCTATACAACACACCAGCATTAAATCGGAAGACTTTCCGCTACTCCCATCTCTTGCTTCATAAATTGACAATCTGCTCCAAATCCTCTTATGAAAATTACATTAACCTTGTACGTGCAATAAGAGGTAATTAATACATGACTAGCAACTGAATTATGACTTAAGGAGCATTATGAACATTTGTATGCCTTTGCTTTTTCTCCCTGACAATTATCCTTCATTTGCCCATCTCATCTTTCATTTTCTTCCCTCATTTTTTATTTCCGCCCACTCGGGTCTTTACAGAATCATTTCATATAAACGATCACAGCAAGCACCCAAAACATCGTCTCCTTAAGAAAGTTTGACGGATTTAAAATTTGCCTTTTCCCTCATTTCGAACTTAATCAAAAGTAATTAAAAGCTTTTTTACGTCATATTTAAGAAGAGTAATTTGCCCGGTTCCAAACCCAAAACTAATACCGAGTCTGCGAGCTCTAGCTTAAAATCCCGTTTTTCTCCTCCAGTGAAGAGAGAAAAATATTCTTTAAAGTCTTCTAGGGATTTTTTAAGGTTTGTTCTATTCCAAAACTCGGCTTTAGAAAACATTTCCAAAATTCCCTGCGCTCCTTAAGATAAGCAGTATTGGAATTCCTTTAAAGAGGCGTGGCCGTCTGCAGGGAATTACACCAATGGGCGGGTATGCATTTTTGAATATTTAAGAACGGACTTCCTGGAAATAAAAGACTTCCTGTCAAACTGTTAAGTGTGCACTGTTAATGACTCAAGTTCGCAGCTTTTTAAAAGACATTTTCTCTCTCATTTTAAGATCTTTGATTCTAAAGTCGTTTTATTCACTTCACGCCTTAGCTTTCACCTGAATTATATTTCACTTGTATTTACTTTTCAAATTTATTTTTGCTGCCTTTTGTACGTGTATTTACAACATCGTAATTTACGTGGTAGAACCTCGTAATTTACATTGCAATTTACGAAAGGCTTTATAGGGTAGACGGTATTTATTTCTATTCTTTATGATTTTGCAGGCCATATTTTTGGGCTATGAATTTTTAAATGTTGATGTAACCTGTGGGGAATGAGAAGTTTTTATATCGAGAGTTTATTAGCGCAAACAGACTTGGGACGGCATTAAGCGTGAGTACGACTATGCGTTTGTGTCCAATTTCATGCATCTTAAAGGTTCATTCGTCGCTGCGTCCACCGTTCTCTCGGCCAGTTTTCTCCGTCAAGCTGAGAGCCTTTCGGGTCATAAATTAAGGGGCAAAGACGAGAAGAGACAAGAAAGAGAGACACCGAGCGTGAGTTGGGAGAGAAGACAGCAGCAGAGAGAAAACGCGGGAGCCTTTCATACGTTCTAGTACTCCTACAACGGTCGATAGCTCCCGACAGCAGCGAACGGACGCACACACTACAAGAAAACATAAACAGGGCTAGCAAAAGACGTGCTGCAGCGAACATGAGCCCTCCATCTTCAACCCCCTGAGGCGTGTTTTCGCACCAACCCCCATACCACCCCCTTTAAGGAAATTCGGGAGAGTGTCGTAAAACGGGCACAACAAAAAAATATTGCACTTGGAAATCTCGATCTTACTTCACCACCTGTGTCGCTACAACCAACCAACTCCACTCGATATACTTTATGGTCGTACTCAATCTCGAAATTTGCTTTCTCTCCTTTAACAAAGCAACGTCCCAAGTTTGATCTTAGTAGCAGATATCGTGGTATCCCCAAGAGGACTTTCTTTTTCGACAGCACTGCTCCCCCACGTACTCTACTTTCCTTTTCCTGTGATGAAACTTAAAGGTCAAGTCGGTTTGACATTCCGCTTTATCCCAACAATCGAACATTTATGGCTATTTACATCCTTTATCCACGGAGCTCAGCTCCAACCTCCTCGGTTTTTAAAAGAAACGTCCGCAACTTTTCACTAAGATAGGGATTCTTGCCCACGGGCTTATAAGGAATGCATGGAGTGCGAGATGCTAAGAATTAGTATCGTCCGCTGAAAAGGCCTTGGAATTCTGAACCTTTTGACTACCTGGACTTCAGGTTTCAGAGTATAAGTTGCCGTGGAATTGAATTTGGAAAATTTAACTGCTTCAGCGCGCGTGCCGTAGGCTAGATCCCCACCGTTCTAGACCCTAAACGCCGTCGGCTGCCACCCCACGAGAGACACGCGGTAGAATTTTCCCCTTCCAGGTGCCCGCGGGGTCTTTCAGGGTGAGGGAAGAGGGTGAGATTCCCAAATTGTTGTTCACGTCGTAGTACCGTCATGTTTATATTCAAAAGAACGGAAATTTCACGGGCATTACGTCTGTGGTACTTGTTTTTCAAGCCGCTTAGCTTTAAAAGAACTAAAAGAGTTGAACGGGTACACTCTACCCGCTAAAGTGAGTAGAAAACGGTTTTAAAACAAGCTTGAGTGTAAACATTTATACCATGATCTCTTTACTCAACCCCAACCCCAAATCGAGTTCAGGGGTGTCGTGCTGAATGTCTTTTCCCTGAGTGAAGTTTTACGGCTCTTTGGGGGGCCCGAGACGAACCCAATGTTTTCTCGAGCGATGGAAGAAAAAAGTAAAACGGAACCTGACTTGCTAGTTGCTCTACGACTGGCGTATTAGAGTTTTTTTTCTGCTTACGTACCGGAAGAAAGAGTACAATCGAGTCAGCCCAGAAATTAAAAGTAAAGTCACCTGTAACTTTTTTGTTAATTCGGCTACGAGTGTATCATGTTTATACGCACGGTGTTGGACGCGCAGCAGCATTAGTGAGAGATCCTTGAATCGATACAGGTTGGAGTTCCCTAACCTCACTAACATGTGAAAAGGACCTTCGAGTCACCTTTCCGCTTTTGAAACGAGTGAAGAAGATATTTCCCAGATATGACTTTTGCCAACCCAAAAAGCACCGCAGCTCTTTTTTTACGACCGTACTTTCTTTCCTCAGATCACACATTCGATATAGAGAGCTGTTGGCTTCGTTATCTCTTTCCTTCCATCGCCATGATTTTTCTTTTCCGTTCTCCTTTTTTTTAATTTCTTTGCATGCTTTTTTTCTTGGCTCTCTCTCCCAAAGGAAAGTCCTACAGGAAGGGTTGGAAAAATATATTTTACCAAAATTTCCGACATAGCCCTGCTGTAAGGAATGATCTACGTTCCGGCACATGGTAATGAGTACCTTTGGAATATGTTTCTAGCGAATGCAAAACTTTCCCCGAGTGAGACAAACTAAATAAACAAGACACGCCTCAGAGACACAGACAACAGAAGCTCCCAGTTTTTGACATTTTACCCAATTCAGCTCTGAATTACAACGGAATCTTTAGCTTTTTTAGTTTGAAGTGTGAATAGAACAAAGAAACCAAAAATGCCACGTACACCCTCATACTAAAAAACAAAAAATCGAATTAAAGAGTATGCAAACAGACTGCGGTATCTAATTTGCCTAATTGTGTAACGATATTGCATAACGAATCTACATAATTATAATTGTATAACGAAAATATAACAAGTCTTTGCCCCAAGTTTTTTAAAATAATCTGATTTTTTCATAACAAGAGACATAATTTGGACATTTCTGAAAGTATGCCAACAAATCAATAGTCACTTTCTAGCGGTTTTTCAAACGTTTTCAAGCCAGAGGGGTAAGTTAATTGCTTTCAACTTTTTTCAATGTGAGGTGTTTTACAAAAAGCTTTTAGGAAGGCAATAGTGCGCATTACAGGATTGTAATAGCAAAAACAGGTGAAAGGCGGTTTCATGACCTGTAGACTAAAAATTGACAAGAGACTTACTGTCGCACAAAACAGTTCTGGAATACTTCCTAAAAGTGTTTCAGTTTCTTGCTAATATTTTTTAATGACAACAAAAGATAAGGTAAGTGATCAATTTTCTGTGTTCTTAAATTGACTTGTTAAGAGAAAACAACGCTTGAATGAATTTCAAGTCAAATTTCTACGAGTGCTTCTATAATGAGGTCTTACACGACGAAAACCGTTCAGCTTTTGTTAACGAACTTACAACATTCACGTGAGCAGAATTTTAACCTTATTCACAAGCAGTGTTGTTCAGAGTTCCGAAAGATCGTTTCAATGATAAACCATCTAATTAAAAGTAGAATTATTTAACCGTGCTGAAGAGCTCACAGGCTTCGCGTCACTCAAAACGATTCTTAAGGATTTCCTTGTTAATTTAAACGCCAAATGTACAAAAACATCCTAAAATTCAAAGCAAATTTCAAGCACGCTTTAATGTGTCTTGTTATAATGTTTAATGTTATTTGTCTGCTTGACTACAGCGAATTTATCAGTGTAACGACAATTAAACTCTCAAAATCCACGAAAGAAAATAGCACGATAAAGTAACAAAGCCCTTGTAAATAAATGACAAATTCAAACAATCGACGAAAAATTCGTTATAAGGCTTTTAGAAGTTGTTTAATGTTGCTAAGTATTTGTAATATAATTTAAAAAAATATATTTTGTAGTAAATTTACTCGATTCGCTCCAGTGCAAATGTTACGGGCTTACATGAACACGACTATTGTTTCGCAACATCAAACACGTAATCCCTGCCAAAAGTCCCAAGTTTGACGTTCAAACCGAAAGTTCACTGTTTCACCTGACTCTTCCAACCACCAAAATCACCTTTTACGACGTTGCCTTCATTCAACTCCTCGAGTTTCGGTTTCAATTAAGTCACGTTTCAACTAAAACGAATGCAACGCAAGTTACCTCTCATCCTTATTCCACTCAAACTAATGAAAAGTAAATTCATCCGAGTCCACGACCCTGAAATCGGACGCTTTTACAATGCTGTAGAAACTCGTTCCTAACGGAAGTCCGACTCCAGAAAATAATCTGAATTCCTTGTTTCATTTACAAAGTTCAACGCTGGCACGAGACTGTGTCATTTTCTTGACCCGACATTTTAAATCTCACTCGAAAATCTCTCTTAGTTTTCACGACGCAATACCATAAGGTCAAATCATCCAAAACATTAAATTAAACAACACCAAGTTAAAAATTCTAATAAGCTATACACAACTTTAAAATAAAAAAAAATGGAAAAAAATGCAAAAATATATAATGATAGAACCAAATGAAGCTAAAATAATAAATAGATTTATATCAAAACACTCTTGCAAAGAATTGCAATAAAATTCACACAAATTTGACTTTTTCAAGAATACTAAAAAAAAATTACTAAAAAATATTCGTTTTCAATAACAAACTCAAGTGGAAATCACTAGGAAATCTTCGTACACAAGTTACTGAAAATACTTTACAATCAATGTATTGAAAAATAAGTTTAAATTTATTGTTCGAGACACGAATTTCGAATAATTCCTCCATTCAGCGTTATACAGCATATCCTACTGGCATTTTTATGGCCTTCTGCCTACTATGCTGTACTTCTTAAGGGACGTAACAATCAAAACTTACAATCCAAAGCCCCCACATTCTGAAAACTTCACAACCCGTCTAATTACTGTGGCAACCCTGGGCACTCGCACCATTAACCTCGTTCAGCTGCTAAATCACGCATTCTATTCCCAATGCAAGTATATAACACCGTTTACTTCCCCTCATCAAAATGTCCCACTTGCACGGAAGCGCGTTTCCATCACCGGCCTTCCATTTTGAATGCCTTCAACAAACCTCATACAATAATCTCTAAAGTTCTTACATTTCTTTGACCCCTTTCACAAAAGGTTAAAAGCATTCTGTCCCTGGGACGAAGGGGGGAGGTCAGTTAAGAAACCAGTGTTGGGAGGGTTTTATGTGGCAATTCCATTAACTTGACCCCCTTCACTGATTCATTGTTAAAAGGGTTAGTTGGTCCCCTTTGCAAAACCTATTGTTGTGTCCCGAGGAATTGGCGGTTTATATCCGTCTCCCATTAACAGTTTGCGTCCACCCACCCTTCACCGCCCTTAAAGCCACCCACATTCCGTTTAGCAGTCCAACCGGCCGGAAAAACAAGCATACCAATTTAAAGGCGGCTAGTTCAACAAAAAAGCACTTAAGAAACACTAGATGTGTTGTCTATCCTTGTTGACTTAGCAAAAAGCGAACACAAAGTAACCATATTTCCTTTTCTTGCGCCAAAACAAGCTCCGTATCCGGCCAGAGTTGTTTTTTCTTCATACCCACGCCACGCTAGGCCACGCGACGCGACGGTTTTCCCGCCATGTTGGGAAACGGCTTTTTCTCCAAAAACCCACGCCGCGTGCTGTGACTGCCGCGCTTGACGTCTTCTTCAAGTCCAACGGTTTTCTAACGCAAAGCTAACCAATTCTCAAAGTCGTGCTGTTTTAAACGCGACTCTATTTCTGGGATTTCTATCAGGCTATCATTGTTTCTCTTTTGGGAGGAAACAGGGTACACTGTACCAAAAGGGGTTGAATTAAGGAAGGGAAAAGCTTTAGTAAACTAGTCTGGGAGACGTTAACGCGCTACAGGGGACTTTGGCTCTTCTCTTAGGATGTGTTTCTCGTTTTCCTTCTCTCTCTCTCTCTCTCTCTCTCGAATTTTAGGTGTGTGTATAAGTCTGTCGGTGTCTCTTTCTCTAGAATGCGACTCCTCTCAGTCTCTCACTGTTTGTTTTTGTTAATGAACTCATCTTAATTAGCAAGTTTTGTTCTCAATGCCATGAATCTCCCCGTTCCTTCTTCCTCTCGTGGGCTCTTAGCTGAAATCCTCACTTGGGGGCTACCAATTCGTAGCTTGCCATCTACACAGGGATTTATGTACTGGACTAGTCTTCGTGGCATAAATCACAGAGATAAGTGGTTAGTTCCTTACAGAAAAAAAGTTTAAAAAATAGAGGGCTTTCTAGAACTTACTGGTGGGCCAGTTACCACGTGGCTTTTTTGATTCGAACGAGCACGTTTTGAATATAGTCAGAAAGGAAATTTATGGGAAAGGAAACTTTTCGGAAAGGAAATGGTAGAGAGAAAAAAAAGTCTTACGAAATGGCGAGTCTTAAGAAAATATACCTATATTTTATGCCGATGGTACTTTCGGTTTCATGCATAATATCGAGCAAGGCTATTCAGTCCTTTTGAAAGATATGCGAAAGAGAGTATGCTCCGTACCAGACGGTTATTGACGCGGAAGAATTGACGTCAAAAGGTGATCGGATAACTTCAAAAGGACGTGGGCTCCGTAATTAGACCGATCAAAGCCTAGTGGAGAAAGAATGACTAAAGAAGGCTGATGTTTTTTTGGGGCTGAGTGTTTGAAAACTCACGAGGTTTATATTGACGTTTGAAAAATTGAAGATTACGACATTGTGACGATTCCTGAATTATTTAATATGTTCGTGAGTGCATTTTTCCTGAGAAAGAATGTTATGGAAATTTTATGCTTAGCATTTCTACTGCTTCTGTTACTTCCTAACCTGCTTCTTTGAAGTTTTACTGCAGTTCTTTAAAAAATGTATCTTTTCTGTATTTTTCAATAAGTGTGATTTTGTACGTATCAGTAACATTACGACATCTCACCGTCACGGAATTCAAGTCCTTAAAAATTTTATATAACCATTTTTGTAAAAAAAAATTTTCCCTAATTCCTGTGCACTTTAATATTTACCCAGGAAGTCACGAAATTCATTATGTTGTTCTATAACATCATGAAACTTTCGTTTGGTTGCTTAGGAACGTTTATCTACAAATTGGCGTGCCCGATGCACTTTTTCTGTACTTTTCTTGTTAATCTTTCAAATTCCGTTTAAGTCACCAACTTAAAGTTTACAATTCATTGTTTACAAGCTCTTTTGCCTCGTGAAGTTTGTTTTTGTTGTTTGTGTTATACACGTGCATACGCATTGCGTTTTCATACGCGTTCTCGGAAACTTTCTTGGAAAACTTTGAGCACTTCGCTTTTCAAGATGCTGGCCAAACTTGAGAGACTCTCTGTCTTTTGTTTCGGTAGACGACGCTTGTCAAGCTCTCAAACTTTCATTGTTGACATGTTCTTAATATTCTGTTGTTCTCTTCGCAAATTTGTTTCCTTACTTCTATTTTCTGAGAAGAATCTAGTACGGTAAAGTTCTCAAAGTTTTGTTGGAATACATTTCTACATAATCTTTATAGCATTTGCAGCGTCAAAGACGAGTGCACGCAGTGCCAGGCGACCACGTGTCTTGTCTGGATGCCACGGCCGTTAAGTTTCGTTAGGGGTTTGATCGGAGACCAGCAGTGCCTAAGTTTGATGCATGGTACTTTTGTTCGACAATCCAGTTGAACGCATGCTGGTTGTCAAGTCAAACAATGATGTCCGTAGTTTTAAGTTTAACCGTCGAGACGTTCACATCAAACTTGCATTATACTGGACTTCAATTACCGCTTGAGTAAGTTTTACTTGCCATTCAGCACAAGTTTCTACAGCCCGAGTGTGTCCTACACGACCTCTCTATTATTGGATTTCTGTGTAAACTTTTCCACCCGAGAACTTATATTACATTGTTGAAAGTGGAATCATCAACCATTTTCTATCCCAAACTTACACTAAATGTCAAAGATTAAAACTTTTCTTTATTTTCGTTTCTTCACCGTCCTTCTGAGCGAAATTATTATGATTCTAAGCTTTCCTGCCTTTGTAAGAAATATTCTTTCGTCTTTGGATTCCTTTCCTTAAAACAATTGCTATTCATCTTTCCTCAATCAGAGGTACCATTTTTTTTCAAAACAAATCACTTCATTTTAAAGGAAAAAAAAAGACAACGAAGTTTTAACCTTCAAGAGAAGCCACGTTAGGTAATCTAATTCTTAACCGGAGCAGTTGCCTAATGTCGTGCAGTGTGAATATGGGTTGGTGTCCGATCTAGGCTGTTTTCGTGCGCAACTTCTGATTCACGAGATATATTATATTCGAATTCTGTCTACAACCTTCGAGAGCATCTAACCATCATTCTTGTAAGTACGGCTAGATAACACGATTGTAACCCTGGGTACTAACTCAGCTTAACTCACTTAGAACGTGTTAATTATAAAACTAGACCATTCCACAGAAAAGCGTAGTGATAAAATAGATACTAACTTTGGTAGTTAACTCGGCCATTAACTCAGGTTAAGTTAATGGAAACTTGGTTGGTTCAGCAATTAACTAAGGCAGTAAGTCCAGGTTTACGTAAGACTGCTTTAAACTACGAAAGAGGCGGTGTCAGACAACTCTACGTTACACAATATAACACCTGTTATATAATTCTAAACTTGAGTTAAGAGTTAACTTGTTTTAATTTAACACTTGGACAGTTAGTCCCCCAACCCGTGTAAAAAAGCTCTCACAACTTTCGACCTAAGAAACCAAGATTTTTCTAATTAATACACAAAATGTGCAAGAATTCTTTGCAGAATCTATCAACGAGTCAAACTGTCCAAAGTGTAACAAATTGTTCCTATATTTGCCAAGCAAAAACAATGCTCTAATGCAGTAAATTTTACACAACATGTTTAAACTGGTCTTAGTTTGCTTCGGGCCAAGTTAGCACGGTACCAGGGCTAAAATGACACTAATAGCGTAATTCCCAACTCCAATGAAAACCATAGCCACGTAACCTACTTCCAATCTAGCTAACTCAGATTGGTCAGTAAAGACTCTTACTAAAGCTTGTACCGTCACCTATGCTAAACTAGCCCTTCTACCGCCACACAAAAACAATTTTCTCAACTTCCCCTATCAATTTTCCAAAATCCCCACCCTTTATCCCCAGGACACAAAACGCTCTTTCCTGGTCGCTTCCTTTTGTGAATTTGAAATCGATACTTTTTCTCGGGCTATTGAATCCTTTTTCTTCCCCAACAAAGGAAAGACAAACATGTTTCCAAAAACTCGCCGATTGACGTCAATTTCAATTCCGTTGCTGTTATTCACGTACCTGTGGTCTCCCTTTTCAAGACTTCACCCCTACTTTTCCCTCAACCCCTTCAAAACCCAAACTTTCCTGCAAATCCAATCTTTCAACAACACTTGACTTTCCATCCTTCTTTAATCAATTTCCTCCCCCTCACTTCATTCCGTCCTCCAAAAACCCTTCTACACTTTTCGCCCCCGAAAGCAAAAGAACTTCACCCCTGAGACCCTCTTACCCGGTCCCTGAGCTAAGCTGAAAAAGAACTGTTACCACAAACTCGAAGATCTCCCAACATCGATTATCAGCACCACGTTTTTTTATTGTCTTTTTCTCTCTCTCTACCCCAAGTTGCCCCTAGTACTATGCGTTACACCTCCTTTAGTTTTCTCCCCGCCCCTTTTCGCCATTTCCTTCTGCTGCTTCTTCAGATCCTCACTTGCCTTTTCTGCGTCCATGACCCAAAAGCGTCCCCTATCGCGTTTGATAGCGTCACCATCAGGTGGCCTATAAAAGAAAAGAAAGCGAGCGCCCTCTACCCACCCCACTCGTATCCTTTTATGAAAAAACGGGGGGAAGGGGGGACACTAGATACAGCAACGGACTGTTTGATAGCCAAAGACAAGATCAATAAAATGCAACCCACTTTTCCACCTTTTCTTACCCGCCCCTGGCTCCTCCTACCCCATGCCCTTAACCCCTTAACCGACCCTCCTTTGCCCTTATAAACAACGGTTAACCGTGAAATGCGTTTAAGTCGTAGGGTGAACTTAGGGTAGTTGGCCTTGAGTATCAATTGCTCATTTAATTAATATTATTATTTTCCTTACAGTACAACACAATTTAGTTATAGCGAACCCTTTTGTAACGAACTGTTGATTATAGTAGACGGGTTATGCGGTCCCGAGTTAGGTAAAATTACAAAAAGAGCAGTTGATACAACGAAGTTTTGAAAATATCGAACCATACTGATATTTCTGAACGGTTCGTTATAACGATATTTTATTGTAATTTGTTGTATTGTATTTATTTTATCTAATTTGCGTGTACTGGACAATACCTTTCAATTCGTATATTTTTTTAATTGTATTTTATCTGCGTAGCTTTTTAAGTCCTATTTTGACTTTTTGTTGTTGTTTTTTAGCCTCAAAGAATAAGAAGAGAAAAAATTATGGTGGACGATGACTTTTCGTGATTGGTCAACATTGAGGAAATCAAATTTTCATGGATGGGAAAAACGTTCTTGATGATAGCGCCCTTTGGGGTGTTGAAATTTTCGCTTAGAAACAGAGGACGTGTACAGGTAGCGACGCCATTGTGGCCCAAAAGAAGAGAGAATTTGCCCAGGGGAAAGAAAAACGAGGGAATTTTTTTTTTTTTCTTTAGAGCAAGTTGAGAAGAAATGGCTATTGCTTGAAGACTATCAGAGTGAAGCGAAAAAAGCGGGTAAGAAAATTGAAGACGCAAGATAGAAAAAGATGGCAGGAAAAGAATATTCTGTTTTTATTTCACGCAAAGAAAAAAGGGAAGACAGGAAAAGTCTGGACTTTGAAGAAAAAGGTCATCAAGAAAGCCTTTTATCGCCCGTGTTGCTTTTTTAAGACAGGGGTTTTGTTAGGCAAAACAGAGGAGCAGAGCAGAAGAGAGAAAAGGGTGAAAAAGGGGATAATGGAGGATCAAGTTACTACGCTGGATTCGAATCATGAGGTGGGTTAGGAGGCTGAACAAATGGGTCTGAAGTCAAGACCAAAGGTAGACTTCAGGAGATATTTCTTAGCAGAAGTAATATTTTGCGCTGGAATCGATATTTTGAGGGGAAAGAAAAGTTGTAACGCATTTGTCCGGGTGCAAAATACACCCCGCGTTGACGCTACGCAGTTACCCTTGCACAAATTTTCGTTTTAACACGGGTAGCTTGTAAACAGAGACAGAACTCTGAATCACTCGAAAATCTTGTTAAGATCCCAGTATACACAAATATCAGGAATTTCCGGACATTCAAAAGCTTAAAATTTCACACGTGGTTTCTCAAAAAATGCCAATATATTCCATGTTTCTTTATCCGTTCAAATATTAAAGCATTAGACCTATTGCGCTAGTTTACTCTTTTTTTCCGTATAATAAAAGACGGCAAAAATTAAATCATAGTTTACAAAATTTAACTGACACTTTTGCTAAAAACGCTTCAATTACTCCAGAAGCTATTTGGAACTGCATCTTTACTGTCAGAACAGTTTCTTTGGTGTTTTGGATCCACTTTTACGGTTTGGTGTCTGACTATTTCTCATGTTATTCTCCCATAAGGAGTTCGTGTATATCGGGCCGTTAATCAAGTCACGTGAAACTTGTACTGCTGAATTAAAGCCAAGTAAGGAGGTATTCACACAGTCAACAATGAGACCTATGATGGCAGCAACTCGGCTAGCGACATCTAGTTGCACTTTCGCCAGGGCTACTTGGGAAAAATCCAAACTATAAGGCTCATTCTAACTTTAAACACGTTTTAAGGGAATTGTAAAAAAAATCTTAAATTAAATTGCGTGAGGCAACAGATTTCGCGCTCTTATTACCGAATTCCGTAGGGAATTTGTAAGGATTACGCACAGTTATATATTTTTCAAAATTCTCAACAGAATTTTGATAACTGGTTTAGATGCACGATTGCTAGAATTTTCCATCAAAACTATTTTTATATTGTTTTCCGAAAACTCCTTAGCTTGACAATAGTTTTTATCTTTGACAGAGCCTTTTTGCGAAGACAATATCAATAAGCAAAATAATAAAAATCTTTTTTTGTCCACAGAAGGAGGAAACGGAAAAAAATCGTTACCCAACGTTCTATCCAAGTGCACAATGTGATTATACGCTGAAACCATGGCAATAACTCATAAATAGCAAGAAAAAAAATCCGCACGAAAGAAAGAGCATGCTGCTCCGGTTATTCGGGCAATTATTCAAGGAAGTATTAGCATAGGGTATAATTTAGGAAACCTTAAGGTAGTCCGGGCCATTTCGACCCCAATTTTCGCATAGCGCTAGCTTATAGCCAGTAATTTGAATACTCTCCTAATTTGATGAGCCATTGTCGTTCAGTTCTGAAAAACGGTGCCGTAAAATATGTGCATACGGGGAAATGTCGTAAATGTAGAGCAATTTTTGTCCGTAGGTAGTTCGGTTCACCACGATGTTCACTATCACGTTAACAATGATTTATATGCCCATGTAATATGACTTACCAACGCAACTAACATTTTCACATTATATGTTTCTGAATCAGCTAACACTCCATACCTTTTGCCAATTATGGACTTTTCTTCCGTGCAGATTTACTTAGTGATTTTCTTTAACAGAACTGAACTGCTTTATATACCAGAATTTAAATTATTTTGACATAACAAATTAATTTCAATTTAAAACACAATTACCTTTGATACGGGTAACTTAAATTACCACAAAACACGAAACGTAGTCAACGTTACTGCTTTTGCTCTTATTCTCTAGTGTCGATGTACGGAGCTTCACTTAATTTTTCAAGTAATTTATTGCGACTTTTCCCATTTTTATGGAAATGTGGCTCCTTACGCAATGGAATAAAAACTTTAAAAAAATATCTTACTGGTATAAATAACGGAAACTAACGAAAATTTCGAGTTATGCTAAGACGAGTTGTGTGTGTTCAGTGTATAGAATTCATGGATCAGAATGGATCATGGTAAAACGAGATCGTGGTTGTCATATAATAAAAAAAATGTGGGAAGGGAGAGAAAGGGGGAAAATCTTAAAATCCGTCGTCAAGGCATAAATGATAACGGCTGACGGAGGAGAAACGCAATTTTCCAACGGATGCTTTCTGTAATTCGGGAAGAGCGAAACTCCGTCCAATGCGAAAAGCGTGTAACTCGTACTCTAATGTGACACATGTTATCTCTTATTTACCTTTCTTTTCAGCGCTTTCCCTTTCTCGGCACCTTCCAAAACCTGAAGTAAGGCAAAAAGAAAGCAAGGGAGCTTGTGCGGACCTTTGATATGTCGCGTCGCTTTGTCTTATGATCTTCTTTATTTTTTCGCTTGCACTTTTATTATTCTTCTCCTGGAATGATTCTTTTCGTTTTACTTCATTTTCGTCTGTCGGGTCTCCTTCATTTTCTTTCGTTTTTTCCACTTGGCTAAAGTTTGGATTGACACGCGCTGGCAATATTAACCTCAATGTATGGATCAATAAAACCAAGGCGTTGATATCTTCAACTTCCCCTTCTCCGAAGCTAGAAAGAACACGTCTCGTACAGCATTTCTTTCTTAATTAAATAAATCTTCCAAAGTTTAGTCTCCCAGAACGCAATAAAGAGAAATTGTAAATAAAAATTCAAAAAGGAAAATTAATAAACGTTCGCTGAGATTATTGTTCCGTTTTTCTTAACAAACTCAGCTTCCTTGAACAAAAGTTATTTAACCATTGCCACTGGAAAGCAAATAACATTACTGCTGTGTTTTTGAACCAACAGCGACAGGATTCTGATACAATTGATTGCCAAGGTTGCTATGAACGTTCCGAATGCCACTCTTAAAAATCTGTCAACTATAACTCCTTTCAACACAACCAGTGGAATATAAAAAATAGGGGGAAATAAAAAGAACAATAGACAATATAAAAGACTTCAACAAAAGCTTTTTCCGATATAATTTTTCAATAGCCAATTCAGGAGCACTTCTTCCCCAAAACATGAACAATATCGTTGAGACACAGCCTTATAAATTTTGAGAAAAGGGAATCTTCCATTTGTGTCGGCAAAGATCTGACAAAACACACGCAATCTCGATCCTTTTGGATTTATACCAAAAAAAGCTTGCAACTCACTTCAATCGTAGTTAGTATCTTCGTACGTGACCCTCAGCTAAGCTATCAAGGCTTGTATGGTGGTGAGGGGGAAAGGGACAAGTTGACCCTATGAATGCTTGATGACTTTGGAGTCGTTCCTAACTTAGGGTCCACAACTACCCCACTCGAGACACATCTTAAGAAAAGCTAAATTAACTTGTTAACAGGGACAAAAATCCGGCCATGTGCTCGCGAAAAAGACTGAAAAATCGTGTCGTCGACGTCAAGTTGCCCCAAGGGCCTAAGTAATCCAAGCACATCCTAGTTCCCCAATTACTGCGTTATTACGCAATTACTCCTCGCCAATTACGAGTCTGCAAAGCATTCCTTTAGCAACGCTGTAGTTAAAATGCAAAACGACTTTCAGTTCTTCAGCCTCTTTCAGGCAGAAATCTTAAGCAGAGGTATGGGACAATTGGACACGAATAATACGGAGAAAGCTAATAAACAATGTGAGCTAGTAGTAGCTTCGATTCTTTAAGCGTTAATGCAATTCTATCAACAATAATTGAGGTTAAATCACAGGATTTAGTCTATGATGTCAGTCCTTTTTCAGGCACTTGACTGTACTCTATTTTTTTAAATTTATTCTAAATACGACTAAAATCATAAGTTAAAATAGGCCTATCTACAACAGACGATAGCAATAGATGGAGGTGAAGTAAAATTAAACAAAAATGGGACATCTATACGAAATAAATGAGTCAAAAAATAATAACTACTGAAGATGAAAGCAAACAGAATTAAATAAAACAATTGGGCTTAGATGCTAACTAATTTATTATCTCGCTAAAAATATGCTGGAAATTTTGCAGGAGAAGTAAGGTGGAATGCACGTGTATCCATACCCAAAACCACCTCAAAAATGTACAGGAAAAATACAATTAAGTCTTTATAGCGTTGCATGTGTTGGCAAGTTAGGAAACTAGGTTAATTGCCTGGATATCGGATGATTTTTTCTAGCTGATAAACCTGGGTTTTGTTTATAAGTAAGATGTAGATTTTCTAGAAAACAGTAAAAAAAAGATAGAAATTTTAATTGAAAAAAAAAAAATATTTATTGTCTGTCAGTTCCAAAAATTAAGGCTTGAATTTATAAAATTAGTTATTACTCAATCGTAACAGATGTTATCATGTTGCACAAAGGGTCAATAATAACGCAATACAAAAGTACCAAAAATCATAGCTTTTGAATAAAAGGTTTCGTGAGGCTGCAAAAAAAATAATCGGTACGTTAAATAACATTTTATGACATTCCAAAAAGTTGCATGTGAAAAAAGTGAATTTTAAACGAAGTCTGAAATGAAGTCTGATTTTTGTTGCATTTCTTAGAAAAACGGGTGGTATTTTTTCGTCGTTGCATTTACCATTGGTACCCAAATTAAAAAAAAATAGCTTTAGCATAATTTACACAACAATGCACTAGATATTTAGACATTATAGTTCCATATCGATTGACAGGAGGCACACAAATTACAAGTCGTCCTTCCAGACGATAGTAACAGCAGTTTTCTCGGCCACAGAAAAAACTCGCGAAATTTGGCAACTCTGCGTAACTTGACTTGTTTTGAGCTTCAAAATATCAGATAGGAGGGAAACCAAAACAAAAATAAGGAAGACTATTTTAGTTAATTTGAACATATTAAACATCAATTGATCGTTGTAAAGAAAAATATACAGAATATTCGAAGCTCTTTGGCATGGTAATCAAGAAGCATTCGGAAATAGGTCCTCTACAACTGTTCCATTATTTTTAACTCAGTGCTTCTTAAGATATACTATTTATTCAGAGGTGACGCATAGTGCGTTCCTATAGTGAATGATATTGTATCTGCAAATTATCGTTACAATAGGTTTCATGAAACACTTCTGTCAAAATTTTATTTTTTATGGTAAAAATTTCATTCTGTATCCCATCCTGAATCTAGGTAAAATACTAAGTTATTTACAAACGACAATATTTCTACCGTACACTGCTGGTTTTCCACAAATTTTAATATTGTAATTCTGAATAATTATATTTACTTACTATATTTGATGTAAACAGATAACCAAACTGTGCATAACATTGACTTATTCTATGTTGCCTTTTTTATTATTTGCATGAAAAAATATACATGTCTAATTGCATTTGATTTGCGATGTTTTGCAATGACGTACGATGATAGTAAATGTCCACAGTCTTTGTCTGTTGACGAATTATTTTACTGTCATTTCTGTGACTCATATACTGTCAGCAGCTCACACCAATATATAAAATAAAAGATGCTCGATACAAACATCTCCACTATCAAGAGCTATCGATCTCTTCAGCATAAATAATCCTTTATGTCCATTTTATAGAGTGTTGTCACCGATTATTTCCCACCCAGTACTGAAATTCTGTCCAAATTGCTGTCAATGACTACCTATTCCTAGACCCGAAAAGCTCCCGCATTTTTTTTTCTCAATTGTCTCCTTTATACCAGCTTTTCACTCAACAATGCCGACAGCTCAAGTATACGAACGAAAAAACGCGGTATAAAGAGAGAGAAATGGCCTACGCAAGCCGATGGCCATTTCTTCGCCCGACCGGCCATTTCTGCCTGTTACTCTTCTACAGTCGTCGCCGGGCTGTCGTTGGAACCTAATTGCGTAATTGTTCTTCCTGTTCTCCTATTAGGCGCCAGTAAAATGGGCAGAGATGACAGGCTTGGATCCCTGCAATGGTTGATGATTAGGGAATCTCGGCTAGCTGGAGAACACGGAGGTCGTCCGTCATCTCAGCCCTGATATTTTCGGTCATAAATTATGGCTGGCCTATTTCTGGGTTCAAGAAAAGGTTAAACGCTCAATCACGCATCGTCGATGGCTTTGTCAAGCTATTATCGGAAGTCGTTGCGTTGCATCATTTTCACACAAAAATAAAAAATAAGAAAAACATGTCAAAGCTTGTCATGCATGACACAGCCAAATAGGAATGGGCCAGCTAGAAGACTTAACATTTGTCACGCACAGAAATACACACACTTGACAACCATATTGTCGTTATAACCCCTCCGTCTTTCTCTGTTACTTGCGCAAAACTGTACATAAATGCTCAGAATAGTTAATGGGGGAAGAAATCCAATAAATCTCCCCGAGATCTGCGAGCTACTGGATTTGACAGATGACCCTCAAGGAAAAGTACAGTACTGTAACGGCTCATGGCTCACGTACTACAAGACTTCCTATTCTAGAGAGCATTTATTTAGTTTTCTTATTTTTCTCCCGATTACTGGCCTGGCTCTTGAGAAAGAGAGAAAATGGTCGTAAAAGAAGACTAGTGTTCTAGGAGCTAATCCTTCTCAATGCATTACTGTGAGGATAAAAGGTCTATTCACATACAAACGCGCACAAAGACATAAGGTGTGGTTAACGTAGAAAAGGACAATGAATATCTGCCGGGTGTGGGCGGCTCAAAGCCCGCATGAAAATTCATAAAGCTACAGACGCCGAAAGACACTGAGACAGAGTGTACGGTGACCCATGGGATCTTGACAAACGTGGCACTGTTATCTTAAGGATGATTAAAATGCATTACATCGGAAACTAACACCAACAATTAACAAATCACCACAGTATGTTTCTCGCCATTCCAAGCTTTTTGTAGTGTAAAGTTCTAATTCAATAATAATTAGTGGTCATCGACAAGTTATATTGTGTTTAGTTACATCGACATTTTTTAGTTACTTTATATTTTTTCATGTATCGGAAATGTCAGCATTTGCTCTTGCTAAATCCTCTTGGTTAATACTGTCAGTTTGGCAATGTAAACATTGGCTTTTCATATACAGACCAATTATAAGTACAGTGGTATCCCGTTTAACGAACTTAATCCGTTCCTGGACGACGTTCGGTGTAAGAAGCATTCGTTACACGAAACGCTATTTCCCATAAGATTCATTTGAAATAATTATAATCCGTCCCTGATCCCTGATCAAAACCCGAAATAGTTGAATTACAACATCAGAAAAAAATACTAAAAATATAATGACTGTCAAAATATATGTTTCGAAGACACATCAGTTTTGTTCAGTCACTGGCTTTCGAGAACACTCTAGGTTACACAAATCTTTTTTTTTTTTACCTCTTATATATCTGTCTTGGTTTTCATGGCCGGCACTGATTAGTAGAAGCAGTCTAATGTGGCTTGTTTTTGTCTTCTTCCTTAATACGGCTCTGAAGATGTGCACACCATCGTCGGAGCAAACGTCTACTTCAACTTGATCTGGACGCCACACTTTTGCTCGGGCTTAAATTTCTTCTTTTTTCGTTATACATTCGTTTACGGTTGCGGTAGACATAGGAGAATCAGTGTTCTGTTCTACCTCTTCCTCAGAAAAAATCTCTTTCTGTTCTTATCACCATAATTCTTTGGTGCCATTGACGTACCACACAGAATTCAAAATAACTAAAACTAGGTAATCAAAAAGAGACATGCAAGCAGGCAATTTCTCAGCAACTGACTGGTGTGGGAAGCCAAGTATTCGTCTGTAATGCACGCGTACAGAGTGGGAAACGTAACCACCAATTTTTTAATACTTTTTTGCTCAACCTAACCGGTTCGTTGCAAGAGGTAGAGTTCGTTGTGCGAGTCATTTTTTCGCCGAACCGCGAATTCGTTGTACAAGTTGTTCGCTACACAATGCTTTCGTTAAACGGGGTATCACTGTACCTACAATGTACCTGCTTTTGGGTAAAAGATGGACGCAACACTTTGTTACACATGAAGGAACAGCCGGGAATGCTTTCGTAACACAAAAGAAGAGTTTTGCGTTACAACGAACGTTTAGTTTAGATGCTGTCTGAACAGTATTCCACTTGTTTTATTTCCTTTTGAATTTCATGACCTAGCTGAAAGAGAAATATTTGTATAAATAGAAGGAAATGCGCTGTATACAAACTTGCAAGCAAAATAAAATTAGAAATAAATAAACTAAAACTACAAATGCAAATAAGCTTGTTAACTTAGAGTAGACTCGGGTCAACT
Source organism: Triops longicaudatus (assembly GCA_022885665.1). Taxonomy (NCBI): domain Eukaryota; kingdom Metazoa; phylum Arthropoda; class Branchiopoda; order Notostraca; family Triopsidae; genus Triops; species Triops longicaudatus. The sequence goes on along the minus strand of JAGQDJ010000130.1, from coordinate 85,920 downwards.
GGAATGCGAAGCAAAAGTAACAAAAACCGTCATTTTTGGGTAACGGACACCTTAACAATGTAAAAAATCACGGACCAATCAAATGTCGTATCTAACCTGAAAAGAAAGCTTCATATGAAATGAGTTAGATTTAGATGAGAAATTAATCGAAATCCAGTTTTGCAGCTTTTCTTGCGAAACATCGGTCCTCTTCTTTTCCTCGTCGCGTCTCTTTCAGGAGACAATAAATTGAACAAAATTTGTTTTCAAGAAAACATACGATGCAGAATGATAATTTCTGATACTAGAGATCTGTTGCTAATTTTCCAAAGAAAAAATACTCGGCATGAAAAGCCGATTGACGCTGAGGTGCGATTGTAACAGAACCGTATTTTGCAAACAAAAGAATGATAATAACGACCTATTGGCCGAGATTAATCAAAAACCAACTTAAAGAGTTCAAAAGAACTATGCTATAACTATAATAACATATCGACTGGCTAGTTTTCTTGCGGAAAGATACTTACTGACCGTGTTACATTTAACCTACCCCTACATCATTGTTACGCATGGAAGGGCCTCTTGTTTTCTTACTATTAAGCTCTTATTTTTAGTTTCTTCCAAACACGTAATGACTTAATGGAGAGCCCGAATACATCCGAACGGTCATATAATCTCAAGATCGTTAAGATCTGACACTGACAACTGAAAAAGCTTGAAATGTTACAATTGACCCCAATGTCCTTAACCAGATTTCTTCATTGCTTGGCTTACATTATGAAAAAGACAAAAAAAAAAAAAAAAAAAAAAAAAAAAATTCTTCAATGGCAGCTACTACATAAATGCCATTAGTAGCGTGTTCACGAACCCTTTCTTCCATTAAGCCTCAGGTTACCAAAGAAGCTCAATCTCATCTACCGTTGCAATTAGCAAAAAAATTATGTTTACAAGGTAGAAGTCAGTGAAACATTTCGTGGTGACTAAATTGGTTTCCTCCACTTCGTCTTATTGGTTACGCCTCTTTAGTACCCTCAGCCCCACCTCCTACATTTTCTTGACGACCACGAGGCCTATTGCGGCACGACATAAGCCTTTAATAGCACCATAAGTCCACTAGTGTGAATCGACCTTGACTGTTTCCTGTACCAACCCACTAAGTCACTGTTAGATTTTATATTCCAGCCGAGAACAAATACTTATGGGGCACACAAGCCTCAATAAATAATTCTCTAAAGAGACAGTCGCATGTTTAATAAGAAAAATGGTACTCGGGCAAAGAAAACAAGAAATTCCAATAAAACAACCTTCAAGTTCTTAAGGTCCAAGTCTCTTATTTAACTTTCAGAGCTCTGGAGGTATGCAACTTTTCACGGAAGAAACTTATCTGTCAAGGCATCTCTCGAACTCTCTTTATAGTTCTTTACCTCGTTCTTTTGCCCCGTTTTTCGTAAACAGTCTTAATAAAACACTGAAACACGAGCCCTGAAAAAAATTTTATTCCACCTCTCCTTTAGTACCACCAAGAGCGCAAATAGATCAACTGCTATGAAACTTTTTTACCCAATTTAAAAGCCACGTTAAGTGAGATAGATAGCCCTTATTTGGAACAACAAAAAATAATTAATTACTCTCATTACTTCAATGTCAAAAACTAAGGAGCTGTAGCTGAGAACGCCTATAAATGTTACACCTCCGTGAAAGACGTTACGCTTCAATTAACCTTTAGTCTCAATTAAACGCGCTTGGAGAAAACAAGAGAGAAATCGATAAGGAGTTTCTGGTTAAATAGTCTATTTCCGCGCTTCCTTCAAGGAAAACAAGCGACATTGCATGAAATCACAAGAAAAGAGATAAAACAAGCAAAAATACAGCCTTTTTTCCCTGAAAGCTTCGCTCAAAGGTTTAACGCATTTCGCATTTGTTAATCACACCCCAAAAAAGCTTCAAAACAGGAATATAAAAAAACGCCCCTAGAAAAAATCCGGTGATTTTCTTACAAGTCCAAAAATCGTTTCGGTGCATTAACTGAGGGGACAAGTGCAGGTAACATCACAAGAACACTTATATGTTAGTAAAATTACTCGACAATTTGAGGCTTATAATTAAATTTGTTATTATGTTTTTTAAAAAAATCAGCGTGAGTGACAAGTATTATTTTTTAGTTATATGCGATTAGTAAGCATTTTATTTCTATTTTACTAAAGAAACTGATAAATTTTCGCGCTACATTACATACATTCAGTGTCAACAGCAACGAATTTAATTCCAGTACTTTTGAGCATTCGTGTACCGTTGAATTCTAGGGAATGTATGAAGACAGGCGAATAGGGGTGTTTCTGTAATTACGCAAAGTGACCCTATTTTGGGGTGTATTACTCGTCTGGATTTCTCTACACGCCTGCTGCGCAATGCTATTAATGCAACACGTGTTCTAATGCATTTCACTACGTTATCACTCGAGTTGTCGTAAACTATGATAATAACTGCAGTTTTAATATTCCATCATACAGCAAGTTCGTGCTTATCCACAATTTTTTCTCTTTCCACTAATGAAGTTTGGAGGAGAGCATTTCTCAGTTTTTTAATAGCCATACTCCATTTCGCAGTTATGCTTTTTCCTTATTTAATATTACAAGAAATTGTTATTGTTAAAGGAGATATACCCTTGTGAACAGTTAATGCAAATGGCAGGTTGAATCGACCAGAAAATTGATTTCTTGAAGGGTCTGAGTCAGTACTGAAGGTTGACGTAACTGGTTGAAAAACAAGCTTGATAGCAATATAGTGAACGATATGCTAGAAATTGAGTGCTTTCAACTTGAAGAACGTTAACGCCTTGAGCACTCTAGATTTCTTCCGAATACGCAATCCTGTGAAAGCTTGCGCCTATTGTCGACTTAGTTTTCGTTTTGACATTAATCAGATCGCCCCTTGGGAACCAACACAAGCTTAAGAAATCACGCCAATTGAGTTTAACATTTAAAAAAAAACTACAAAATTAAAACCTGATATTTTTACATTTTTATTTATCTCCTTTTTCAGACTTCGTTTGTAATCACCTTATTTTTTAACTATGTGTGCTGTTTTTCGCGCGGTAATGAATTTCCTTATTTGTTCTTTGTTGTGCCTGCAAAAAAATCCTATTTACTTCCTGCTTATTACTTTTCTCTACCATTTAGTAATATTGCCTACATAATTTTTTTTATTTTTTTTATTGCATATTGAGTTTAATACTACTAACCATTATTTTAATTTCGATTTTATTTTCTGTGAATTTCAACACATTTCCATATTGACATTGTTTCGTATTGTTTCCAGCTTATTGTTATATTTTTTGGCAACATAAGCATAGTGGTCGATGGAAAACTCTTGACGTTCGATCCGACATAACTCTTTGGGCCTCTGTGCTACCCAAAACAGGATTTGGGCAACACATATTATTAAAAAGCGACCAACACCTCAGTCACTGTCTCGGTTTTAGCGACACTGACCAGAGAATTTCCTAACCATGTCGAACGGGTGAAATTTCTCAAAGTGCACACATTCGTCTACCAGCAACCATGGTAGCAAAACATCAGGTAACCATAATAGACTCTGGTTGCTGTCCATATTAGAGCTTGGAAAGATTGCGAGCGCAAAAAAAAAGAGAGTAACTTCCATCAGTGTCCCAGATTCACGGCAACGGCCAACGCTGAGATGGCCAATAACACCGATATATGATTTCCATACCTTTCTGCGAAGTTTCACAACAGCGAATAATACTTCTAGCCTTACACTCTAGTATTACTAAGCAAAAAATATCTAAGGTTTTTACTTAGTGTACTGTATAACCCCTCGTCTTATGGTTAAAGAACATGCAAGTTTCTTGGAATATTCATTTTCTTATATATATTTTTTTTTGGAATACAGACATATAATGAAATTAAAATACAGTGGAACATCCTTAAGAACAAGGCCCCGGGAACGACCCGTCGGCTTGTCTTTAAACGGGTCTTTGGTTTAACAGAGATTACTACTTGTATTACACAAAAATACCCGTTGAATAAAAAAAACAGATTACACTGTGTTCATATATGATTGTAATTAAATATCTCATAAACAGTACTTTATAAAAGAAAAGAAAGTTAAAAAAAAATCTACTTCTTCGCAAAATAGTGTTTGAACGCTGTTTAGCACTCGTAAGCCTATTAGTTTTACTTTGCTCGATAGCTTTTGTTAATTGTCCAAAATTTCCTCACCTTTTTTTAATCTTTGAAAATAACGCTTGGATCAAAACAAAAAAGTTTTTCAATCGAAACTCGTTCTTCGTTTTCTTCCAAGAGGGACACAACTTCAACTCGCTGGGTTAAAGATAATATATACTTCTTTTTTATACTACTCTTTCTACAACAGAGTGATTGGAGATCGCGAAACAAAAACAGGAATTCGAGAGTGTTGCAAGTAGAAATGTTTATTTCCATTATGAAATCCGTTTGAATAAGAACTCGTAAAAGCTTTTTTTAGAATTTTTTGGCCTCATGTTTTCGGCATGTTTGTTGCTCATGTCCGTAGTTGGTTGTTATTAACCAGAAAAAATATACCGGAAAACATCTAATGGGGAATGAAAATTACGTGATTTTATGCGAGTCGTGTCATTAACCAAGTTGGCATAATTCGAGGTTAGTTTTCACTGCGTTAAACGGGAGTGAAATGGGACTTGAGATTTTCTTGCAATTAAGCGGATCTTGTAATATATGGGGTGCAATTAAATGCATTGCATTGTAATTTAAAAAAAAAAACCTTCGTTGTGAGTTAAGTTATGTTACATAAATTGGGGTGGGTTACGGGTGGATAAAAACTGCTTTTCAAATTTGCAGTAACTTTGACCATTTTTTAGTTTTGGACAGGAAAGAAGATGGAAATTTTCTAGATCAAGCGTGACTCGCATGTAAGAAAATGAATTTCTCGTGCAAAATCTTAAAAATCTATTAAATGGTTTATATGAAACCAATGCCAAAGATTCAAAAGTTGAAAGCTGGCGAAACTCTAACAGAAAACTATCATACGTAGTTTTTGAGTCTCGATAAACAGTGCTAGGTAGAACTAATCAAAATTACTATCGAAAAAATACCGTGCAATTAAAAATTTTTACAAAACAACGCCAAATTTTTTTACACCATTTCCAAGGCTAATTCCTGACAGAGCGATTGGTAAATAACGGCCTTAATATTGGCAGCTTTTTACTTAAGATCCTATGTAAAACTATTTGTCAACTATATCTTAAACGCATCTTGTAATTTATACGACTCCTGCCGTTCTAATTAAAGTAATTTTCCATAACCTCGCTTTTTACCGTATCCGAAAACGCATTTTTGGTGAAAACTTTCAACTGCTGCGGAAGAATTTTGCATTAATACAAAAGAGATCTAAGGTAAAGTTTACAATGACAAAATTTCATCAACAGCTAAATCTTTTAACATTTTTATTAAAATAATGCAAATATAGACACAACAGCTCAAAGAGAAAATCAAATGCTATAAGTAAGCTGAAAGTATTATTGATCCCACTGAATCATTTATCAATACTACTCTTAATTCCCTACGTCAAAGAAATTTCTGTACCACTGATAACTTGAAACCCGAGTAAACCATTAGTTCACATTGTTTTATTTCCATCTCATTCCCTTTTTTCAGGCAAGTAACCCGAAACGTGACGAAAGCACTGAAGAACTGACGTCAAACACAAGAACAGTATTAAAAAAAACTAACTCGCGAAGTTTTTTTTATGACCAAAAACTTCGAACTTCATTCACTCTCTCATGTTACCAACTCAACTTTCGAGACTGCATGTCTTAACGCATCACACACATTTTACTTCCACACATATTCTCACTTTTTTCCTAAAAACTTTCATTTCTAGTATTTAGTAAATTACGTAGTAATAATACATTTTTTTATTTATATCTACATATACTCTCTTTTCCCTTAAAACTTTCGTTACAAGTACTGTGTCTAACAAATTAGGCTGCAATTAAGTCTACAAGAATTTATCGTCACGAAACACATCTTGTCGTTTTCAGATCAACACTTTTTCTCTCTTTTTCTTCCTAGAAACCGTTAGAAGTGTGTATCAAGTACATTTACATTTGTTAAGTTTCTACGAATTTCTCATCAAAAAGCAAGTTTTCCGGTCATCTGTTTCATTTAACTGCCTACTGTCTCAACTTGTACTTACTTTGGTTGTGAAAATGTTGTGAAAATGTCACATGTCGCTTTTTGGTGTTGAAAAAACTTGGTCTACTTTCAAATGCCCCCAGTTCCACTGTCCCCCCAAAAGGCAAGTATGTAGGTAAGATCGATCGGCTTGGGCTTCACTCCACGGGACGTAAATGCCTATGACTGTTAGGTTGGCTTTAATTCAAGCGAATGCTTCGTCTTTTGGCGTTTCGACATGCAATAATCCTTAGAGAAAAGGCTACTTTTGACCAGTAGAGCCATTTCAGGCCGAGAAAGAGCCCGAGTGCTAGATAGAGACAGAGAGCGAAGGCCCACAGAAGCACCTGTCTTATTTTTTGAAAATAAAAACAAATGACCCGGAGCGAAGACTGTATAACCGAGCGCCCACACGCAAGGAAAACATCTTGGTTGACTTTGCCCCAACAATCCTGTAATCTACCGTGGGCTCTCGTTCACTTTTCCTCTGCTCTTCCATTCTTTTTCCTTTATGTTCGTTTTTTTTCTCCTTTTTTACCCCTTTTTCTACCCAACTAATCCCACTTTGATGTAGTTGCCCCAAAAATATTGATCACTGCCACGCTTTTCAGACCTATTACCCTCATTTTGTATTATAAAACGCCCCCTAGTGTGTTTTTTAAACCCCAACTTTTTACCTATCAATTTCTGCGATCCATTTTCCAACCCACCGAAACTTTAAATTGTGACACAGGTGGATTTCCAACTTTCCTTTTCGGCTGGAATTACTATCGACTACATATTTACTTTTCATCATGATGTCTGATAACTTGGAATAAGTTAAGAAATTCGGTTCCAAAACTTGTAACCGCTGTTTTCTCTGATTTACCGAGAGATGACTGTACTGTAATTGCATAACGATGGCCAATGTGGGCAATGACATTTCTAGGACGGAATTCGTATTCTAAAGTGAGTTACACACCCATTTCTGCCACGAGTCGAAAACTAAATTAAATTTCAGTTTCAAAACTTCCAATAGCTTTTTTTACATGTTTGTTCCATGTTGATAATGGACGGGTATACTGTAGTTGCATAACAAAAGCCGTCTGTGGGCGATGACACTATACTGGCAGAATTCGCATTCTAAAATTAGTTGTGTGACCATTTCTGCCACGGACAGAAATATTAGACTTGCAAATATGCTACGAGAATTCGCACTCCGAAGAAATTGGCGATCAAATAATATTGCAATCAATCTGAAGACGCTAGACTGCGAATGTAAGGGACACTGTCCATTTTCTTGCTGTCATAGCACTTTTCGCGTCAGTTACCGCCTTCTTTTGGGCAAATTCGGACACAATTTCTTTTGGGTGGATTTTCTTTTTTGTGAGTTTTTTCTACTATTATTTGGTGTGCAACTTTTCTTGCCAAGAAGATAAAAACTTTTAAACGAGAGTTGAAAAGCTTAAAGACTTACTTTTAGCACAGCAAATTGCAATAATGAAGAAAGGAAGCGTCTGCCAGTAGCACGTCATGGCGAGAACAATGGCACGCACCATCAGTATTGTAACACTTTAATTGGAGCCATGATTGAGACTCTCGTTATTACTACTACACTCCTGGGGGACGGGGGAGTGGATACACTGTCGAAGAAATAAAGCGTTTCTCAGTACGTAACTCAGTCCCCTTTGCTCGCCGATAATCTGCTTAGCATTCAAAAACTTCCACGACGAGCCAACAACTTCCAGAGCCCAAAAGATAAAGCACAGCAAAGTTCTTCTAAGGACGTTTTCAACAACAATTACCTTTTCCACCTCAAGAGCAGTAATAGCAGTTCTGTCTGGAGCATTCCAGCCTAAATGAAGGGTGGCTTTTTATCCTGGCAGGTTGGAATTGAGGAAGAGGGGGTTAAGCCCGATATTTAGGGACCATTTTAGTGCCCCTTTTTGGAGTCTTAAACGGTATGAAAAGACCCTTATGAGGGTTAAAAGGCGTATTAGGCAATACAGAAACACGCACACAATCACCTCACATCGATTTTTCGAATCCTATGACTCAGTGAACACAACTTGCTGCGATACCAAGCTTTTTTTTCGGAACCGTTAAACCGCAAGAAGCGTGTCACTCGGAGCTCCCTTACACACGTCCGCTCGCATCGGTGTCAGGCATGGAACTGACTCCCAATACGCGGTAGTTGCACGTTCGGAGAGCTAGTTTTTCCCCTTCTCTCTTCTCAAGAGCGAATTCGGTGCTCTATACTTTATTGAGCTTAATTTTCGGACACCCGTCACTGAATCCTTGGTGGGCGCTACAAACTTCCTTTTAGCTTTTGTCTCTTCCATTATTCAACCGCAGGTAAGTTACTATGCCAGTATGGGGGGTAGTCGCTAGGGGGCGTATACGATAAACACAGACCCGTGGGGCGATTTCCTTACCCATATTTGCTAGTTTGTATGTGTAGGAAATAAATGCGCTACAGGCACGACAAGTATCGAAGTTGTAAAAGGAGTGATAAAGCACGAACAGGTTCCTATTTTCCCCACCTTTTAACAAAGAATAAATGACTAACTCAACGGTGGAAAGATTTAAGGTTAGGTCCAAAATGGAGGGGTTCAAAAAAGGTACGAACAACTAAAGATCATTGAGCGAGATGCACGGCTTCATTAGGGTTTTATGGCCAAGGAGCCTCTTCCACTTTAGTGAAGCGGAAAGAAACGTAAAATGTCACGTTATTTAAGCCAAGGTGAGGATCTCATATTCCAAACCGCAAATTTTCCCGTTCACCGCAATGCTGAACGTCGAAGTTGCCTTGAAGAACATATCCATCAAATTCCAAATTGACACTAACATACCTAACTGTGTAAATTTTTGATTGCTGGTTGTTACACGGTTTAATAAACCGAAAACGAAACAGCCAACAAATTTTTTAACACTCTTAGTTACAAATGCAAGCTGTATTGCAGCTTCCCTTGTGGAATCCGTTTCCGGGTACCGACATTTGCACGTATCCGTGTTGCCGACAGGAACTCAACCATCTTGTACTATTTTAAATTATTTACACTTTTTAATACTTTACTTTCATTTTAGAGAAAAATTCTTAAAAGAACTTTAGTTTCTGTTGATACGAAATCTCCTTACATGCTAAACTAGATCAATTAAGTAATGGCTTACTAATCGAATGTCACACCGTAATAAGCTTTATTTTGATGGCTTCTTTGCTGCCAAACACTTTTCGCAGGTTAATAAAACACTAAGAATATTTTCTTGAGTAACCTGAATATTTCCATTTCTGAGTAAGTTTCAATTAATTTGAACTTTTACAGGATCTTCTAAAATTTAAAAAAGTGATATTTGTAAGACAGCTCATTGATTTTAAACACTAAAAGAATGGCAGGCAATTACCTCTTACACCAGGTGACCCGGAGTACGCTCGGAGAATCGGAAATGATTTAGCTTCTCCGGATTCCTGAAAGATTTCTGTGGCTGTATTTTTTACTCTTAAGACTTTGAACTTCCCATACAAGAAAGTAATACAGTTTTCCTGCATAAAGCCACAGTCACCGTGAATACCTCTTCCGATCCCCGATGCTAGACAGCGAGAGAGAAAATATAGCAGTTTCGAAGAAATCTGTCTGCTTACATAAAGGCAGTAAATTAAGAAGAAAAGTCACTAGCCTTGGACTAATGCATGAGGAATAGATTGCGTAAATCTACTATTTATTAGCATGTGCCCTTTTACCAATGGTAATGTTAAATTTTTATTGAAATTATGACGAGACTGCGTATTCGAAACTGAGGGTGAAGAGTATTGTTTGCCTATTTCTTATAGCTAACGCATAACAAACGCCACCTATATGCCGCTTGTAGACAATACTTTTCCACATTCACGATGTAAGTGCAAAACAAAGGCAGAAAAGAATGAAAAACTTTGAATTACTTACTATTAATCGTTCCTTTCTTTTCGTCCTTTATGATTCAACACATGATATTATAGAATTTCAGAGTATGGCCGCTTAAATCACTTCGTAAATATAAAAATTTGCAGCACAACATGCATGCTTCTTGCCGACTTAGGTCTGCATTGCGCCTCTGATGGAAATGAATTTTGCCCCGCGAAAGTTTTGTTTGGCTGTAATTACCTTAATAGTTTACGATAAGCGTTTGAAAAATCTATGTATACTTTCACTATTTACTTGTATTTGGTCCTCCTCCGTTTATGAGTATATTTATTTGTGGTGTATTGCTCAAATTTATCATTATTACCTTTTTGAAGCTCGAGCTTCCCGCGCTCCAAGTGGCGGACTGTGGAATGCAGTGACTGGCGGAAAGGCTTTCGTTTGCGGGTGCTGTAGGCTAACATAATGCTACATAGTACCCAGCAGGGTTTTTTAACACTGCTGCTCTGCTGCGGATTGCGGGTTCACAATGCTCAGAAGGAATTCGGCGGACAAGAAAGACTTAGCTATGCAACTTGCGGATCGCGGGTTAGTAACGTCCCACGTTTGTATTGGTTCCCATACCTTGCAACCGTGCATGCATAACCGTGTCAAGTCATCCTTTTGCCGATATTTAAATTGAAAAATAAATTCGTTCAAAGAATGGAAGTTAAGTGGTTTGAAGGAAATATTTCAGAAGCCATTGCAAGCTCCAAACAACGTGATGCCATTTTCTTAGTGGTTATAACTGGTATAAACTCAATTCATTACTTCTATTTTTACGTATTTTTCATATCTTTTCAGAATTCTACATGTTAAAACATTACAGTTCTTATCTAAAGGCTTGTTATTCATGCAGATGACGGTGAAGCATCGGAGACCATGAAACAAAGCCTAAAAGACGCGTCAGTGTCTTCATTACTCAATTCATCTGACTTTGTTTGCATCCATTTGCTAAACGGCACTGTTGAATGTCAGCAATTTGGCCAGTTTTGTAAGTCTTCTCTTGTATAGAATCACATGTTGTACTTTAATGTAAAAAATAATCCACCTAGATACATCTGACCTTTCTCGTACATCGAAAGCCCATTTTTCCTGTAATAAAAATCGTGCTCTTTTTAGATCCGTTGGCTGTTGTTCCTTGCGCTTACTTTATCGGTCTCCAGGGAGCGCCTTTGGAAGTGGCTGCCGGTGCTACAAGTACGACAGATCTTCTGGCGCGGGTTAACAAGGCTCTCTTCTTGCATAAAGTACAATTCCATTGCTTGAATTATGTTGCATCGCATAATTTTCGCGCTATTAATCTCAGGGAACGCCCATCCCCGAAGTCGCTGCCTCAGTCCAGTCTCCCGACCCTACTCCTCCTGTTTCTTCTTCTCCTCCTTCGGCAAGTCCGGAAACGTCAACTTCGTCAGCTCCCACAGTTCCTCTCCAAGACCGAGTCGAGCACGCGTCTCAGGTTTTGCGAGAACTTCGCGAGAAAAAGGAGCAAGAAGAACGAGAAGTAATAACATGTACTCACACTTTGAATAATTTTTTCATTCTTTTTTTACCTTTCGTGATTGTTCTAGAAAGAAAAGGCTGCGGAGGCCGAACGTCGACGTATTGGCAAAGAGTTGGTCAAAGTTAAGCAAGCGAAACAGGACAAAGAGATCGAAGAACTTGCCAGAGAGCGACAAAAGGATAAAGCAGAGGAAAAAGCGGCCAGGGAACGCGTCAAGCAACAAATCGCTCAAGATCGAGCCGATCGGGCTGCCCGATACCAGGCTGAAAAACAAGCGGAAGACGATAAGCGTCGAGTGGCCCAGGCAACTAAACAAGCTGAGGAACAATCCAGACTGGCAGCTGAAGCTGCAATTAGAAGGTAACTTAAAAAAATCGATGCATTAAGCCTTCAGTGGATGAAAAGCCGTTATGAAAATTAGATCTTGAACCCTAATACAAGGAAAGAAAGGTTAAGAAAATAAAACAGGTAAAAAGGACTATAGAATTAAGTGAAAAACGGAACTAATGGATTTGGGTTTAATTTTTGTGCGCTTTTTTATGTTGTAGTCAATTTGCGCGGCTGCAATTTCGCTTGCCAGATGGCTCTACCCGTAATGAGCAATTCCACGCCGAGCAGACGTTAAGTGACGTCCGTAATTACGTACGTGACAGCATTCGAATTCCATATAAACAGTTCCAGTTCAGCACCACGTTCCCGCGCCGGGATTTCACCCGCAATGAAGAGTCGCAAACTTTACGCGACTTACAACTGGCGCCTTCAGCAGTCTTACTTATCATTCCCGTAAGGATTTTGTTATTAAATTCTATAGTCGGTCTACTGTCTCTCCTTTTCCCCCAGTTGTGTCGTCTGATCCTTTCGTTTTCTCTTTCCTTTCGCTGTTCCTTTAACTCTGTTTCGTGCTTCCTTTTCATCCTCGTATACTAATTTTCTTGGTGCTTTTTTCCGCAGTTAATTGCCGTAGCTCTTTGTTTGTGTAACAGTAGAATCTCGTTAAATGAATCTTCTAGGGACAGAAAAACTCTTAGGTATCTCTATAGTTCGTTATGACTCACGCTCCTTCTGCACACTTACGGAAATCAGGACTAGATAACACGTCGGTTAAAGCCGACAATTCGTTATAAAATGGTTCGCTATCATGATATTCTACTGTCCCTTTTTATTTACTTTTGTGTTTCCCAACGGGGTGCTTTTTAATCCATTTCTTGTTAATTTCCTTGTTTGTTCACTTTAGTTTTGTTCATTTTTTTGCTTCTGTGTAGATTTTAATATTTTTATGTTATTTTTGTAGTCCACATTATTTTAAAATTTTGAAAGTTAGTGAAAAATAATAAGAAAATGATTAAATTTTGTCTTGCAGACGTCAGCGAGCGTACCGACTGCACAAGGCGAGTCTTTCATTTGGCGTATTTTGGGTCCCGTTTTGTACATCTGGGGCTGGGTACGTGCTGCTTTGTTCAATTTTGCGATTACCGCGCCACCTGGACCGTCCAACTCGCCTGTAGCTACTGCTACTCAGAGTCGAGCCTCTCCTAGCTCACAATCTAACAAGTACGAAGAAGCTTAGTAACCCGACATTTGTAATGTACTTGATGATTCGAGAATAATTATGTATTTATGCATTTATTGTATTATGAATTAAGTTATTTATATGAGTAAATTTTATTCGGAGAATTTCGTTATAATGAACCCTTTTGTAGCAAACATTCGGCTACAGTAGACGAGTTGTAAGGTCTCATGTTAGGTAAAAGTTCACGAAAGGCTTACAATATAACGAGCTCGGAATATGCCTAGCAGTTTTTTTTATTCCCAGAGAGTTCGTTGTGACGAAATTGTATCGTATAACTTCCTTCTACAATATAGTCTTTTTATAACTAATCCTTTGTAAGAACTGCTTATAGTGGATAGATTTTAATGTCCATTGTTTTATAAGTGTAAAGAAAAAGCGTCTGACAGAAGGAACTTCGAATCCCGAAGTTTTTTTCCTGGTTCGTGAGAGGTTCGTTATAACAAGATTCTACTGTGCTATAATTTATGTGTATTTTATTAGTTACATGTTATTAGTTTATTTCTCACAAAAAATTTTTTACTTTCGGAATTTATTATATTTTATTATTATTACTATTATTATTATTATTATTTTTACTTTCGTCAAATTTGTTTCTTAGATTCACTGGTAACACAGACGCCTCCAAAAAGTCTTTTAAGCTTTGTTTAAAAGCCCGACAGCATCGAGACATCTTATATTCGTCTTTGTCTTTTTTGCGTACTTGTGCTACGTGGTTTAAGATGATCGTAAAGTTATGTATCTTGTTGCCTTGACTAGTATAAATGTTTCAAGCTATGTTAAGCGGATGTTGTCTCGTTTTTTCCCTTCCTGGTGCCGAATTTATTACCAAAGAGAAATCAAAATGAATTGCCTCGTGTTCTGAATATTCTTTTTTCAAGGAGCGGTGGTAACGACGCGGCAAAGTCAGCAGCCAGTGGTGGGTCACGTTTCCGGCAAGATGGGAATATCCGGCGTTTGGTGAATCCATCGGACGATGATGATGAAAATAATACTTGGAATGGAAACTCAACACAACAGATGTAAAAAAAAATCCCAAAAGTCACGGGATATTGGCCAGCGTTTAGTATTCAACATTTTTTTGCGCCTTAAAAATTATATTTTTGAGGTGTATTGTTTGTTGGGTTGTATTGTTTTTTCTTCTTCCGTTTTTGCAATCCTAGTTATGAACGTTGATGAAGTTGAACATCGATTTAGACTAGCGCGAAAAACAAATGTATCTACATAATAAGTCTCTTATGTACACAATATAACACATTGTCGTTGTTCTCAATCATACTACTTTCATGCGTCATTCGCTCGTTTCACATTTTTTTCGTCAGTTTTTTTGTCTTTTGGATTCAGCTATCCATCACAGTGCTTATGAAGCACGCCCATAAATAGCATAATAGAAAATGAGAGGGTGTGAAGTACTACGGTGATCATTGTTAGCTGATCCCGGTGACTCGCTGGATCCATGGTTTATAGTACGTCATCCGCATATATACACCAGGCATATTCGGGTACGCGCACCGGATTCCGTGGGAAACCGTACCCACTAAAACCCAGCGACCTTCTTCGTTAGGGACCATCAAGGGTCCGCCACTGTCACCCTGTAACGAAAAAAATAGGTTATTCTCAGTACTCTGGCTAATTATTCAAATTAATGCAAAATTTTCTCCGCTATTATATCAACACTTTCTTCTCTCAAGTTGATGTTGGGATTAGCATAGTTTGTTGCCTTTTGCTGATTTACGGACTAAAATATGGCTTACCAGTGTTGAATTTTTAATTTCTTTTATTTATAAGTTTACTTTTTAATGTTTGAATTTCACACTTGGAATGACACCTCATTATCTTTTGACTTCGGCATAGAAACAAGAAGATTAACGTTACCTCACAAGAGTCCTTTTGACCTTCGGGGTATCCAGCGCAAACAAAGCTGCTCAAAATCTTCTTCTTGTGACCCGCTTTTACGAACATGTCGTGGCATTCTTGATTGCTCATTATGGGGACGTCGACTTCTTGTAACACACCTGGCGTGGGTCCATCTAGGGAAAAGAAATACACCATTAAGTTTAACCAGTTTTTCAAACCAATTTTTCATTGACCAATTTCAAGTGGACGAACTTTCAATTAAGCGAGCAAAATCGTTTATAATGTAGTTTAAGGTGCAAAATGGTTATTAACGGGATCACACGAGAAGATTTTCTTCATTGGTACAGTTTTAACCCTAAATTATCTTGGTAATTATACTTTGCATTGCAAAAACTAGTGTTTTAAAGTAGTTTTAAAAAGTTTTCTGTGTTAAAACGCTGAAAAAGAGAGATTTGAAATCAAGTTCCAACGGTAGTTGGATTAGATGTGATCACGACACGTGGCCTAACAAAGGAAAACTGAGTTTGGCGCCAATAGAGCAGGCAAACGGAAGGTGGACGAGGGCGCCGTTTAGCTTTGTATACATATTGGGTAAATCCAGTTCAACAAGGTTTTTACACATACATTGAAAACACATGAACATGTAAGTAATGCTGTTAAAAGCTTCTTTTGTTGTGAAAATCTTGGTTAAAAGGTCTGGTTATTTAACCTACATTTTACCCACGAAGCTGACGTCCGGTGTGGCGACGTCATCAAGGACATAAAATTTCTCCAAGTTTAGTGCGGTTGAAAATAATCAATGTTTCAAAGTTAAATTTGCGGTTTTTAGGATTGTCGTAGTATTAATCAGAATTGGTAACTTTACTTACTGTAACTGACTTTGCCCCAGCCTGTGACGATAGCTTTCTTGTCTACAAAGCTTTCTTGCCCGCTTGGCAAACAAATTGGTACGATACTTGGCGAGAAGCTAACGGGCGTTTCTAATTCCAAAAGAGCCAAATCGTTCTCGAAGGTGCTCTCTACGTAATCCTTATGGATGATCACTCGCTTGACGTTCTTTTCCACCACGCCCGATTCGGTTTGTCCCGTTAGGTCATGCTCACCGAAAATGACCACCAGCGAACCCAAAAATCTGTACCCAATACGCATAAGAAGTTACATCATATATTTGCAGAACACAAACTTATTTTTTACTTTATTAAATACAAATATGGGTAAGTTGTAATTTACCCTGGTTGGCAATGCGCCGCTGTTAGTACAAAACGGTCGGAAATGAGCACACCACCGCATTTGTTCTTGGAGAAGATGCCAAACCACGTGGCTTCTCGAATGAGGACTTGCCAAGGCCAAGCGCCATACGCGCTCCGTTTCCCGCCCACAATCCTACCTTCTTTCAAGAGAGGGCGGATACCGCAATCTGAAAAAAAAGTTCAAAATCAGAATTTCTTTAACGGAATACACCATTAATTAGGCCTACCTTTATGGTAATCGTAAGTACGCCGTCTGGTGGTCGGTTTAGGCGTTGTGGTGGTCGTCGTTGTTGTGGTCGTCGTGGTGGTAGTTGTGGTAGTTGTGTCATCTTGTAATACCACAGGATCTTGCGAATTTTCAGACTCTTTAAACAAAACGCTAGGCGTCGGTCGTCGCGTTTTGTTCGTCGGCTTGCGGCGTCGCGTTGGGAACTTGGTAACAGATGGCGCTGAGGTAACAGCTGTACTCGTGGGAGTGACCGGTTCGGCTGTACTTGCAACACTTTGCGGGTACGCAGCAGGGAATACTAGAGCGTCTATGTCCACGAGATCCGGGTCGATCACCGAAGCTGGTGGATTGCCTGCCAAATTTGAAAGTATTTCCTGAAGTACCCATTCGGGAGGATTGTCTACCAGATAACTCAGTACGTCCACCTCCTCACCAGGCTTGACTATTCCTGGTGAACTGGAAGTAATATTTGGTAGCTGGATATGCACGTCGACATGAATCTCCGGATCCGGCCGAGCTTCCACGACTATCGACTCGGTACTTGTACTTAAAGTATTCGCACTAGCTAGAGTGCTGGAAGGTAATTCCGGTTCTTTGGTAGCAGTTTCTTTGTCTTCCTTGTCAATACTTGGAGTTGCGGTAGTACTTGTAGTAGTAGAGCTGGTGGGTGTACCTGATTCGGTCTGAACCGGTATTTCTTCCTTTAGATCACTTGGTACGGAAGTTGTACTCTTGGTAGGCTCCATTGACCCAATAGATACCCATGTTATCAAACTACCAGGGGTCGTAGTTGACGTACTAGCAGATGTTTCACCTTGGGTAGTACTCAAAGCCGAACTGCTGCTACTTGTTGTCGTGGAATCAGTCGTACTCATACCAATGTTTACGTCAGGTGTAATAGTACTAGCTTCTGTTTTTGAGGTAGTACTGGTACCAGCTTCTGTGGTAGAGGTAGTAATAACGCTTGCAGTCGTTACTGGTAGTTTACTTGTGTCCTGAGCTTGATTGCTTACGGATACTGTGGCTGAAATCGCCGTTAAGTGGCTCTCGGTACTTTTTGTAACTTGCTGCTCTTGTGTGCTCAACGTCATAGTTTCTGAAGTCGTAGATGGCGTTGTTGTTGGTGTTGTTGTAGAAGGTAATGAAGTCGGCGTACTAGAAGGAATTGTTGTTTCTGTTGTCGAAGTCTGCGTTGTTGTTGATGTTGACGTAGGTATCATAGTGGTTGAGGACGTTGAGATTTGAGTAGTAGATTTAACCGTTGTTGTAGATGGCGTTGTTGTATGCGTAGTAGGAGATGGCGTAGTAGTTGTGGTTGTAGGTGGCCTCGTGCTACTTGTTACTGTAGGTGGCGTCGTACTTTTTATTGTGGTGGTGGTAGATTTGGTAGCAGTAGTGGTGGCAGCGGTAGAGGTAGAGGTACTGGTGGTGGTATCCGTATCATTTCGGGCTAATGGACCACCTAGAAGGAGTTGAATGTGCTCTTCGAGAATGTGGTCAGGAATATCCAGCGCAACGCTTAAAGGGTGATGGCTGCCATTGTTGTTCTTGGCAGGGGGTATTAGTTCTATGTTGTTGTTAAACAAGGCTTCATCTTCCAAGCCCGGGGCTCCGATGTTTTGTAATGCCGTAGCTAAGTGTAACTGTAACAACGGTTCGGCTGTAAAGGGTGGTTCGGTGACCAGTTGCACCACAGGAGGCGGGGAGGAAGAGGGCGTTGTGGCGCTGGGAGACGAACTGGGCAGCATTTCCGCCATAGAAAGTCCATTGCCATCCCAGTGTGGGACATGACAACACGCACCGAACAGAAAGCCATCAATACACGTAGCCAATACTGTACCTTGCCGTCGGTAGCATTCGAAATTGAACATGCACAAGCCCGTTTGGCCCTTGGGACCTTTGCAAGACTTGGGCGCGATTTGCAATTGCACGTGATTGTCGCCTGCCCGTATTGAGCCAACTGTAAAGACATCGCAAATAAAGGATTCTTTAGTAAGAATACTCATGTTAGGTTTTTAATTAGTCTCTGATATGTAGTTTCATCTGTGTGTAACTCGTTCTCGATCGAATTTGAGCACGACTTCCTGATGTTTAATGTGTGTGATAGTTTTCATCCTTAAGCATGTAAGTAATCAAAATTTTCATAATACAGTAGATTTAGTGAATAAGGAATGAATAGTATTGAATAATAGATCTAAATAAAGCCTCCTGATGTAGCTGGCATACGAATAAGAGACTTAGACACCGTTTTCGTAATTTAATACAGATTTACTTCGTAAACTAGACGGAGTAAGTTTAAGTAATGAAGTAAGGAATATAAAAGTTCAGGCTTGGAGAACGCTTTGTGCGTGGAAATAACACAGGCTATTTGTATTACTATAGTATTGTCTTAGAAATGTAGCATTAATGGAGCTGAATTGTCTTTTAACACTTCCACGCTGGTCTCCCGAAGACGGCAATGTATGGCAGCCACGATGTTGACTGTCTATGAGCTTATTTGAATTCAGAATTCAAGAGTTACCAACTCCAACGTATATGTTGATTTGAAACATTAATTGTATCAGTATATACTCACCAATGTTACAAATCTGTATTACTGTATACGTTAAATTCTTCGTAATGAGTATTTATAAGAATAAAATTCAAAAATTGATTGATACGGAACGCAATACCAACGTAGTGAATATAAACTCATTGTTGAGCTGCCTTCATCAAGCTGTTAAGTTACGCCATGGGTATTGTTTCTAAAAAACTGTTTTCCTGAAAAGATTAACAAAAGTCTGCAAATTCTCTGCCGGGATACTTAAACTCTGCATAATTCTCTGTCTGCTGAGATATCTCTCGAAACCGATCTTCTTTAAGGCAATGACCTCTCCAGTCCATTAGGAGTTACAAACCACTTGGCACTGCTTCTAGTGCAATCACGAACCTTGTCGGGTAATACATGTAAACTTCTGTCAATTTTTACGAGTTACGGAGGTATCTGTAGAATCTCTCATTAAGAATACCTTCATAACAAATTGTCGGCTACAGTTCACGCGTTGGAATGTATTATGTCATGTTATGATGTAATATACAGAAATATACAGAAAAGGCTTCTGATAGCAAGGATTTTATTATTTAAAATCAGTTTTCATAAGGTTTGTTATGACGAAACTAACTGCCATGGGTTGATATAAAATAAAGTCGATATAAAAAATCGCTTTTTCATACATATACTATAATATACTATATCATTATAATCTTTATATTTCGTTATAGTCATTACGTGTAGCGTAGTACCTGTCTATTTGATATATATGTAATTTACCACGTCATTTAATACCTGAGTATTTTCAGTAATGAAACTGTCAGCAATGAAGTCAACACTAAGCCATTGTGTGGCACATTTACACCTTCCATACATTGTCTCCAATCACACTTTTCCATCAAAACAATATTTCCCTTTTCTTTAAAATTGCAACACTTCGTCACAATCTCCTTCCTATTTTTTCATCCTAAATTCCAGACATTTTAAACCCTTGCCCGATGGAGCAATTACATTTTTCCTTTTAACCTCTCAAGCGCATTGAAGCTATGCTTCGTTCCTCTTTATTGCAGCTTTCTTACTATCTACGATTTCAACCAATTTTGCAATGTTTCAGCTTTCTTAAAAAAGTGGAAAAATCAACAACAGTGTAAAACCTATCGAATAGATTTTCATCAGTTTTGAAAGGTTCCGTTCTCTTTCAGTCCTTTTCAGTCCGCTTCTGTTTCTACCTGCGCTCTTCCTGGAGGAAGCCAACTGCAAGCAACGCTATAAATTGCACCTGTGCAACAAAAAAAAAGGCCTCCTTGTGCGTCTTCGCTTTTTCCCTGCGGTTACCGGTAACGGTAAACGGCCCAGTTGTATGGATCACATGCGTTTAGCCGGTAGAAAGCCGTTTCACTTGCTTTATCTCCACTCTCCCTATTCCGGCCTACCTTCCTTTCCGATCTTCCGCTTAGATTATAAACTGTCCTTTCTATGTTACTTAAGTTCAATTTGATTACTTAACCATTTCACGTACTCAAAGAAAAAAAATATTCCTCTCTAGCTCTGAAAACTAGCCTAGAGAAGTTCAATTGGCCGTTTGCCAATTAAGTTCCGTTAATTAACCCGGAAGAAGATTTTCAACTCAAGTGTGCTAACGAAAGCAGGCAGCCAGCAAAGGTTTGGCCGACAATGAGCAGGTTTGTTCAGGCCCGTGTCAGACTGTTTACCCTTTTTTCGACACGTCGCCCGAGGATCAGAACCGGTTCTACTAGTTGGAGGATAAATTTTCCGCCAACTCAACCTACTGACCAATTGACCTTTCAACTTGTGTCCATCACACGCACGTACACACCTCGTCATGACCTCAAATGACTTTTTAATTTTTATTTTGGTGACTCCACGTACTTTCTGTTTCATGTTGTACCGGTAACGCCTCTCCTGGCCGCCAGAGGGGTAGTAGTAGTAACAGGATTCCAGACATCCATAGCCAAGAATTGATCTTGACCGATAAGAAGTGCATTGTTGGCCAAGGTCCAGAACGAATTTTTTTTTCTTTTTTTTTTAACTTCTAGGCGAGTCAAAAATTCCTTTGGTGCGAGAGATTCCACCAAGCACAACACAGCACAACCAAAAACCGAAGGGAAACAACAGTACCGTTAACTCAAGGCATGCCGCAAATGTAGTCACGACCGATTTGCTTTTGGCCCTTGTTTCGCTGCGTGGTGCAGAAAATTTTCTATGTTCGATTACCGAAAATCTAAACTGCAAAAATTTCAATTTTGTAATGTTCACTAATTCGAAATTCTTCTCATGGATGCGTGTTCGTTGGCATAAATTTGAATTTTCACAGATCACTTCCAAAATCCATTGTTGGCAATCAATTCGTTAAAAATTCGTCGAATATGTGAACATTTAGTAAATTTGCCTATAGATCACTTATCCAGTAAGAATCACTTAAGATCACGTTCACTTGTTAAATAAGAATTAATTTGAAAATGTACTAAAAATTAGGAATGAATTTAAAGGCAGTAGAGTTGCAAAAATTGGCGAGTTAGACGAAGTTAAGGTTTGTTCCGTGTCCAATCCATGGTGTTTGTAGTTGAAACGAGTTGGTAAGGAGGAATTGGGGACACGTGAGGCAGGAGTTGGTGTTAGCACCTGCGTTAGCTCGGACCACCACCTTAACACTGAAGACTACCGCCAGCTCCTCGGGATACACCGGGGTTCCTGAAATCTTCGCTTCAGTTTTCACGCTGGCTCCGAGTTCCTGGTTCCTACCGAAGGCGTGGTCAAGGTCTTTCACCATCAAATCTGCCCTGAATCCCGATCTTTCTCAACAGTTGCACATGACGTCCAGTTTTCTGTCGACGACATTCCAAAATAAACGTATAAAATACAATAGCAAGTGAAATCTAAAAAAATGTAAAATAAGTATGTAAGTAATTATTATGAAGTACGTATTAAAAGCCGAAATAAAAATAAATTTTCAAAGAAATTCCTGAAATATAAGAAAAGTGAAAAGTTGAAAAAATGAATATTAAGAAATTCATTGCAAAGCTTAGTTTTTGAGGTGAACCAAGTCGAAAAATCAAATACGTCGGTAATATTAAGTAAGTATTAAATAATTAATAAAATATGAAGTAAACGACACCACTCTGCCCTGATACACAATAAGATTGTCTATATAGAAGTGTACAAAAAATGCTTTAAGTGCCAAAAGGATCGGCACGCCGCACGCCAACCTGCGCATTGCAGGTTTGCGGCAAATGTACTGGAAATTACCGTATTAAAAATTTTACCATAATTCACAATTGAATTAACTACAATTACGAATCCCTATAGTTGTACAAACTTCCGTGACCTATGTAAAACACTAACGATCTTAATTTTGTGTATCGTAATCACTTAACTCGGTCATCCAGAGCCGTACTTTATTCACATTTGGTATAAGAATATTATAGGAAACTAAACAAAAATTATCTGAAGAGTTGGTGTATGACATCCATTACATTGTCGACAAAAAGGAAAAGATGATATAGAGTGCGTATTAGTTCTTCTTGAGCGATAATTGCTTGAGTTTTGGGCTATTAACGGTATCACAGGTTGATTTTTTTTTTAACAGGGGAAGCAGTGAGGTAGGAATATGGGATTGAAGGGTGGAGGGGCAAGATTGGGGTCAAACGGATCTTTGAGGATGGAAAAACGTCGGCGGGCATTTTTGGTTTTCTCTTCGTTCAAGGAAGAAAAAGGTGGAGAAAGTGGGACTTCCGTTAGAGGAAGTTTGGAGAATGATTGAGTACACAGCTTCCCTTATAGAAAAACATAAAGCGGGAATGTAAGGTATATGTGTTTGTTCTTCCGGAAAGTTTTGTTGATGGAGACGTCATATGTGGGGCAGAATGCAGAGCGTGCGAAATTGTTGCGTTGTGTAGAGATAATCAAGTCGTTTGAACTCTGATGTAGGGGATTTTCGAATTATAGGGTGTGGAAATAAAGGAAATAGGCAAATGTGCATGTGTGCCAACGTATTAAGCATACGGTTAGAGGGATCCAAAGGGGCTAGTTACGGTACTGAGTTGCCGAAGCGTATCTTGAGGGGTCGTAGTGTGTAGTGTACTATACCGTGCGAAGTGCGTTGTGTTTCTTGAGCGGAAAAGGTGTTTGAGAACCTTATAACCTAATGGTACGATATGGATCCCGTTGTTTGACTGTGGCACAATTTTCCGTCCGTACCCAACGACGTTAGCTCGATTGCAGAGTCGACAAAAACCTTGCCAGACAACGGAACTGTATTCGCTATTTTCGTATTTTTTACGTCGTGCTTTCTGTGTTTTGTTTGGATGGTTTTTTGCTTAGCTTACCCAGTAAACTAATTTTTAAGGTTCAAGACTTTAGCTTCCAAAAAAGAATGAATAGACGTCATCACTTCGTTTGGTCTTTTAAGAATATTTTACAATTTGTTGGACTAGAATCGTGTTATAACGAACTCTCTCCTGTTGTGAACGATCTGAAAGATCCGGTTTATTGAAAAGTACATAAATAGACTATACTATAACGAAAATAAGATAGAACGATTTTTTTTTAAAAAAAAAAGGGTCAAAGTTCTACAGGATTGTAAAGGAAAATAAGCTTTACAGTTTCAACATAACGATGCTGTACTATGTTCACTATGCAAAATAAATAAATAAAAAAAAACTTGAGATGCAATTTAACAAATGCCAGCCGAAATCTGTTGCATATGCTAAGTTTTATAAAAAAAATCGAAGAAATAGAAGTGAGCTGTGAAAAGACCAGCACTTACTATTTCTAACAGCTAGGCATCACTGCGAACGAAACTAAAAGAAGATTTTGGTATCACGTGAGTTCGGTTCACACATTCCACACGTAAACGGCTACTCTTCTACAAAGTGTGGTCTACACCCAAAACCGGATATACAGAACCATGTTTGCACGTGAAAACAGCTTTTAAACGAACGTAGTATCATGTTCCCTATTGAAGGGTAGTCCGGAAAATTCCATAACAAGCAACAGCATTACGTTTATTATGAAACAATCTGTCTCAGCTAAAAAGAGTACACTATACAAGGGCATAGGCACGCCTGTATCCTGTATCCTGTATAAAAGCCTTGTTTTGCCATTGTATGGATTATTAGAGTCTGGCTCTTGAGTTTTATCTTTTTTGTTAAACTACTTGTTAAATTACGTTAATCGTACTGAACCGTCAAATTCCGTTGAATTTTATTTTGAAACCTGATATATATATTTAGCTAATTTGGTTTTTGAAATGACGTAATATTCCACTTTTTTTCTTTCTATTTTTTTGTGCCGTAGTAGTTCGGACGAAAATTCCTAATCATTTAGCCACCTTTACATGTAGTGTTTATTCAACAAAAGTTATAACTTACGAAAGGGCATTACTGATTACTGGGAGATAACGCAAGGGCAGAGTGAGGGAATAGAAAGTGTCAATATGCCTACCTTTTAAAAATGTTAAAACTCAACGATGTCATGGGTTATTGGCCTCGTTGAAATTTCGTAAGCTAACCTAACTTTTTAAAAAAGGGTAAAAAAAATAAAAAAATAAGTAAATTTTGCAAAATTGTACCAGGGGGCGTTGAATTCTACCGTTCGAAGTTTAACATTGAACGTGATTTATTAAAACTGAACGACGCTTATAGTCGTGAATCGTGGTGGTGACATCTCCGGATTTTTTCTTTAAAAGATCCAGGCTTCACAAGGAAATGTTCAGTATCGGTTCACAGTAACATTTTCAGGTTCGAATCGGTGTCTTGTGACCTAGGGTTTCTATGCGTCACGTACAATATTCACGTTCATTTCACTATCGTTGTTTCACTAAATAATCTTTACAGTGAAACTAATATTTTAAATTTCATTTCTAAAACGATTTGCACTTACACTAAATATACATAATAAATAATCAAAATAAGAAATAGCAGAAATCACCCAAATGAAAATAACGAAATCCAGCAAAATTACCAATAAATTAGTCATAAAATTAGCAAAATAAAAATGGATAAAAATAAATCCGAATAAAAATATTCTTCAGAATTCATTTACTTATTTTGGCCTAATTAATCAACAGCCACTACCCGACTGAAAACTAGTTAAACTGGAGTAGTTTTGGCTCTATGACCTTCATTTCGGACAGTTGACCCATAACTCGGTCCACAAAAACGAGGAAATACACCTCGTCTTGCATCTTTTCCGAGCCCTTTGTTACTTATGCGCACAGCTTTCTCAATAGGAGCCCTTCCTCCATGCTTAGAAATTCTGAAAAGTCCCACAGGGAGACGCAAGCCAAAAATGCGTAATAAATTTTCAATAAGGAAGACTGAGAGGTTTTTCCCTAAAATGGAAATTTGAGAATACAAATATGTTTCCACTACCTAACAATACCTGGTACGAGTCGTTCTTAGCCATTGACAATCAAAAGTATTTGGGTCACGTGATCCGAAAGCCTCGTTTTCATTTTTGTGTAAGTCTTATTTTCTTATTTTAACTTTTTTTTTGCGGCGTAGCACAGGTTAAACAATTGATGAAGAATTTATTACTTCTGGAGCCTGTTTTTTTTCGTATACAACATTCTTCCCTCGAGAATTTTTTATTCCAGATTTTTTTTTTCACTTTTTCTGCTTGTAGTTATTGTACCCACTGAAGAATTAAATTATTATGTTTTCCTCTTACCGAGACCCACTTCGTCGCGAAGGATGTAACAGTTTTCATAGTTGCAAAACATGTGGTGCTGTCATTTAACACACCTTTCCATTCAGTGCGCTTTCTCTACTTTTTAGAATATTTTTTTTACATTACTTTAGATTTTTTTCCTAGCCATTATACTTTTTCAAAATATATTTGGTACTATTCCTCAGTCGTTTCCCTTTACAAACCTATTTGGAAGGTCGTTCCAGACTCTGGAGAAGGCTATTGCCACTACTTGTGCCTACAGGATCCCGGAATTGTTAGCAAGTAGCATACCTTATCCACGATCTGACAATTTTATGGACAGTATTACACGTAGTTCCTTGCAATATAAGTCTTGATTCGTTGCAAACCTTTTTGTAAGTGACCTCGAGTTTCATTTTTTTTTTCGTCGCTTTTTTTTCTCTCAGGTCTGTGTTACAATCCCAGAAAAGCCGGTTTTCTCTTTGAGCGAACGTCATGAATACGTTTGCTTGATGATATTGCTTGGTCTACTTTTGGAGATGAGTTTTCATGCGAAATGTAGCTACACAGACAGGAAGCCAAGTGTGGAAGATGCTCGCTCTTTATGCCAATGAGGTCAGTGTTTCGTGTTTGCTTTTTGGTCCAGCACTGGAACTGAATGTCTGTCAAGTAAAGAAGCTCACAAAAGAAATCTATCTTGTTTCTTTTTAAACTAAAAATATAGAAAAATAAAAAAGAACGGTAAAACGTCTTCAAAGTAGGTGGACAAAAACACGAACGAGAAAGTTTATTGGACCACTTACCATCTTGCTCATCCGGAAAATCAATTCTTTTGATCGGAATTCCCCATCTTTCTCTTCCATTGTTATTAATTTTTACTCAATTTTTTATTGAAGTTTTTGCTACTGTTATTGTGTAGTGATGTTTAACTCAGTGGCACGTGAGTTTAAAAGGGACGACTTCCGGATTTTTTTAAGGAAAAGCTTTTGAAGGTGAGACACAAAAGGGACAAAGATGTAATCGCAGGTTTTCGGAGTAGTTAATTAGTGCAGAATTATTCAACAGAGGGTCTTGTAATACCGTTAGGTTTTGGAAAAATCAGAACAGCACAGACACCCGTTGTGCTGCGATAGCCGGGGGCAAATATACCAGTTTAACCTTCCACGTTACGAAAAAAAATTCATTTGTTAAGAGGCGTGGGAAAGAAAGATGGAGCTTTCGTAATTCGGTCCCTTTGACAGGTAATACACCTAAGACCCACAAGCAGTTAATGGGCGGTTGTACCATGTGTAACATACGGCGACGAGGTACCAATTTACGGCTGAGGGCTCGCCTAGCTTGCCTGGTGCTCATTGTTGTTACTTACGGGACATATGCCAAACGTAAATTTCGTTTTGTTTCTTTGAGTAGATTTGACAGTGACAAATCGAAGATCTTGGTATTTTTTATTTATTTATTTTTATTTATTTATTTTTTTTTATTTATAAGTCTGATAAAAAAAAATGTGGAAATAATCATGGTGTTTTAAAGTGTTTAGTGTATGACTTCACAGGCCCTACCTTTTCCATTTCGGTCGTCCATTTTCCAACTCGTTCATCCAGAGTCGTACTTTATTCACATTTGCAGCGCAATGGTCCATTAACCTCAGGTTATTGCTAACCCGTGGTTTTAAAGATTTAGCCTGGGTTACTATTAGGTTAAGATCAAGGTTACCTAACCTTGTTAGCTAGTTAGGGTCACGTGAATCGCCTTAGGGCAAAGCTGCATATGAAAGAGGGAAGCTGTAAACTCCGACTGTAGTGTGAACTCCACCAAGCGCATTTTTAGCTCTATTGCATATTGCTGTCTAATCCCGCTACTTGGAGTTCTGATTTGTAGTTTTTCAGTTACTTAATTTTTAAAATTGTAAGCCTGCCAGACTGTTTAAGAGCTGTGCATAATTAGACATTTGTGAGAAAAGTCCAAACTTCCAAAAAATAGTGACGTGGAAAATTTCGATTAGGGCAAAGAGGTGCCGTCAGGTATCCCGTGCCTCATGCCAATGCAGTGGCGCAAGTGAGTATCACGCCTTACTCTTTGGAACGTTTTAGACCCACAGCAACAATGTCGTGTATCAGCGTTCGACATGTTCATCTGGACTCCTTTTTTGTAACAAAGAGTACTTTACGCATCTGCCTTTCGTCATAAATGCTTTCAATTGTGATTTCCCCCTTTTTTTATTAAATTGTAGAAATCATTATCCCCAGTAATCAGATTTTAGACCACATTTTCAAAATGACGATATTCCGGGGAAATTGCACTAAATAAAATGTGTGATGAATTTGGAGTGATTTTAACACTGGTAACGTCGTTAACATACTTGGGTACCTACTGAAGAAGAAATTTTTCCTTTCCTAATTTTTAAGACCGTTTTTTTTTTAATAAATAATAATGGTAGTCGAAATTTAGACACTTCCTCTAAGAACGCGGTTAGAAAAACAGTCATTTTGGGGTTTTCTTTGCTAACATGAATGCATATAGACAGGAAAAAATATATGAATGAAATTAAAGTTCGTGGGCAGCTCCACTACCTTTCCAAGACTTTATTAGGCCTTACAGATACACCTTTTAAGTTTACAGACGTAACTAACACTTCAGACGGAAAAGTGACGAATAAAAAACTCGAACGACGCGAACTAATAAGTTAAATTGTTAAAATCGAAAAAAAGGACATCGCATCAATAACCAGAAAACAAGAGAAACTGGCCATTTAAAAATAATCTAAACTGTTGAACTATGTTTTATTTATTATTTACATAACCCAGATTCATTAATAGGTACAATTCATACGACATTGGCACAGCAAGTACAACAAAGAGTAAAAACGAGACGAGAGCAAAACCAGGGGTATGGGAGACAGGACACTTAAGATATTGTATAAGCGGTACAAAAATCAAAACTAGTGGACTACTAACGTTCCGGAACGTGGAAAAATCAGTCACTTAATCAATGCGACGAAGTCTGCACGGGGAAAGTTCCATCAAAGAGCGTAAGGTGTACATGAGAAAATAAATAAAAACCTAATCTGTAACATTTTCTGAAAGAAATAGGTCCCGGTAATTTCATTTTACCGCTCGATCTACGTATCTAAAAATTAAGCAAAACCCCTTTTTGTGTCGGCGATAAACTAGAGAGTAACTCACTCTAAGATTCGTTATAAATACACCTTGCTGATTTCCGAAATATTGTAAAATTCAATATGGCAACTGCGTAACCATTTCACAGTCTCAAACGCGGCGGAGGAAAATGGGAGATGTGAAAGCCACGGCCCTATAAGTTTGCCTTTGCTTGCTTTCATTGAGGATTGGGACAAAATGGCGTTTCTTTTTTAACATATCAGAGCTAGAGTGTTTCGAATGTTGACAGGGAATGTAGTTGTACGTTTTCTGTAAGACAATCTATTCTTTTGTTAATGAAAGGCAATTAACATGTTTCCGTATGGCGAAACACGACAGGTCGTCGTACACCCAAGTCCAAATTCTGTGTTCAACAATTCGTTCGATACACTTGGAAGGACCTCTAAGTTTCGTGGTTGTCTTGTCTTATGTTTCGTCCGCTCGAAGCAGGCACCACTTCGTTTGACAAGACAAGACGCAAGTTCAACTAACAACAATTGGAGGCTAAAGTTATGGCCGAACCTAACCCAACCTAACCTAGCCTAACCTAACCTCTCCTAACTAACCTGGAAAATAAATAGCAGAGAAGTGACCACACTGTCCTGTTACGCCTCAATATTTCTTTCGTATTTACAGGGAGTTAGACATTCTTGCGTGATTCGTCTAGAAAAAGTGTTTGAAACTCGGGAAATACTTTGTTCAACTTTATTTCTTTTTTTCCAATTTCTTTTTTATTTATATATTTTTAAGATGTAGAAGTTCGTCTTTTACCTTCTCATTTTTGAAACAGTAATAGGTTAACTACTAAAAACGACTCATTTTAGTCATTATTGAGCGTGTTTGAAATTCACACAGCTGGGTTACAAATTTCAATACATTTTCCTTTAAGGTTGCGGCGAATCTAAGTATGACCACCGAGACTACGTTCGGATTGTGGGTGGTTCTTCGAGTCTACCTGGTGAGTGGCCATGGCACGTTGCAATCCACCAAAGAGACCCTTTAAGTGGCCGTGATTTGGGATTCCATTGTGGGGGTACACTAATTCATCCTTCGTGGGTACTCACGGCAGCTCACTGCATCATTGAGTAAGTGTCACGTTTCTATTCTGGGGTGAATCCATTTCGATTGTTGTGCAGCTAATTCTCTCTGGTCAACCTTTCCCACGTTTTGTTAGTCCTGTATTCCAATTGTCGTTACCTCCGCCGTATTGGATGGTGCGAGTCGGCACTGTAAATATCTCCGCCGAAGTAAACCAAGACAAGAGTTTCCCAGTTTCCCGGATCGTCACCCACGACGTAAGTCGCAGTTACCTTAACAGATTGTTATCCAAAATTCGCTTGATTTACCTATAACAAAGTCTTATTGATTACGGTAGTATTTCGACTCGAAGTCATGGAAGAATGACGTTGCATTAATAAAGCTGTCCCACAGTGTCAATCTGACCGACGAAAGCAAGCTAGTCAATGTAATTTGTTTACCGCCGAAGAATGAAAATTTCCAAGGACGATTGTGCACAGTTACAGGGTGGGGAAGAGCGAAAGAAGGTAAATATTTTTTTACTAATATTTATATTAAGTATTTCTGATAGCACCAAGCTCGCCGTTCAAAATGTATTTCGTCCATTATTTTTTTATTCTGTAATTTACTTATTTCTCACATTTGCCGTTCGAGTATTTTTTGGTATATTTATTTCATATCTTTTAAATATTGTATAATGTGTGTATGTTTTGTAAATTTATTTGTTGTGTTTATTTATGCTTGGCTAGCGTATTTTTTCTAAGTTCGTTTTTTAGTGTTTAATCTGCATTTTCCCACTACTTTTTAGCAAGTATGTTTCTACTTTAATTTGTCTAATTTTATTTTATTTTTTTATTTATTTTTTGGTAGGTGATTTTTTTTGCTAGGTGAAAGGATTTTGAACTTTTTCGCCGTTTTTCTAATGGTTCTGTTGTTTCTGGGATCCTGTTAGATGATATGGGTGACCCAGTTGAAGTCCAAATCTTGCAGAAGGTGCAAGTTCCGGTAGTATCCAACCGGGAATGTCAGAAGACATACAGACGCATTAACCGTGTCACCCGGAAGATGATTTGCGCCGGTTGGGTGGATGGAGGCATGGGTCCTTGCGTGGTAAAACGGAGAACATTACCCAATTTCCGTTAAATCTTTGACTAGGAATTGCTTTTCTTGCTTGAAAGAAAATGCTTGCTTTGACAAGCAACACTGTAATTGTGGTCCGTCTCGTATTTCTTTCATGCATTAGTAACATTGGCTCGTTTGTTGGCAGTGCAGTTGAAACTGTCTCGCTTCCATAGCGTTTTTCTGGTCTTTTTCCCCTTTTGGATTCTATAGGCTAATTATTGCACTCATTTGTTCGTGCAGTAGACCCTGTCTTAAGAAAATTTGCCAGTTGCGCAGTAATGTAACATTAACGAACATTTCAACAAGATGTTAATTTATTTTGCGCCATTTATTGAAGATTGCTTAATTTCCGTAAATAATTTTCTTAAAAGTAGAAAAAAGCACAAATTTCTTTATTTACGTACAATTTATTACTTAAATTAGTGCGGTGTCAAATTACGGCCTTACTTAAGCGCTAGTGCGCCAAATTTCAAATATTGAACAGGCGCCTCCTACCGGGCAGACAAGTCTTGTTTTTGACAATAGTTATACGTCAGTAGTTAACTAAGATATTTTTATATGTTTGAAGGATTTAATGATATATCAAAATTTGTTGTGAACCAACACTCTTGCATAAAAGTTGCTGTTAAAGCTAAATTGAATAGGGTGATAGTGGTGGACCGTTACAATGCAAAATGGACGACGGAAGTTGGATCCAAGCTGGGGTCACAAGTTGGGGGTCAAACTGTGCACAGAAACATTATCCAGGTAAATATTTAAGAGTTTGCTTGAATATTTTCCTCTTAATATATATATATATATATATATATATATATTTTTGCTTAAGGTGTTTATGTCCGGTTAACGGAGTATTTGGACTGGATATCAAACCATGTCAACGCATCCTTGACCGAATGATAAGTACCGCCTCTTTCTTTACTACGCAAAGAGTATTCATAGTTATATAAATCTGATATGGAAGTAACTCTTAATCAGCATGAACATAATCTCCATACACGAAAGCAAAATAAAATAGCGGCAGTCGTACTTGGAAAATGGTCTGAAGTTCATTATCGCGTTTGAAAGTGGGGAAAAATAATAGAAAGGTTCCCTTAAGCGACGGTATCGTCATCTGCTGACCCACTTTCTCAATGTAGAGTATTGTGTTACTAGAAATGCTCTAATTTGCTAACTGTATGTTTTATTCATGTATATAGCATGTATTTTTATTCACGTTTTGAATTGACGAACTGTATTGTTCTTAGCTGTGACTAAATTCTCATTGTTGCATTCGACATTTTGGCACTTTGGTATTCAGCTACAATAAGGAAACTGGAAAAGAAGCGCGAAAAGGGACAAAAAGGCAAAAATTTTCGAGAGAAATGGGGGTGGAAAAGTAAGGCATGGTGGGGAGCGTAATTATAGAAGCAGCACAGCAATGATTGTTTCTTCGTGGGAAAATTTCTTGCATTTTTTGTTCAAAGCGTCTCTTTTTTATACAATCAAACGTTGGTTTCTTGTGAACCTTGTGGGTGTAATACCGGTCGTAGATCTGTTGTCTTGGATCGGTTAGTTACTGCTCGACTCCTTCGTGGAAGGGTACTGGTATTTGAAAGCAAAGCTGAATAACCTAACGGAGACATGGAAGGAGCGTAACCGGGAGTCGGTTGTGGTTCGTTGGCGGGGATTTGCTTGGTAGGCGTGGCCGAAGCGTGAGCACTACTCCGAGGATCCGGCACCGTTCTCATCTAAGAAAAATAAGAAATAATTAAGAGAAAATAAAAATACCCAACAAATCAAAATTAACTTGAAAACAAATAGTAATTAAGAAATATTCAAAAGATATAATGCAGTAGAATCTCGTTACAACAAACCCCTTGGGAACCAAAAAATTGCCCGATATATCCGAAGTTTGCTATAACATACTCTTTTTCCGCATATTTACTGAACAAGGAACTTTACAATGTGTCTACTATAGCCGACAATGCATTATAAAAAGGGTTCGTTATGATGAGCCTATTATGTAAATGCAGAGACTGCTCACCGAAAGTGGTACACATAGAGAAAACTAAATGAGATTATGACCTACATTTGTTCGGTTTCTTTTTTTTCTATTTTAATTGAAGTCGTTTAAGGCTTTCTGCAGAAATTCATTAACTTACGGAGGGAGCAGGAGATGGTGCTGTAGTAGCAGCCACGCTGCTAGTGCTACCGTTACTGTCTTGTCGCATTAACGGTCGTTGAGTTGACGCACTCCTTCGGTCACGAGACTCGTCACCTGGTGCGTAGCTTTCGAACGAGTCTGAGCGTTCCATACTAGAACACAGGAAAATTTTCAAAATCGAAAGGAACTTGTTTTAAATTGTCAAACCTGTTGGTCCTGGAAGAGGAGCCTTTCTTGAAGAAACCGGAAATTTTGTCCTTCATTTTCTTTTTGTCTTTCTCTTTCTTCTCGTCTGTGCGTGATTCGCGCGATTCTAAACTCAAATCTGAGCCGTGATCTCCCACACCAGGCATAAGTGCCTGTTAAAGCGTGCAAACAATCAAAATGGTATGAACATTACGTGTTTCTTACTATGAGTGACATAATTTTTTTTAAAAAAATAGCACAATAAGATAATCTGAAGTCGTCAATTACCTTAATTCCTGCAGTAACAATGGAATCGGCTGTGTTGGTTTCTTCTATACTCCTGGATTTGCTTAGCAGCTTAATTTTGCCAATTAAGCTCTTTTTCTTTTTGGTTTCGGGCGTCGGTGGTATCATTTCACTCTTGGTCGAAGTTGTTGACATCCTAACAAAGAATTTATAGTAGAATATTTAAAAAAAAACGCTAAAAATATTCTGGACGCAGTAAACAAGTTCTAAAATGTCAGAATGGAAAAAAAGACCAAAACAGCAAATCACACTTATGACTTTACAAATAAATGATAATCAAATCGAATAATTATTTTCCAATTTTGAGTAGTCTTACCGGTCGACACTTTGATCTCGTTCTACGGTACGAGCACGTGTAGGTAACGTAGAGTATCGAACATTACTGGAGACTTTCGAATAAGATTGGGGAGTACTGACGCCAATTGAGTGAACACTGCTAATACTTCCGCGTTCTTCTTTCTAAAATGACAGCAATCATTATAATTTCTTACAAAAATTCGCGAGTAAGTTTTAAAGAACGGATTCAATGAATAAATTTACTTCAATTTCGTCGAGAGCTTGGCTCTGTTCCAATGATTGAGTTCGCCGGTACAAACTGTTACGTTTGCTGCTAGTACTATGGGAATTATTGGTGTCGTCCGGTGCAGACGACATCGCTCTTTAAAACAGAAAAAGATTAAAAGATTAGTGAATATAATTTTAAGAGGTAAGAAATTTAAGTAATAATCTCTTTACCTGCGGAAAGACATGGAACGTTTATTGACGTCCGGTTCATCCAATCGATGAACGCGTTTAAGTTCTTCGGTAGTACGCGAAATATTCTTGAGTGCTTCCAAAAATTCGTCACGCACTTTCTCGCCAGGACTTTCACGTACAGCTAAAAATATAAAATAACAGGCTCAATAGCCCTATAAGTAGTACTAGGTTATTCTTTCTATGTTCTAAACTGCTTTTATTGAAACCCTTAATAAAATATTAACTTTTACGATTTGTTATGCAAGTTTCTAACTTGAGTTACGTTTGGATTATTTACTATTGTTAATTCAGTATTTCTAGTATATTGGGTATTTCTTGCTAATAATTTTTACCATTTCTGGGCAGTATTTTAATATTTCTTACCGGTATCTAAGTACTTCACAAGTAATTCTTAATACTGTATTTTGCAAATAATTCTTAGTACTTTTACTAGTACTTCTTAATACTTCTTTCTAGTACGTCGTAATATTTTTTGCTAGTTCTTCGTAACATTTGTTGCAAGTGATGTTCAGTATTTCTCCCTATTACTTTTACATAATTCTTCAGTATTTCTCATCATTTCTTGCTAGTAATATGTAATATTTCTTGGTAGTAATATCTAATATTTCTTGACAGTAATTTGTAAGTTTTTATAGTAGTTCTCAATACTCCACT
Organism: Triops longicaudatus; assembly: GCA_022885665.1. Lineage (NCBI taxonomy): Eukaryota > Metazoa > Arthropoda > Branchiopoda > Notostraca > Triopsidae > Triops > Triops longicaudatus. The sequence goes on along the minus strand of JAGQDJ010000130.1, from coordinate 50,891 downwards.
TTAGTTGTGCCTCATATTTTGACTGATATTTTTATTGGTATTTTATTTCTTCTTGTTGTAAGAGTTATTTTTCGAACTTACGTTTCGGTTCCGAGCGAGTACCGGTCAAATACGTGCCCATAACCAAGGGACATAGGTCTTTCATTTTCTGGACGTCGTCCAGTAATCGGATGACTTTGCGTTCTTCATCCGTTTCAGTACGGCGCAAGTCTTGCATCTGTAACCGCATATCCTCCCGTTCTTTCTCCGATCGGTCTTTGTCCCTGCGCAATTTTTCGCAGGTGGTGCGTAATTTGGCATGGGCATCCCGAAGTTCCAAGAGATCGCATTGCAGTTCTTGCACTTTCCGACGCATTTCTTCTTGATCTTCTTCCAGACCTTTCTTGGCTTGCTCCAGCTTCCTCTTGGCATCCAAACGCTCTCTGTCACGCTCCTTCTCCACCTGTTAAAGCATGAATTGTTTAGTAATCCTTATGGAATGCGCTTCTGGGTAAAAATGTTCCTCGGTTTACGACAAAGGTGCTCGGAAAATGTGGTATATGGTACTCCCCCCCCCCTCCAAAAAAAAAAAAAAAAACGATCCCAACAAATATCCTATACCTAACACCACGGCAGTTTCGCGAGTGTATCCCACCTTCAGGCTCTGTGGAACGCTACTGTTCCCAGCGTCACTTTTTTACAGTGCTGTGCCGTTAGCACCGGACTCTTTGTTGGGCTCGTTTTTTTTTTTTTTTTTTTTTTAAGCACTGTAAATTAGAAGAGTTAGATTAGCGTGATGCAGCATTAGGTTTGCAAATATTATTACACTAGATGGCGAACTCTTTTTTACGAGTTGTCTTTCACATTTACTTTGTGTGGTTTCGCGGCCTTTAAGCATACGAAACGCGCAATAACAGAGGAATGTTGGAATCGAAAAGCTTCAAATATCCATCATATATCGTGTCAATTTTCCCCCGTAAGTTAGCTTATTTCTAAGCTGTTGCTCGCTATTGTGCGTTAATTTGTTAAACAAAAAAAAATAGCATTGGTAAATGAAAGGTACACGAATTTTGTACATCGAATAGCGTTTGTCGCAAGTCGCGCGCCAAGGTAGACGTTTCTTGCAGAAGGCGCTGCATTTCGTCACGTTCTTTCTGCCAAGCCAGTTCTAGACGCGTTTTGGTTCCCGGAATGCGGCTTCGGCCGGTTGTCATGACTTTGTCTTCTTCCATTTCGTTGATTCTTGTTTGCATCTCAGAAACACGGATCTCCCATGCGGACTTTTCGTTAATGGCTTCGGTTTTCAATCGAGATATTTCCATTCGAGCTTCCGTTAGCTCGTCTTCCAAATCGGTGATTTTCGAGTGGAATTCTTCGATTTTCTCCATATTGTCTTCCATCTACGAACGAAAATAGCGGTTGAAAATTCAGTATTTACTTAAACAATAAAATTAACTATCGTGGCAATGTAAATGAGTTTAAGATTATATGTGAAATGCACAGTATGTGGTACATCACTGCTTTTTTTCCAACGAAACGTGCTTAAGAAAAACTTTAGAGACGTTCTTAACGTAAAACATACTTTAATTTGGTTTTCTTTATTTACCACTTCTCTTCGGTTATTGCTTTTTAATTTTTGTTTATTCCTCAAACTTTGACTAATAATACGTAAAAATATGTAGTTGTTCAAACTCTGAACGTCCCGTTTTTCTTACAGTATCTTTCTTCCTCTAAAAGTTTTCAAGAATTTGGACAAAAAAAAAAATATTTAATATGTTTAAAACCTCTTTGGTACGCGCGGAGTCGGAATCGGAGAGCGTTCGTTGATGGGCGGGGTCTCGCTTAAGTTCACCAATCATCTTTTGCGCTCCTTCCAGCATTTCTCTGAAAGTGTCGCGTTCTCGGCGCGCTTTTTCCAATTGCGTTTGGTACGTGTGCATTTCTTCGTTGAGTAACGCTAAGCGGTTGTCGTGTCGTAGTTTGACTTGGGACATCTCCGAGCGATGTGCCTTCTCTTCTTGGGTCAATCTGTTTAATTAAATCACATAAAAACATTTTTATCGATGTTGGTGTTGAACTTCTAATATTTGGCTCGCATTTTTTTAGATTCGATTTAGCTCAAATTATAAATATACAGGGCACTGTTTACTTGTTTTTGAGTTCGCGGATTTCTTTGTCGTGCGCCGAGGTGTCGACGGTCATCGATCGTTGGACTTTGGTGACTTTGTCGAAATCGTCAAGTTTTCGTTTGATTTCGTCGTTTTCCTTGCGAAGGTTGGACAATTGGTCTTGCAAAGTTTCTTCCTCGCGTTTAGCTTTCTCGAGCAACTGACTCTTCTCTTCTAATTGCGTCTTCAGACGATTGCGTTCGCCTTGCCAGTTTTCACTCGAACTGCGATTCAGTTTCTCTTCCAGTTCTTTCACCTTTTCCTACAAATTTTCAAAATCAAAGAATTTGACGCACAGTCTAAAGAAATCATAAAAAAGCGAAGAATAAAGCGAAATTATTTACTTGCATGTCCAACTTTTCTTTAATCCAAGTATCTTGACGGTGATTGAAGGTCTCACGCAAGGTCCGTAACTCGCCTTCCAGTGTTTCGTGATCTTTCACAAGTTTCGAATGATCCCTGGAACCAAGAAAAAATCACTGTTAACAACACTTTACGTTTATTTGAAACTAAAAGTTTTATGCTGCGGTAAATTAAAATTTTAGAAAGCAGAAAATATTTTCTTAAGAAATAACGAATTAGAGCAGAATCTCATAACATCAATTTTTTCTGAAATGGAAAATCTGGTCGGTATAACCAAAATTCATGATATCGGACGGTTTTTCCTTATATAATCATAACTTGAGACCTCACAACCCCTCAGGTCTCAAGTTATATATAGCCGAAAATTCTTTGCTGAAAGGTTCGTTTACGGTATCTAGTAAAAAAAAAACTCGAAAAATAAAAAAAAAAATCAGAGAGATTAAAATAAAAAATATCGACTTACTCTTCGATTTGTTCCTTGTCCATGACCAGTCGAGCTTTGATAACCACGTAATCCTCTTCCAGTAATTCGTATTTGGCAGTGAGGTCTTCGTACTCTTGCCGTTCCTGCTCGAGAGCCAATTCCAGTTCTAAAATATTGAGGGGAGGGGGAATTATATTTGGGATTGTGTGTTATGTGTCTTCGTTATGGTCAGTTGCGGTACGCTCTTAGCATAGTTCCAGGAAATCTCGAAATTATTGTTAGTCAGCTTTGATTTTAGGTGTGAATATTTTCAAGGCATTAGTATGATTTACAAAAGATTTCGTTACCAGCAACGCGTGTATCTTGGTTTTTCAAGCGTTCTAATTTTTCTTGGATATTCTTGGATTCCTGTTCGGCGCGTTTAACCCGTTCGCGCATTAGGATCATCTCCTCATCCTTCTCTTGCAAGTCCTTGTCATGTTCTTTCTCGATACGCTCGCGTTTCTTCTTTTCAGCCTACAAAAAAAAAATCAAGACGAAATTTACTCATTATTCCGTTTCGATTTTATCATGTTTACCTTCACTTCCAGTTCCAAGTCGGTGTTCTTGCTCTGCCATTGGTCCTTTTCTCGTCGCCAGTCAGTTTCCAACTTAGAACACTTCTCGTTCAACAACTTACGTTCTTGCTCGTTCTAAAATTTCCAATTCGTGATGGATTACGTACTCTAATCACAGTTTTATATTCACTGGATTCATAACTCTAAACTCCTAAGTCTCTAGTGCTATACGCCTATATGTACTAATCTTAGATACAATACTTATGTTTGAATTCTACTTAGTTTCGTCGTAGTGTCTTCATTTTTAATATGATTAAGATTTTTCTGATTTTCTGTTAATTTCAGATTTAGTCAAACATTTTAATATGGCTATTTTCTCTTTTTAATTAGGTTAGTTAAATTCTTACAAATAAGCTACATGTAATTTACTATTGTAAACTTTTAGCATTGTAGTCTATAGCTTTCAAATCTCTAAATTTGCACATAAATATGTACTTTTAATTGTTACAGTGGAAGATAAGCACAACAAACAATTGAAAATTTACCTGCTTTAATTTGAGTTCGGCTTCTTCGAGTTTGGATTTCAAACTACCCACCTCTTCTTGCGCAGCTTTGATTTCTTTCTCCGCTTTGCGACCAGCCGCATCCATAGCTTTCTTTGCTTCTTCTTTGGCAAACAAGTCCTATACAGACCAATTAGTCATTCTCCACTATAACTCTTAATTCCTTTTAGAAGGAAAAAAAAAAACATAGCGTAAGTAAATATTCAGGAAAGAAAGGAATAGAACTTGAAAAGAAAAGCAAACCATGTCTTTGAGCTTCTTGTCTTTCTGAGTGACCGCAGTCTCGAGCTCTTCCAACTTCGATTTTAAGTCGGAAGCCTGTTTTTTCAGCTCGTCACGTTCTTTATTCCATGCAACGGACATTTCTTCCTGTTGAGCTTCGGCTCGCTTCACTTTTGCAGTTTCGTCTTCCAACTGAGCAAGAAAGAAGAGAGCACATCGCACATGCGGAAAGTACAAGAGAAATAATTTTGAATCGTTAAGCATGAATATGGAGAAAAAAGCCGCAGAAATGTTGTATAACCTCTTTCTGGATTGCATTTAACTGATCCTTCTGATCTTTGAGCGAACGCTCCGATTTCTTGATCTTATCCTCGCAATCTTTCATCTTCCGTTCCAGTTCTGTCACTTTGCTCTCCTTTTCGGCCAACTTAGAAAGAGAAATTATAGAAAGTTAGTAATATTACAAAGGAATGAAGAAATGCATCGTGTCAAGCGAAGAAATTCATCAGTCATAAAGAAATCGAAGATATTTGTAATAGTTAGCAGAAATTCAATGCAGAAATAGTACGAGCTTCGCAGAACCAGTAAGAAATTTGAAAAAATATTATTCACAGGAATAACCCACTCGCAAAAATAATCGACTCACAGAAGTAATCAAATCGCAGAAGCAATCAGGAAATCGCAGAATTAACTAGAAATTCGCAGGAATAAGCAAATATTTGTAGAAATAAGCTGAAATTTGCGGAAATCGCCATAATGGGTAAGATTTACGTTTGCCGGTACTTACTTCTTTCTGCAAGCGATGTTTCTCTTGTTTGATCTTCTGCACAGCTTCGACATCTTCGCCACTGACGGCTGTTCTGAGTTTCACTTCCAAATCGGCGCATTTCTTGCTAGCGTCGTTGAGCTGCTTCTGCAATTGTTCTGTTTGAGCGCTGGATTTGGGTAAAATACTCTTGACGTCGCGTTGGATTTGTTGGATTTTGGTTTCTAGTGCAGATTTCTCCCCTTGGAGCGTTTTGCACTGCTCCTGCTCATTACGGAGCGTTTCACGCAGTTCTTTGAGCTCGAGTTCGATGTTACTGCAAGGCTTAAGGCAAAAGTCACTGATTTCACGCTCGAGGTCTTCGACCATTTTCTTGAGCTGGAGTTTCGTCATGGACTCGGAAGGAACTTTGGGCGTACGGGGTTTTGTGGGCGTAGCTAAGTCATTACGGATTTTCTGGAGCTGATTCTCCAAATCGGATTTGCTGTTTTCCGCCGTTAGGAGTTGGGATTTCATTGTGGCCAGTTCGTCTTCTTTAGATTTGAGTTCACGTTCGACCAACTCTTTTTCGCGTTTTAGGACATTGAGTTCGCTAGAGGAATTCGGTGATAGGTTCTTGCCCTTTTCTGTTGATCGACCCAAGCGTGGGGAATTGGCCGTGAGTTTGGTCGTTAGGTCGGTAACTTTGGCATTGGCTTCGGACAAACGTTTTTCGAGGGATTGAACCTGGTCTTCGAGGGCGGCTTTGTCCAAAATGAGCTGCTCTTGAGGCGTGGGAGGAGGCTTGCGAGAAACTCGCAAGTGCATGCGACGGTTTTCGGAAGTGAGCTTTTCGTTCTCGGATTCCAGGTCGGAGATTTTGGTACGCAAGATGGCAGCTTCTTGCTCGATGAGTGTCAGCTTCCGGTTCAAGTCAACGTTGCTTTCACTGTTGTCCAAAGACCTGGAAAAGAAAAAAAGAATTTAAAAAATGTAGAACTCAATCTTTAATACAAATCAACTTTTAGTTCGTTATCTAAAGATCTAGAAAACAATTAAAGATTCCTGAAATGCTAAATAAATCAAAATTGTATGTAGAAATACGATATTCAAAAGTCACGAAATAAATTGCATCCAATAATGACTTGAGAAATGTACGCAATAGAACCCGGATGTAAGGGTCTCGCTGAAAGCAGAATGATTTGACATTATTCTCGTATCCGAGGTTATCTTACATGGGGTTCTTACGGTAAAAAACTTTTCAAGGACCGAAGCCGTGTCCTTACATACGCTTTCCACTAAGAGTGCGTTAAAAATTATTACTAAAATTGTATGTAAGCCATGCAAGAGACGGGGTCTCTTACATGCTGGTTCCATCGTACATAATAACCCTTATGTAGGAAAAAAATAGGTCGAAAACACTTTTTTACAAGCAAAGCGCGTATGTCATCTGTTACTGTACGTAAAGCGAGTGTCTCTTACATCCGGGTTCCCTTATGATGTGAATTACTCTTACAAGGGAGTTACTCCTATACCGTGTTCCCTACACCCGGGCTCCAATGTGCGTGAATTGAAACAAGCTCACATTTGCCGCGGATATGTTCAAAATTAGTACAAAGTTCCAAGCAACAGAAAATACCTTATATATGAGGTCTCTTATATACGAGCTGTGTTAAATATTCACTGACCTGCTTCGTTGGACGATGACTTTGCCTTTGTTCTTCTGTACAAGGGTGAGTTCACCTTCCAAGCGTTCGACTTCTCGGTCTTTCTCGATCAGTTTCAGACGCAAGTCCTTGCTTTCCTGCTCCAGTGTACGAATCTTTTGGTCGTAGTACGCATTAGGAGCTGCATTCTCACCAGGCGGGGTGATGACAACTTGAGGTTTGGCGTTTTGGATGCTCTTGGTCTTTTCTTGCAACTCGGTGACTTCACGGTGTAACCGTTCATTCTCGCTCTCCATGTCCTCTACTTTGCGACGAAGGACGGACGTTTCTTGCTCATTCAGCTCGAGTTGTAATTTCAACTCCGAAAGACTCAGATCGTCCATATCGTCCGAAATACCTTCGTCTTTGTCTATAGACGTGTCTGGTGTCGTTCGACGTCCTGTCGATTTCAAACATTTGCTAGAAAATAAGTATTACTTTGTTGAATTGCTGCTCACCTTTCTTGGTTGCCATTTTCTTTAGTTGCATGACTAGAGTTTCGTTCTCCTCTTCGACACGAGACAGTTTCTTCCGCAATGCCTGAGCCTAAGAACCAATATTCTGTTATTTTTTTATGCTCTTGAATTTTGTGAAAATTCCAAGAAAAATTTGTTTACCTCTTCTTCCGAGAATTTGAGCTGTTCACGTAAATCAGCTTCACGCTCTTTGCTATCCTGCAAATCCCGGATTAACTGTGTCGTATCTTCACCGTGTCGTACACTTGTTCCCTACAAACAGGTAAAACGCTTAATTATCTTCTATGAGAAAAATACAGCTAACAGGCATACAAAAATATGTGTAAAGATCTTTAAAAGGCGCTTTACGTTCTTAAGATGCTTAAAATGCATTTAAAGACGTTTGAAGATGTTTTTGCTATTGGGTGCCAGGAATGTTTATTTACCTCCAAGCTGCGACTCTTGCTAAGCACAGGTCCACCCTTCAAGTTATGTTCTTTCTTATTTACATCGCTGGAGTGAACTTGTTCTCTCAACGTCTGAAGTTCTTTCTGCATTTGCAGCGACAGTTCCTTCGCAATAGCCAGTTCATGCTCGAGCACGTGGACACGATCTTTGTTAGCGTCGTTCCCGCTCGCCACCTTAGCGCCTGGCGAGGAAACAGCAGCAGCGCTGACGCTCGCTGGAGCACAAGTCTGCAACTGCTGTAGCCGATTTTCCACATCGATTTTCTCTGCTTCAACCTGTTCAATTCTTCTTTCAGCTTTACGCAATTTGAACTGAATAATGCGGCAATTCTTGGCCGTTTGCTCCAGTTCTTTCTTAATATCTCGGTATTCGTCAGCTTGGTCTTCCCTGAAATTATCCTGCATTTCGTCCATTTCCTCCACCATTTGCCGCATTTCTTTCTTGAGCTCTTCGTTTTCCTCCATAAGCTCCTCGATAACGTTTTCCGCAGACATGAGACGCGAACGTAAATCATCGATGGTCTTTGAAGGATCTTGCGATTGCGTCTTTCGCTCGAGTTCTTGCTCCAACTCCTTTACTCTAAGCTCAGCACTCTTTTTGTCGTCAATCAGGTCATCTTGTGTGGTTTCCAGTTCACGGATGCGTTGCTGCAACTTGGCAAGTTCAGAATTCCGCGAACGGGTGTCGTACGTGGCGATTTTCTTTAACAGCAAATCGCCCTTCTCGCGTTCTAAACGGTCGCATTTGGTTTTGTAAGCCTCGAGATCTTTTCGTAGACTCGCAATTTGTTCGTTGAGGTCTTCCACTTGTCCTTCTACTAAGGTGGTTTCCGTTGTCTCCGTCATCTCCGTACCCGCTAAGCTACTACGCTCGTCATCCTCGTAACTACTTCTAGCTGCTGTACGAGCGCTGGATTTCTTCACCTCGAAAATGAATTCGACGTCCGGATTAGTGGAATCGGTATCAAAACTCCGGACTTCCTTCAAGCCTTGGATCTGGATCCGCTTGCCACGCTTGTCGCCATCGTCGCTGCTGCGGTCGCCAAACCTTTCATTAATGTGATCCAACGCCGTCGCACGCCGCCGTTCAGGAGAACCTAAAGCCAAATACTTTTTATGTAATACAGTTCTTTCTAATGTGTTAGTGTTCTTTGCTTTTACTACAATAAAATCGATAAAATTTACTTGACATGCACTATTTTTAGTTAAAAGTTACCTGTGCAATTTGCTAGATGTCAGAAAGTGCACCTTTAATAGTTAACAAGGCGTTCAAATATGTTTTACCTTTTTATTTGTGTTGCTAGAAAATCGAAAATTTGACGTAAGTTTCGCCTGTTATTAGTGAATCATTGTGCACTATTTATGTAATACTGAGTCAATCTTCCAGAAAAATAGTTTAAATTTTCGCGAAACGCGTCATCTACCGATAGGAAAATGTCAGTGTGGACACTTTTCCGCTCTTTATTTTTCGCTTCACGTGCAGACAAGTAATCTAACCTAAAATTTTACTGATTAGAAAACTAATATAATGGCTATCAAACGAAATACTTTACGCTTCAAGAAGACGGAAAATAATAGCACACAACAAGTAAAACTAGAGTATCTTCCAAGTGTACAAAATGAAGTGCTGAGTATAAAATTTGGATTTAGGTGTACAACGATTATCCGTGTTTTTTATATAAGGAAAGCTACTCGATTTCTTTTTTTAAAAAAAATGCATAATAGGCTTAAATATCTTAATAAAAGCTTGAAGTTTTATTTCCTGTCGAGTTGCTGTCAAGACAACTTTTAATGTGCGCTGCATGAACTGGAGCGTCAGTTTCAGTTATTTGCAAAAATTATGCTTGGCTTGAGTTATGCTACGAGTTTTGATTCTAAACTGTTCAGGATATTTACCTGTAGGTGTGTGGTCTTCTTTGCCCAGCCCGGGTCTTAGCTTGCTTAATCTGCGGAAGGAAAACAAACGTTTTTACTTTCTTTGGCGTCACAAATGCTTGTTTTCCGTTATGCACTGGAACGCGATGCCTACCGCGAGAGGGCAGAACCAGACAAGGAAGAATAGATGCTGCTGTAATCCTTTTCTTTCTCGGATCTTTCCGGTTCAGCAGCTTTACTGGGCTCGGAAATGTTTTCCTCCTCTGTCGGCTGCTCATCCAAGTAGAGATTGCCAGTAGTATTTCTCCTAGAAACGCCATCGAATAAATAAAGTCAACAATTAAAACAGCTTCAAAACCTGACGAGTTACCAACCTGGCATTGTAGGTCTGGGTTAACGAAGCAGGCGCAGGTGACGCACTATGACTTTGTCGAAATCTGTCATGAAATGACCATCATAAATATGTTGGCATTCTACGACATCCTGTAGCTACCCTTCAGAAAATAGTTGGAAAAAAAAGTTTTTTATTACCTGCCGTACGATTCACTTTGGCTGGCGGTCAAACTCGGTGCAGAACCTGTCACTTCATCTTTGCGTAAATTGCTATTTCCGGACTCGTCCTTTTTGCTCAGATTGTGTTCTTTGTAGTCCCTAAAGGTGTTTTACACGAGTCGAGAATTACTGTAAAAATAGACGAGCAAAATGTAGTGTTATGTACCGAAAGCAGCGTTTGCACCTCGTCGGCCACCGTACTTGGGGATGGAACCCCAAAGGGCACAAAGGGTCTTTACCCATTCTTGCTGAATGTTTTATTTGCCCTTACCACCGGGTTTTCATTGTTATTTCACCTGGAAGAGGGCGTTTCAAATGTCTTGTAATAACACGCGTTGTCTTCCGTTAATGAGGTCCAAACAAGGTAAACAAGCTTCAGATGGCTTCGTTCATTGGAGGCGACATTTGCCAAGAGTTGGCATATTGAAGATTCTCTTTTTATCTCAGGCTTGTCTGGAGAGGCTGGGTTGACGTCACGTTATACGGTCCTTTAGCCCAGACACGCATAAAGTATGAGAAAGAAAAATGTGTGAAGGAAAAAAACGTTCGAGTGTTTCTAACACAAATTCTTTCCAGAAATTCTTTATCAAATTTTTAAAAGAATTCTGGAGCTATATCAAACCGATAAACTTGTGCAAGAGTGCTGGGAAGCTGTACCTTCAGTTTTATAACCGTTTTGGCAATTTTTAAGAAAATCTTTGTTATCCTTTCAAACAGTAGCCAGCAAAGGGGAAACACACTATAATCCAATGATGAAACACTTTGGGTAAGAAACGGGGAAAGACTGCCGAATTAGTCACTAAGGTAAAGAGAGACACGTACTACACGACACTCGCACACACACACCAAACGTCCGTCATACGGCAAGAAAAAGGACTGAGAGCCATTTCCCCACATGTGCATAGTGGAATCCCATGTAAGTTAATTTTGTACTTCGGGGTTGATGAGAAGATGCAACTGTTTTAGCACTGAAATTTAATCTTCGCTAGTGAATAGGGGACAGTGAAAAGTTTCTCTCCAGACGGGGAAGAATTTGAGTTCAGTGGAATTTTTCGAGAGTTTTCTTTTTATAGAAGAGGAAGAATTATGTCTAATCGCGGTTTAAATGTGAAGGAACTAGTGCTTCTCGTCTACTGGCTGTATGGTGCGCTGTCGCAGGGCCTTTCCCTGTGCCTAAGTTTAGCCTTTTGCCTTGCAAGGGCTAAGCGAGTTATTTTTACCTTACACACGCCTGCATTATATTACATGGCGTTATAGATGAAACGGGGATTTACATATAAAAAATGTGCAGGAAGGAACATGGATTGTACCCAAACTTGAATTAATGCGCTCCGCGTCAAGCGATGTATTAAAAAGACAACTGTTTATTTGTGACACAATGTTTCGTTGTTAATTGTTTTACGTTTCATGCGTAAAATGAACAGCGATGACGTAGCAGTTTACCTTACGAGTTGCTTAGGTAATGGATATTATCTATAAACAGAATTCTGGAGTTCTCTAACGAAAGCGTGTCGATTTACGAACGAGCATTTTGAACGAGGTGAACATCGTCAGGGGATTAGTGGCTATAAGCTTGCCCGCATAAAGCATGGTTACTCCGGTCTGGCTGGACCGCAGAAATATCGAGTTGCTCTTTTCTCGCCAGCATGAGCAGCCATGCTGACCATATGCCGTTTGCCTGGCCGGCTCGGATCCCTTTCGCCCGGGTAGGCCGACAGCCGTTGTCGCCAAGAAGGCTGCTGTGATCGTTTGCCGTTCGCGAGTCCGTGGTGCGAGGCAGACTTCGCAAGTTAGCTACACGACCAGCGTTGTTTTGATGCCTTGTGAAATGTGCTAAGGGCATTGTAAGCCGGTTCGATTCTTGGACTTAAATTCATATTAAAAATGGATCAGACCAACAAAGATCCATCACAAGTAAAGCATCCTATGGTTTATATCTGTGGAGGTAAGTTAATTCTTTAAAAACATACATTTGCGGGATTTCTGGGTATTGCATTCTAACACGTGTCTTATTCTAGATTGTCATCACGAGAACGAAATTCGAGCCAGAGATCCGATTCGTTGCAGAGAGTGTGGCTACCGTATTATGTACAAGAAACGTACCAAGCGTTGTATCCTTTTCTGGCATTTGTCCGATTTATTTAGAAAATCAACATTTATTTGAAGAGATCAATTCGTTTACAAATTAACTTGTATTTATTTATAAGCTTGTATTTATTTAAAGTGTATATTCCTTAACATTCTGCTTAGTAATCGTGTTTGACGCTCGTTAAAAAAGTAAGAGAAGTCATAAGTTGACGCAGCAAGCTGGCAGTTCCCGGATTTTCATTCAGCAGCTTCCGGAACTTCAGTTTGGTTTACTATCAAACTGTATAAAATCCCCTCGTCCTTTTTTCCACTGGAAATTGCTCGAATACACGCAACAGTTTCACCAAGCATAAAGTGTGTTATTGTTCCGCTGTCTTCAAAATCACCCTAAGAGAAAATTGCATTTACTTTTGTCTGAAAAGTTTAATCCTATTCAAATTACCCTTTGCTCCACTTTATGCCCATTTACCCATATATCAAGGGTATTTTTCTCTAGAAAAACAGCAAATCAATACCATTTTACATTAAATGATATATTTTGCGTAAATTTAATGAATTATTCCCTTCTATTTAAATACGTTGTATCTACTTTAAACGCATAATTCTATTTTATTTTACTCTTTCTTTATTTTATGTAAATTTTATAAGAAAACGAGTTTAGTCTTTTAATTCTATTTCATAATAATAAAAATACTGATTTGTTTACTTTTTATTATTATTCAGATTTGTTTAAACTTTTAACTAGGAGAATTCTGTTAAAAGGTGCGATATTGTTACCTAGTACTATACGAAAATCTTTATCGGATTGGTTGCTTATCCAGGTCTTGAGAATTTTCGATTGCGTTTCGGTGAATTTCTTGAAGTTTTTACCATTAACATCCAAGCTGTAATCGTAATGGAAGTTTTTGTTGGGTTCGATGCTAATGACGCAAGTAGCATTGCCCAGTTTAAACGTTTCGGATCCAACTAACCGAAACATCCAATCCTTCCGGTGAATTTCCTTAAATATAAGAGAAATGCATGAGAATTTTTGAGAATAATTATTGGGCTTCATGTAGTAATGCTATTTACAACGCGAACGAATATTTTGATAGAATACCTTTCCGTCAATGCGGATGACGCGTTTCCCAGTAGTCGTTCCGTGCTCGAATTCGATTTTATGTACGCCGTCACTTAAGCGCACTTCCCAGACACCAACCAAATCACTTCCCATTGTTATAAATGTTTTCTTCAATTGGGCAAACAAGAAAGAGACTTGCGGATGGATGACTGGAGTTTCAAACTAGTGTGTTGCACTTCGCCCGAAACACGTTGCTATGGTGACATAAAACCTGTATACTTTATTTAGGTACTTCGACATTTGTTTCGTGGAATACACGAATTGGAGTCTTTATAACAATACATAACGTTACTTAAACGCAGTTAGTGCCCTTTATGTGGTGTGCACTTATATGATAAACTTTCTCTTATCCGTCACGTGCAGGAACAGACCCTACACAGGAAAATCCACATAATCGGATAACCTCATGAAAGAGAGCGTTTGTGATCCATAAAAACGTCTTAAAATAGAATTGCCTATTGAATATGTTTTGTGTGTGTTTCAGATGACCGACGTCGCAAGTGCGAAGTATTGTCTTCTGTGTACCGTCAAACTGGGTTACTTTAAAAGGAACACGACTTTTGTCCGTTTCTCGAATACATCTCGGCCAATTTTTGAGTAAAAGGAAAGAAAGTCATTTTTTTTAGAAAACCGTAGAGAATCGAATAGATTGCCTACTTGCGTGGTGTCAAGCGAGAGTATTGTATTATATAAGTACGCATTCAAAGTTACCCTAAGCAGGTACATCTCGGAACGCGAGCAAGATTTTTCAAGACAAAAGTTTAAAAACAGTATTGGTGTTGAAAATATTTTTTTTCTTGGTACGTTAATATTGCTAAGCTTTACAAGCTTAACTGTTTTTTGTAAAGAAATGACTTCAGGTGTTTGAGAAAAAAATGAACGAAAAGAGATCGACAGATATCCTTTAAAACTCATATTCCTTTTAGATCTTTAAAACTTATTTTCTTTTGTTCTATTCGCACGTGTTTGCACGTCTAGGGTTTTCAATTACTGCTTTGGTCTTGTCTATTCATAGTCTTTTCAACTATAAAATGGGGTTTGGTTTCAGAGTTGAGTTTTCATGCGTTTGTTTCGCAAGTTCTCTTTGAACCCGATGTGCTCCTCTTGTTAACCTCAGAAAATCCGTAAGCCATAACACAGGAAAAGGGTCAGTTTGCTAGGTATCTTTAAAAATCAAATTGCCTAGAACGAGAAGGCTGCGACTATTTTGGTTTACGTGAAAGAAAGAAAGGTCGGTGTAGTACTTTTCTGGAATAAAGAAAGCGGAGCCTCTTCTATCATAGCTGTCTTTCGGTAGTGAAAATTCGGTGACACTGAGCGCGTGCCTAAAATTTTCTACTGACAACTGATAACTTTGTTCCCAAGGAAATATGTCAAAACAAACAATTTTGATATACTAACGAAGACTGATCGTCGCTGAAACCGATGACAAGTAGTTTTTTGCGTCGCATCACGTACTTGAAGAGCATAGATAGTCTACTCTTTCATATTAAGTTCCCCACGTGTCACAATATCCCGTTTAACAGTATCTATCATGCAATGGTTGCATCTAAGCAAATAAGATTACTATTAGATGAGCTCATTCATATATCTTTCATGTATAGCTTACTGCCTATATTGACTGGAAATGTTACGCGAAATTAAATTCTGCGAGAAAACTGTCAAGTATTCGGATGTATGACACAATAGGAAAAAATCTATTGCGTCTTACAAGTAACAGAATGTCTGCTACCGTTTAAGCTGAATACAGAAGGCGCAGGAATAATATAACCTGTCAGTCAGAACTGTTTCTTGAATAAAAAACTTGTGGTTAATTGGAGGAGGGTGTTTTCTACTGAACGAAATGTCTTTTGAGTATTAGCGAAATTTCGGTTCCGACTTGCTTGCTTCGAAAGACGAAATCTTATTTGAACTTACATCTGAAAGAGTTAACTCAGTGCCTTGAGGATTGGCTTCTTGTCATTTTTTCGCTTCGTAGCGACTTACGAAAGTTAAGTCTTCTATCCACTGAAAAGTTTGGTGTACAACTAAAATACTATTTAAACTGTTCAAACCTGTCCAAAGATTGTTCGTCGTGTGTTAGTCCGAAGCTAGAAACTTACGCTCCGGCGCTTTCAATTATAAAATGCCGTTTGCAAAAAGATTCAAGTCAAATTGTGACCGTATGTTAAAATAAGACGTAACATTTGGTGACAATCGAGTGTATTCACACTTCTGCAGGTCACAAAGAGCCACTTTACTTCTTCTTAGATACACCAACAGTACGTCCGCGACGGCCAGTAGTCTTGGTATGTTGACCACGCACACGGAGGCTGTAAAAAAATAATCCATCCGTTACACTTTATCTATGAAAAAAAAAAAATGCTATTATTCTTACCCCCAGTAGTGACGAAGACCACGGTGAGCGCGGATCTTCTTCAATCGTTCCAAATCTTCACGCAACTTGTTTTCCAAAGCGTTGGATGTCACTTGGGAATATTTGCCATCCTTAATGTCCTTTTGTCTGTTAAGGAACCAGTCAGGGATCTTGTATTGGCGAGGGTTGGACATGATGGTGACGATTTTTTCAACCTAAACGTAACACAAGCATTACAGCATAGAAGTTACGTTTCAAGAGGCTTACTTCTTCTTCAGAGAGTTCACCAGCGCGCTTGGTCAAGTCAATGTCGGCTTTCTTCAAAACAACATTGGCATAACGACGACCAACACCCTTGATGGATGTGGCAGCAAACATCACTTTGGTGCGACCATCAATGTTCGTGTTAAGAACACGAAGAATGTGTTGAAACTTCTCGGGGATAACCAGCGACTAGAAAAACACATTGTATTACTCAACACTTGATCACTCCAGGTGTCACTATTAATATCGAATAGTACACACGGCCTTGTGCTTATATCAGAAAAGTCAGCCATTCAGGCTTTCTTGAAATTCACATTGATTTGGGCTCAGATGATCCATAGTTTCCGAGATATTTTCAAATAACTTACCATCTTTGAATGTCCAATTGACCGTCAACACTAAGAGGCCAGGCCAGGGAAAGAGGTAGGAAAGCCTGAAGAAGGGGACTCCGCCTCTTTCTATTCCTATGACCGCAATACTGCATTGCTGCCCTCTTGCTATGACTTAGAGCAATGGTTCAAGACCTAACTGACCTGGCGGTTGTATCTAATAAACTTGAACCTAAACACAAACATTTCTGTTATGACGCTTTTCTTTACCCTTTTCTAACACCAAAAATGCTTTAAAAGTCTCTATAAAGCTATGTGTACTAATCATAGCTATCACTAACAAAGAGTGATATGTGTATTTAAAAAAATCGTGCACTATTTATTCGCATTATGTCCCCGAGTATTTTCCGCGTTGTGTTGGTTTTCAACGTCCTCGCTATACTTATGCTTTTGTATAACTACTTTAACCTGCAACAGGAACTGCACCAGCTTCGTCGAACGATTGCTTTAACTCACGCTGAAGTCTCGTCACGTGATCTTGCCCTCCAAACGAATCCATTTCACAAATCTCAGGAAAATTACGTGGTTGTTTACAACCGCGTTCCCAAAACCGGCTCGACCAGTTTTGTTGGTTTGGCCTACGACCTCTGCACCAGAAACAAATATAATGTCCTACACGTTAACATTTCCAAAAATATGCATATTCTGTCCTTAGCTGATCAGGTAAAAAAAAAAATGATTTCGAACTGCGATAGGATGTAATAAAACTCCCTTTAACAAATGTTCTTTGTATGTAGGTAAGATTTGTCACCAATATAACGAATTGGAATGAGAAGAAACCAGCGTTGTATCACGGTCACATGTCTTTCATCGACTTTAAACGGTAAAAGTTTCAAAATGGCTTTTTTCCAATATTAAAAATTCACATTTTCCCCAAAGATTTGGCAGACCTTCACCATTGTACATAAATATCATCAGAAAACCGATAGACAGGCTTGTCTCTTACTACTACTTCTTAAGGTAAGCGTCAAAGTCGTACTGTCTTCGGGTAATTTTGAATGCATACTTTAAAAACAAAATTCTGTTACATGACACCATGCAAGTAAAAATTCAGTAGCTTATTCGATTCTGCATTGTTTTTTACGAGATTCTTTTTTTTTCCTTTTTCCTCCAAAATTTTCCCAAAAATACAAAAAATACGGAAATAACGCGCTTTTTTGTTCAGGAAAACCCTAGTTGAGGGTAAGTAGCCTAGGGGAAGAAGTAACCTAAGGAATGTGACCTTGTCTAAAATATAACTTGTGTGTCAGCTAGCTTTGCAAACCATTGACATGATTTTTTTATTATTATTATTTGGTGTGTATGTAGAAACTATTACTGAGCGATACATGTAGTGTACTTAGTCGGGTTAGGGTTTGTCAATTTGTCAATATACCACTACAGTAACTAAATTTCTCTCAGGTATGGCGATAATTACAGACCTCATTTAGTGCGAAAGAAACAGGGCGATACAATGGTAAACATACTTCAATTTCGTAAAACACATGGTTACTTAATTGCAAATGTTGTTCAGACATTCGACGAATGTGTGAAACTGGGAAAACCGGAATGCGATCCAGTCAATTTATGGCTCCAAATTCCTTTCTTCTGTGGTCATGCTGCTGAATGCTGGTAATTAAACAGATGCAATAATACAAATAATATTGATAATAATAATAATGATAACAAATAAAAGAAAGGAAACTGAAAACAACAGAATTCAGTTTTTGTCAACCGGTCGGGATGGGAAGGTAATGTTCAAGTCGGATAATTGACAAAATCAGATTCACGTGTTTAAAGCGTCAGGAATACTCCAGAAAATTCAAGTGCAAGTACGAGATAATAGTCGAGTATGAATTGTAGTTTTGTACTCTAATTTTTCTTTGTGCAACCGTCGTTCAATCCGTAATCCATCATGATGTGTATCTCGCAACATCCATAGGCACTTCAAAATCAACGCTTGACATCAGTTGTTAGGGAAGAAAAATTTTCGCTAAGGCGGTTGACATAGTCGGCGTTGACAACGTCGGAATTGTATTGTACAGTAGTGTCGTTATAACGAAACATTTGGCACCAGAAAAAGCGGATATTCGAAATTCGTCGTCACACGCTTTTATTTCCGTTTACGTAACTCGGAACCTAAAATCCGTTCACTAACCGTCAGTTCGTCTTAAAAGGTCGCTAACGAGAATCTACTGTTACAAAAACAAAACGGACGCAAGTGAAATAATTTGGAGTATTTTGTCTAAAATAAATTTAAAGGAAATTTAATTTAACAGAAATAAATTTAAATCCTGTGTACTACAGGAATCCCGGCAATCAGTGGGCCCTCGAGCAAGCGAAACGCAACTTAATCGACCATTATTTCGCCGTTGGCGTGACGGAAGAAATGGAAGATTTCGTGGCTGTTCTGGAAGCCGCGTTGCCCCGCCTCTTTCACGGCGCTTTGCAGCTGTACCGAACCGGGCAGAAATCCCACTTGCGCAAAACGAACCAAAAGGTGTTACCTTCTTCCGAAACGCTTCAAACTATCCAAGAATCTCCCATATGGCAACTGGAGAATGATTTTTACAATTTCGCACAAGAAAATTTTCAAGCCGTCAAACAACGGCTGTTGGTCAATTCCAGGGAAAAGGGTCAGCAATTCTTTTACGAGAAAATTAGACCTAAATAAATATTTTCATCCCCCCACAACAACCTTCCACTATGTTCCAACTTTTTGAGGATGAAATAACCAAAAATGAGCGAACAAATAAAGAATTTAGAACATTTTTTTCCTTGTTTTACTTTCTTTTTATTTAACTACTGGTCGGTTTTAGTTTGCTTTTGCTCCGTGCCAAGGCTTTTTGCTTGGCGTTTTCGTACAAAGGAACCAATTTGTTCTTTTCCGCGAGCATTTGAAGCAAACGAACAATAAATGGGATGTAATTATGTTTCCGACGACTGTTCTCTGCCTTTTGCCGGCTTCGTTTGTGTTCCTCGTGCTCTAAAAGCTGTCGCAACCGGGAAATCTCGGTTTCCACTTGCGGAGTCTTCTCTTGGGCTTCTAACTGAGCCAATTCCTTTTCGTAGAGAAGCTTACGATCTGAAACCACTGCCATAAGGTTGAAATGAATTTCACCTTCGGTATACCTAGTCAAAATACAGAAAAAGATTAATTATCAAAACAATCTAAAAAAAAGTAAAAATTAAATTGAAAAAAGCTTCATAATGAAAAGAGAAAGTTTATTTGATTTTTATGTTGTGGAAAACCGAAGACTATAATAATATATCACTAGTGCGATTTTCGGCCCATGTTTACAGTCACATTAACTAATTATATACTTATAAGGCTAAGATAATAAACCGAAACGACGTCAATAAGCACTTAAGTACCTCTGGATTCTTTTCTCAATAATAGGTTTAACCGCCTCGAGCCAATTTTCGCCCGATATAAGTCCCAGATCGACGGGTGCTTCTTTGAGACCATCTAATTCATACAATCTTCCATCAATAGGCACGTAACCGGTGAAATGGAAAACGTCTTCGTTTTTGGAATCGGTTTGCGTTTGGTACTCGAAGAGAGATTGCCTAAAACGAGCAAAATTGAAGTTAAGTACAATATATACATATATACGTACATAAAGAAAAATATTTCAAAATATTGAGGAGGTTCTTATGATTCAAACTAACTTGGCGAAAGAATTATGAACAGATCGAATAACATCCGAGTTGCTCAGCGCTAAGCCTTTCATGTTCGGATCAAAGCATTGAACAAAATCACGAAATTCACGTAAGGTCAAGCCGAGGTCCAAATCCGGACTCTTGCAATTCATAAGTATGCTAATTAGGGCTTGTGTAGCACACGCGTTGCTAATGATCTGGGAGGAAATATTTCATTACAAAATTATAAGTTTCGTATCTTTAGGTTCGAATTACTTGTCTGGCAAAGAAAATCTTGTCCAAACGACTGTCTTGGACCAATGCTCCAGCATTTTCTTCATTGGGTTGCCATTTGAAGAGGAAAATTAAGCCATGAACCGGTCTGGATTTTGTTGGGAGGGGAAAAGAGAAGAATTATTTTTTATGCAGTACATGAGTTGGAATTTGCTTACTTTAGGGACTCGAATTGGTCAGGGTCAAGACTCCACAGTTCTTCAACTTGTATACCTTGAACTCCTACGATAAAAGAACATTTGGAATTAGTACAAAGAAATTGTGTGGCTTTAGTTTTTGTTAGATTAAATGAGTAAATAGAATGTTTTGACGTCCAGATTTGTGGTGACGGAAATAAATTGTAAGAATGTACTTACCAAAGTCTCTGATTAGTTCGGTGAATACACCAGGATCACTCTCGATTAAACACCAGTTTCCAGCGTCTGCCATTTCTGTAACGGGCCAAAAGGTGGTGAAAACTAAATATGTGCTTGTATAAGTAACTGGCGGCCAATGACAAACTGGTTTTTCGCACAGCGTTGCCAACCAGATATTTCAAACCAGCACAGTTAAGATTAGTTACTGGACTTTTAATTACGATATAATAAAGTGAAATGTTACTTTACTAGTCTTTTACTGACAAGAACGCTATGTGTGTTCTTTATTTTAAATCTATGTAATTTAAAATGGAAGGAAAACGGGAGTATGGTCGTGGCATTAGCAATACCTAGTGACACGTAGAACAATGCATTTGTATAGTCGTTATCGTACGTCGAAATCTCTTATAGAATCTAGTAATTTCTACAAGGCAGGACTGTTCTCGGAAGCGTATTAAATTTCCACTCTTTAGTCAATTGCATAATTTTAAATGTCAAACACAAATAAATCACCAACGAATTTATTTCAATTAACGAGCTTCAATGACCACAACTATTTTTAGGAATTATGATCGTTGCACAATGATTATAGACTGAATTAACTTAGATTTTTCAAGCAACCTTTCCTGTTAGGAAGAAAATAAGAAATAAAAAGCAGAAAACATTATTTGCCGAAACCCGGGATCGAACCAGGGACCTTTAGATCTTCAGTCTAACGCTCTCCCAACTGAGCTATTTCGGCTATGAAGATTCACTGAAAAAAAACGAAAGAGATCTGCTCCCCTGAGAGTCTGCGGACCTACAGAATTGAAAACACGGTGGGTGTGAGGCAAAGTCAGACGTCACCTCTGTTCTGGAAGGTCGGTACTAACACAAGCATTGTAACGAACGACTTTAACCTAAAATTACCAGTTACCCAGTTAAAGAAGGGAAAAAGTAAAACATTACGGGACGATAGATGAGGCAACATGCAAAGGAATTCAATTCTTGAATTATAGTCTAATAACGCCGATTTATGTCTGTTCGATGTATAAAGTTATGTAAAAAGAAATCAAAGTTGGCACGTCCGATAAATTCTTAAAGTTAACGTGAAATACAGAAATAAAACAGGCATATTTCCTTGTGCCTGTTTTTAAAACTTGCCCCGAGTGCCTAAATGCACGGACAATTATAATTATATACATACGAATGCAGGTAAAGTTCACAATAGACAAGCTGTAGTCAGTGGCGCAGCTAGGAATTTGTTTCGGGGTAGGCCTGTACATCCAAACGCCCCTCAATTTGCCCCTACAATTGCGAAAAGGAGGAGTCAAGATTTTTTTAAGGGTTTCGGGGTAGGCCTGGGCCAGCCGGGCCTACCACTGGCTGTAGTAGAGATCGAAATTAACAGCTGCAAGCTCTAGTCATTTCTTCCCATCTATGATTTAAACAGCGGGCGGAAGTAAAATAATTCAAATAAGCATTCACTTGATTATATTGCCAATTAATTCAGCCAGGTGTGTCAGATTGTTTCACTTTATTCTAAATATACCCTATGTTACGAAATGGGTTGAATAATGAAAAAGATCCAGAGAATTTTTTCATTTTATTTAAAATTGTTCAGCGAGCAAATTGTCCTTCGACACACCATTGTATTTATAATGTTATGTTTATAGTTATAATTATCGTTACTGACACAGTATGAACTGATTACTAATAATAATAATGATAATGATTAATGATAATGATAAAACTGTTCACAACAAAAAGAGAAATTTCCTACTGGAAAAGCTCGTTTTCTTACGATAATCTCTCGCGAGACACCACAATCCTCAAGGTTAGCAACAACATTGATTAAAAAAATATACAAGCAATATCTTTAGCGAATACCTTTATTGACCGCATAGGGCAATTAATTTTAGTGCAACTCAAAAGAATTTTTTCAAACCTGCAAGAAAGAAACCATTGGATTAAACGACCAACAGCTGGGATTAAATCCAATAAAATTTCGTCTGTATAAAAACCGCAGACGTCCACCGAGAGCACGTCAGTTTTTTCTCGCTGTAAAATTAGATACCTTAACGTTGAAGAAATAGTTAGTAGAATTGTTTTAACTGTCAAATTAGCAAGTTATCTCATCGTGGGGACCCCTGCAAAGACTAGGAATCAATTTGGAAAGAATTCAAGGCAACCCAGCCCAATTCATAGCCTCTATTTTCCGTTTTATAGTATTTCTAGTCTACTTTATCCTTTATGTTACGAGAACCCAAACAACATATGAATTTCACGTAGAGCTGCAATTATGATACGAGTAATCACGTTACAACTCTAACTTCGCATCATTGTAAAACTTATCTACATTAACAGATGTCTACTGTGTTTTACAGAAAATGCATAAAAAGTTCTCAACACTGGGAAAGGAGACCAAAGTGCGCGCCAATATCCTGTTATTGATGCGAAACATTGATGCAAAGGAACACAATGCATAATACAGTGCTGGTAATATTTCCTGGTCCACGAAACAACAGATTCTCTGATACGGTCAGCATAACATGAATGTTGCGTTTTTAAACTACTGTGTTTCTTGTGTCATAGAATGCAGCAGAGTTTGCCCAGGTCATGTTGCGTCCTTTACCTACCGGAAATTTTTCTTCCATACTTCATTCAGTACCCCTCATCGGGACGAACCGAAGCGCGGAAAATCGACAGACTGATACGACTGTAAGATTGCTAAATGATTTGTTGCAATAAAAGACCAAAAATTGCGATTTCCCAATTCATGGCGAGTCACGATTTCACGCATGCTTAGATTGATTACACTAAGGTGAGAAACGTGTCTGTCGTTCATGTTACGCCTTCGCAACAGTTGGTCTAATAGGGTAACTGTTCTCCTTAGTTTTCCAAATTTTACCTCTTGAAGTCTTTTGAGTGAAGGCATGAATTAAATCTGATAGTTGGTAGCATTCTCTCAAATATGGCGGAAGCCAGATTTTAGCGACAAGCAGGTCGGTTAGGTGCAGTTTTGACTACGGCAATGGTGGGTGTAACGGTGGTAAAATTGAAATTACCCTGAGATACGTACGAGACAATGGAGTGTTTTGCGAAACCGTTTATCCGTATAAATAAAAAGACACAATGCAGGTGCGTACTGTACTTGCTTTGTAACATTTTCTTTGCATTTAATCTATTTTCCCTTTTTTAACAAAATTGCGATCTCTTACAACAGGTCTCATCCTGTAATATGTGGTGGGGTATAAGGTCTACTTCTATTTAAGCTTTTCCATGGCTACCCAAGTTTAGACTAAATATCCAATGATCAAGTGTTTATGAATGTTACAACTACAGCTAAAGGTCCTAATTCAATGGGCATTTAGGCTAACGACGACTGACAAACATATCAGTAAACTTTCTCTTACCCATACAAATTAAAACATATAATTGCGCTAAAATTACCTTTGTTTTTTTTTAATTAATTAACTCCAATGTTCCTATTAAAACAGTGGTGGAGTCTACGATGGTTTTGGGCCGGAGGAAGAAACCAAGCAGTTATGTACTACACAATAATTAGTGTAGCGTTGGAACCGATTACACCTGGTGACCCGATATTGCCAAAAACTTGGATACTATTCTAACATGTAATGTTTGAAGAACCTTGGCTAGTGTCATTGTTTAGCGCGTTTGCTGCATCTATCCAAAAATTAAATGTACCTTAACTTGGGTTACATAAACACAAACGAATACGAAAGAAGTCTCATCCGTTGTCAGAAGTTTTTGTACGGATAATAACATTGGAGCGAAAAGCGGAGAGCATAGACCAGTATAAGGAGAAGGCAAAGGTGTTGGGTTGTTTGTTACAACTTTTTAATACTCCCATGAGAGAAGGGGGTTGGCCCATGAGTAAGCCAAAACTGTTTGTGTTTGCGGGAACTATGAAGAAAAAAGTTCAAGCGTAAATCGATAGCAAGTAGAATTTATCGAACTCGTTGCCTTCCTGATCTGAAAAGCGGGAAATCTCGAAATATGTGTCGTTCCATATAGTAATAACTATTTATTGTAATTACTTATTGTTATACCCCTATTTATTACCCTAATACAGATAGGCTAATTATATTACTTTATACTTCCTTCTGAATATAACTGGACCATATAGAAATTGCATATACTACAACGAGGATACTTAAAGCAAATGTGTAACTTACTTTGCAATGTTAAGTACATAACTTCACGGAAAATTCCCATTCGTGTAAGTCCTTAGAAGCAAGGAAAGTATTAACATTTTCTGGAACACCAGTCAAGACGTTGATTCAGTCACTCATAATATTAACAGAAAAAAACTAGTTCCATACTGTAAAACGAATAGATATTATAAACTTTCAGTTCTTTACGCAAAAAAAATTAATTACAACACGAGTTGAGTTCCTTATAGTACACGTAAGCTACATCAGGCGCCAACGTACACGGGCATTTGAATAATTTAGATAAACAAAAATTCTTAAAATTCAAACTAGCTCCAACGAAACAGTCAATTTTATGGTAAGAATTGCTTGTAACTGTAAGATTATAATTACAAGGAGAAATTTCTGGGGAGTACTTTGAAAGTTATTTTGTTTGTACTACGCACAATTTTGTTTTTGGTAAAATAACGAAACACGGACTGTAGTAAATTAAATTTGTTCCTTTTATGTGTTCCATTCAACGCTTACTAATTGACTTCTTCAGTCAACATTTTCTGTCACTCTTGTTTCCTATAACCGATATACTCTTGTTACTCATAATCAATATGCTTTTGGTAACAATTATGATTCTTAACGTTGACCGTGCTGCTCAATCAGCGAGCGCTGCAGGTGCACGTGATCTTGCAGCCAATCGGCAACTGATACAGCCCATTTCCCCAATTCTTCTTGTAACAGCCTTTGACACAGTAACCCTCCATACTACTCTATGGCAGAGAGACAATAGTTATCCAAATGTGGAGAATAAATTGCGTGGACATTGTCTTTAACTTTGTTTATCAAAGTGATTTATTTCATAACATAATTAAAATAAGATTCATTTCAAATTCAACAACATTCCAACAAAAAAGAAAAACATTTCAACACAGAAAATAAAACATTTGCCGAAACCCGGGATCGAACCAGGGACCTTTAGATCTTCAGTCTAACGCTCTCCCAACTGAGCTATTTCGGCTGTTGTTGATCTCGTCCTGCGTTAGAGTATCCCGCCGCTCAAGCCTCTCTTGGTTAAATAAATTGTTTTTAACTACGCATGATAACGGTTAGCCTCTCTAAAAAGGAGACGATTATTACGGTAATTAAATTGTACAAAAATTTATGCCGAAACCCGGGATCGAACCAGGGACCTTTAGATCTTCAGTCTAACGCTCTCCCAACTGAGCTATTTCGGCAGATGAACACACCGAAGCGAACAATCAAGGGTAGTCACGTGCGAAGTTCATTTCCTTGAAACGAAAAAGATCCAACCTGTCGCATTAGGCAGGCATAAGGCATTTATGATAAATGAACAAGCTTATGTGTGCAAAAACGATTGCCGAAACCCGGGATCGAACCAGGGACCTTTAGATCTTCAGTCTAACGCTCTCCCAACTGAGCTATTTCGGCTGATAATTAAACGATAAGCGTTAGTGACAAGATTCAGTCGAGAAAAAAAAAAAAGTTCTCACGTAGTGTCGCACGGACGACTAACCTTTACGAGATAGATGCACTAAAAATGAACTAAGCCTCCCTATTCATTACCACAGCTTTTCTTAAGCTGACTACCCGTAAAACTGCTTGGCATCATACTTTTAGAACGAACGAAGATTAGCTCAAAACCAGTACATGCTCCTACTCCGTTCGTTGGTTTAAGAGACAATCGACACCACACTTGCGATGTTTTGTTGTCTTTTGTTGTCTCAGAATTCCTACTTCGTAGAGTTCCGCCAATGAAAGTTAAGAAAAGACTTTGTGTTACAAATTATTTTGTAAGTCAATACCTACAAACAAGAACAGTATCAGTTCAATACGATTTGTAAGTAACAGAATACCTGGACTCAAACTAAATAAAAAGCAAATAACTGAATTTTCCTTTGCAAGCTACTCAATTCGTAGAACATACTTTCCCTTTCATTATAGTAAAAATTGTTAAAGAAATTACGAAATAAAAAGGATACGACAAATAATCATGAAATAACGAATGTGGAATGTAGTAGTAGTAATACACATATAAAACAAGGTAAATTTGTAAAAATTCTAAGAAGTAAAAATTCTAAATAGATGAGAGAAATCACCCGCTAGCCTAAAAACAATCTGCCGAAACCCGGGATCGAACCAGGGACCTTTAGATCTTCAGTCTAACGCTCTCCCAACTGAGCTATTTCGGCTTGCAAGACGAAGCGCTTCTGAATCTTGCCACTAGGGGGCGTCGTAGCTGAAGGCGGAGCAGTTGAACAGAAAGCAAAAAGGAGCAATTTTAACGATCTCGTCAGTTTACATGATCACATTCTGAAAGGAGTCAAATGTCTTAGTTTCCTTATTCGTTGTACACTACAAAAAATGTACGTGAAGGCAATGAGTCATGGCCGAAATAGCTCAGTTGGGAGAGCGTTAGACTGAAGATCTAAAGGTCCCTGGTTCGATCCCGGGTTTCGGCAATATTATTTTTCACGGAACTTTATTTACCTTTCATTGATATTTTAAGTCTAATAACATTAATTAGTTTTAAACTAGCTTTACTTTAAGCAAATACTACTCAACGATAGTCTTTAAAGTTTCTTATTTTCTTATTGACGATATAATAAGTTTTCAACACTCACCGTTTCATGTAGAACACAGTATATTTCGCACAAGCTCAGAAATCATATTAGCTTAATTGAACCTTTACAAAAATTTCAAGTTCCAATTCCTTCTTCAGTATCACTCGCACTCAGAGTATCAGGTTCCCGATCTCCATCGACTTGTAAAAGCTCCGGTGCAGCTGCTCTAGCATACTCGTCCGTATCAATCGATTTACAAAAGTAAATCGCGTACTTGAGCTTCTCTCGTAAAATAATCTAAAAAATACAAAAATAAAAAGTTTAATAACTTAATAAAATTTTTTCAGCAATGTACCTTCGACGAATACCGGGGCAATTTCAACAAAAAGAAACACGTATAGCTTTCGGGCAGGAAATGATCCGGTGGCTGATACTTGTCCAATACTTGCAGTACAAAATCTCTTCCACGGAAATCCGCAATAGTTCGTGGCAAGCGAGTCCGTCCCCAGACAAACCTCAGAAACAAGGATCGCTCCGACATCGTAAATTCTTCCATGACTTCCCAAAACCATGTTACCAACATGGCTTGAGGTTCCACCCCTTTGTAGGTCGTCACCGACTTCAATAATGCTAACGGAATCTCTGGTGACCCACAAACCATCGTTTCCAGCTCAGTGCCCGTAAACAATGACAACATAGGCAAAGGAACCACCAATCCCAAGCCGGAACGCACGGCTTTCACTACACGATCGAATTCTTGAAGCCTGAAAAATAAAAAAAAGGAATAAATAAACAAATAAACTAATACATATAGGAACCGTCACATATTTGAATTGGCGAACCAAATACAGAAATAACGAAGTTAAAATTCCGGATATTTAGAGCAAAGAAACAAAATACTAAATTATATCCTAAAAGACACAGTGGAGAACAACAAAGTAACTACAGAAAATAAAAAATAAATTAGTATACATAATGCAATAATTCGGGATTACGTATACTGAGAAATACAAATAGACATAATATTAACTTAACAATAATGACATAAAAATACGGAAATAATGCTGCAAAGCATCTGAGATAATCGGAAATTGCAATTTTGAAAAGCAAATGTAAGACAACAATTAACAATTAAAGAATATTGTACCTGTGATGCAACGCTAACTGCATATACTGGCGTCGATTGTGTCTCGTAATTTTCTTCAATTCTTGGGATAAATATATCGGTTTGCCCGAGGCAGAAGTCGTTTGGAAAGGCAAATCGAGCGCTTCTAAAGCATCAGGATCCATATCAATCAAACAATGCAACGCCGGGAGGTAATCTCGATCCATTTCTGCAATGTCTTGCAATGTCAAAGCCAGGCCTACTAGTTGTTTCCAGACCGGTTCGGCGAGATGCAAACTCAAGGGATTTCCACTTCTGATGGCAATACCGAGCAAGACTCCCAAAAAGTGCAACTGCTGCAAATGAACTTGTGATGTCAAGTCTGGGTTGAGCAAGAAACAGTCACGATTAGTTCCCGCCTCCTCACGACCGTTAGGTGTTAACAAGAGTACACGCAAAACGCCCGACTCCAATTCTTCGCACATTTCTGCAATACTTTCGCTGTACCCTCCTCCACAATCGTCGACGCTTTCTCCTATAGCAGAATTTTTCAACATTAATAAATGCAGTTAAGAAAAATACAGTTAAAAAAAGTTACTCAATCCTTTCTACAACCAGACATCTTAGAAACTTAAGTTAAATACGAATAAAAATGGCAATGACATTATTATATTTAGCTCACGCCTAATTTTTTAAAAAAAGAGCTGTCCATAGTTTGACCTCGTCTTACGCGGTTTTTACATTATAACTTCCGTAAGTCAAACTCCGCGTATAATGAGACTCCAAAGTTTGTCGCACCAGTTTTACCTAAAAATTTGACTTTCCATGTGCGGTGAGGTAATGCCAGTACATCGGGCGTAAGGAGCGACATCTTCACAGCCATTTGAGCGAAAACGGTGCGTGAACCGTCAACTCCCGCCAGAGCGCGTTTGCTGATCGCTTTATTGCCTTCGTCCGAGTTATTGGCCAAGTTCTTCGCCTTCTTCCAAGCGACACTGCCACCAACACCGAGCCGAGTCAACTCAACAACAGGGCCGTGTTGACGGTCGCGTACCATGGTTGACTGCACCACTTTCCGGAAGGCACTTTCCTTCACTGACGCTAGTAACAACCCACGGAGTTTGTCCAACTTCCCGCACCAGACACCGTTCAAATTTGGACTAAAATCCTCCGTACACCCTGACAAAAATAAAAACAAAACAAATAAAATTAGTTAATGAGCAAAAAAAAAACAAAACAATAAAAAATAAATAAAAATACGTTAAATACATAAAAACAAAAAGTAAAGTAAAGTATTGTACTTAAATGTGTACCAACTTGAATGAAGATTGCAAAATTTAAAAAAAAAATCAATTAATATAAATGAAATCCTTGCGAATGAAAGAGACGTATCAAAGTACTCAACTAACGTACCAGCATCTCCACTTATGGGTACTAAAGGCAACAAAGGCATAAAAATTTCTCCGAAGTGGTGTAACAACAGAAGTCGTTTCTTGAGCACCGGAATCGGAATGTGATGCAAGAAGTCGTACTCAAGTGGTACGGCTATCGGTAGCCTACACGACTCTTCGTTTTCGTTTGCTTCAGTACCACCACTACTCTCCGAGCGGGATGATTTGCTCGTACCCCACGCTAAAGAATGCGCTGATCCGCAGGCCACTTTGCAAATCCGTTGGCCTTGCAATGCTTGGACCAAGCGAGGTCTCGGAATCGCCTGCGTCGTACTATCACCCAGCTGGCCTTCGTCGTTATCGCCCCAAGTGTACACATCTCCGGAATCAGTCGCTGCTACGCAGTGTAACGAACCCGTTGCGATCGAAATCACGCGTTTGCATTGCAATGCCGCAACTTTTTTCGGTCGCCGTACGTGATCGTCCGTACCGTGACCCAGCCGATAGTAATCACCTTTGCCCCAGGTGTAAACCGTACCGCAGCGACTCAACGCTACCGAAAATTGCGAACCGCATTCCACTTTGATGATTCCTGCCCCGGCAAGCGATTCGACCTTCATGGGAACCTAAACGATTCAAATAACCAAAAACACAAATTAAAAGTTATGTTTTTTTTCTTTTTTTTTTTTTACTGACCGCGTAGGCTTTCGCCTATTGCGGTAAAACTGTTATATACAGTCAAGGGAAACACAAAAATAACTTAAATAACAAACATATGAAAAAAAAAAGAGAAGTGTACTTAGTACACTTGGGGAAAGGGAAAAGGGAGGGGGGGGAAGTAGGAAGGGGGAGTTATTTACAAGACGTTGGCTGCTTCCATAAATTGAACAATTGCTGGGAACACTTTGGGATTTGACAACATTTCTTAAAGTGATGTTTCTTTAAAATAAAATAAGTTGCAATTTTTATGCATTT
The DNA here is from genome assembly GCA_022885665.1 of Triops longicaudatus. Taxonomy (NCBI): domain Eukaryota; kingdom Metazoa; phylum Arthropoda; class Branchiopoda; order Notostraca; family Triopsidae; genus Triops; species Triops longicaudatus. Next base: position 20,126 of record JAGQDJ010000130.1, on the reverse strand, counting down.
CAAATTAAATTGGATTAAGTATTTTTTTTCTTTAAAGTAACTAGACAGGACTAAATTTGAACTATAGTTTGTTTAACGTAATCCATATTAACTTACAACCTCAACCGCACTAAAGTTAAATAAAATTACGATGTGTGGTTCTTTAGAGCTAGATTAAATCAAAACATTCAACAAAAATTTAAGCAAACATAAGAACGTTAAACGCTGTTAGCCCACGATGTAATCATTTTATAAAAAAAAACATAACATTAAGTTAAACCTTGAAAAGAAGTTTAAAAAAAGGAAATTGTTGAGATCGACGGTTCGAGTACTTTTTTTTTTTCTTAAAAAAAAGAAAAAATCCAAGGTGCATACTTTGCAGCCGTCCGAGCCTCCACGACCAAGTTTGCCGTAATCTCCGTCGCCCCACGACCAAACTTGATCATCGTCGGTAACACACAAAGTGTGGGCGTCTCCAGAGCCGCAAGCGACGTCCAAAACACGGTACCCGACTAAAGCTTCGACTAGCTTGGGTTTCAGTTGGTCGTCGGAGTCACCATGGCCTAAACGACCGTAGCGCCCCTTGCCCCAGGTGTACAACTCACCCGCTGCGGAAATAGCGGCGCTGTGGGCACCACCGCAGGCGATATCGACGATTTCTTTCCCCCGGAGTGATTCAATTACTCGAGGACGATCGCAAGGACTTTTGTTACCATGTCCTAATTTACCGTCTTCACCTTCGCCCCATGAAAAGACTTCACCGTCGGATGTTAGTGCCAAACAGTGTTTTCCGCCCGAATTTACAGCAACCTAGGACAAAACAAATAGAAAACTATTTTTTTTCTTTCTTTATTGCATTTGTAACCAGCGTGAATCTTTGCCGGAGAAATACACTATAGTATTTTTCGATGTTTGTAATGGAGGTTTACTTTTTTCACGACGACATGTTGAAGAGATTCCAGTAAAGTAGGCGTAGAGACCGAGTCCACACCCCCAATGCCCAAACGGCCCGACGCCCCGTACCCGGTAGCGTACAGTTTACCGTCTGATGTAACGATGAAAAGCGTTTGTTCACCACCAGCGATCTGCACCGGTCTTAAGGTACTCAGCGCGTTGCAAACAGTGGGTACTTTAACTTTGGCGCCTTCTACGCCTCCTAACTGGCCTCGATGGTTGTGACCCCACCCATAAATTGGCCCCGAACAGGACCACGACAACGACCAATCCTCGCTTCGCCTGCGAAATATACAAAAATAACAGAAATGAAAAATAAAATCACAACAAGGTAGGCCACCGTAATGGGGACAAATATGGAAAGCTTAAACTATTTTGTAATACAACATGTTTGCAACTGTAGTATAAGCCACGCTGTCCAAACTGAGGCTCTGTGGTCGGCCCCGGCCCCGAAAGGCTTCTATCCGGCCCTCGTTGCAAAGTGCAACCTGCGCCCGACCTAAAAAGTCAATTATTTTCTACCAAGTTTCCAAACGTGAAAGCTCTTGTAAACGAAAGTGAGCAAATGGAAAGGACCTAGGCGCTGGACGTAGGCAAGGGCGACTACAGGCCTAGAGACAAGGTAGCATTCATATTGCGAGGACGCCGTTTCCCCTTCTTCGTAGCTTGGTTTTAGTGCAGGGGTCTCATGGTGTCTGGATCGCAAATTGACAGTAGTGTTATGGTTACGAATGTCAACTGCCCAAATTTATTTTTTTCTTAAAATAAAATTAAAATTTTTAAACTCTGAATGAGTTTTAAAAACCAAATCGGACGAACTTATGTTCTAAGGCTCAATTTCCAGAACTAAATTGTGTAACCAGAAAGTAAATCGGACAAATAATGTTTGAGATGTCACCTGAAGCAATATAGCTTGGCCCGTATTACTCACCCATCAGTCCAGATATGTTTACTGGTGCCTTAACCACTTTGCCTCTTTTTTTGCACATTTTACTAAAGACTAGTTTAGTCAACTGTATACAAAATAATTCTCAGCGCAAATTGGCAAACTAAACATGGACAGTAATTAAAAAACTAAATGTCAAATCAAACCCAAAATATTTTTAAAATTAAGTGAAATTCACTCCCTCTTTGTAAATGTGAAATATGTAAGAGCGATTTCAGCTGGGAGAATCAGTGCGCACTGAGTTTTTCAAAAAACGATTCACTGTGTTTCAAAAGTTGAGAAAAATTTCGTTTCTCAAACACACATGTTGCCTGTGCTTGAAAAAACTCACTGCGCACTGGCTCTCCCTATTAAATACCCTATAAGTCAACTTGGTTATTTTCTACGAAAATACTTGAAAAACAAATTGTTTCCTTTTATTATTTTTTTCTTTATCTCAGACCAAACTCAGTTTGTGTTTTTCGAAAGGCAAAATGAAGAAAAACGGTACCGAACAATTTTGTCCCACTCCAAATTCCAAACACGCGCCTTCCCCGGACTGTACATTCGACAGAGCCTATAGTTTTCACGGTCATTTAGCCTTAATTTTTGTATTCTTAAAGCTCACAGTACCACGTTGAATAGCCAGAATATCACTGCATCTAATGACTTTCTTTTCATGTTTAAATTTTGCCACCACACGAAACGAAAAAATAAAAATCAGAAAAATGTCTGAACTGCACCTTTCCCCCTTAACTCTGTAGCTGTACAGTTGAAAAATTCTCTCGATTTTTCCGAAGTAGCTAATTTACGTTTGCTTTCCTATAGCTTCGATGTGGGATTACTTAAAGAAAGATAGTAGTTCTCGGAACAATGGAGCCGGCCGAAAAGTTTTCCACACCCGCCTAGGGTGAGACAATCCGCCTTTGCTACAAACGGATAAGCTAATTTTAGTTATCTTTGTGACATCTTCGAACTCGGATCTGTATCGAAGCATTTAAACTCCAAAATAGATCATACGAAATTTACGCTTTTATATAACAAATTATTCTTAGAAATTTCCTGAGTGGGATTTACAAAAAGTTAATTTCTGAATTATTCAAAAGTGCTAAAAGTTAGGAGCTCGATTTTGTGAACTGCCGTTTTCCGGAAATGACTTATTTTTTTTTTTTTGGGGGGGGGGGGGAGAGGCTCGGGTTTCGTAACCGCAGTAAGAAGCTATGCAATTCTTGGGGTACTACCCCCGCTTAGGTGCTTCTCTAGTTTTGCGGCCCTCAAAGGATTAGAAGTTGAACAGCCCTGGTATAAGCCAACAAAATGCAAATACTCAAGCAGGTTGTAAATATTAAGAAAAAACTTATTTTGTGCAATAAGAAGAAATATTTAAACAATAATAATAAATGAGTCTAATGGTTGAAATTACGTATTCATCCAAGCAAGGAGTTGCTCGTCCTGTTCTTGGCCAAATAGCCCATGGTTTTCGTAGTCTTTCGCATTGCCGTCACCTTCACGAGCCAATTCTTTGAGTTTGGAGTTGATTTCTTCCGTAAAGGTACGTGGTAACGAAGTCCGCTGGAGCAAAGAACTTGCTACTCGAGCCACCATACAATACCGTTTAAACCACGCCCATCGGCCGCCTTCCATGTTACACAAGGGTGACGAATCCGCTCCCAAGTCACAGCATAATGCGCAAAGTAGCTGACAATGATTTACAGAATTGTTAGACTTGCATTCTTTTCTGCTATTCGCTTTCGCACACAACATTTATCCTAAGTATTTAAAATACAGTAAATTTCGTTATAAGAAACCTCTCGAGCTCGAGAGCAGAAAAACTGTTTGGTATATCAAATTATTCGTTCCTTATTAATTTGTTCATATCTGAACGAAATCTTGTGAGGCATCAAGCCGAAGTTAATTAAGCACTGGATCATGGTATAAATGATATTCAACAAAATGCCACGTAAAAAAAAAAATCGAACCACAGTCCTAGTCTGGTAACTTGGCCGGGGGAGCAGGGACTACTCCGGGGTTTCAGCTATGTTTGTAGTTTCCGACTGGTCTACTTTTTTTTTTCTTTTAAAAGTGTCAAACTGCAATAATCTACGTTCGAAACTACTGCAACTGTAACACAGTTTTGAAATTAAATGATTTTCGAAAATCACTATGCAACAATCATTCTTCCTTCTCTCATGCAAACTTTTCGGGCATGTATTAAAACTAGGACACTAAACTCAACCAAGATTAAAAAGGAGGTGTACCTTCATAAAATACGAGTGCATCAATTGCTTCCCCGCTCGTACAAACGGTTCTTCGTACTCGTATTGGCGGATGAGGAGAGATGCCAAGTCTTCTACGAGGACATTCATAGTGTCTTTCAAAGTTTGGGGGTACTTGGCGATCAAAGTCCTTAGTTTGCGTAAGGACCAGACGCGTTGTACCCTACTTAAACTGGGTTTCTGTACACATGCGACCAGCGAGCGGCACAGTCTCTCTTCCAGCAACAGCGCGTGGCTTTCTTTGGTCAAGGCGTCCATGATTTCCGTAATCAGCGGGATACACGGTCTAGCTAGCGCTTCTCTATCCGTACACACATCTAAATCATGCCCCGATGGTAAACAAGGGTACACAGTGAGCCGGAACCCCCAGCCGTTGACCGACCCATCACTGGTGAACCTCCAGCGGAGTTCGCACCCAGAGACCCTGAGTTCCGTACTCCAGTCGGACCATTCTCTCCCCGAACGTATCGAAACAATGCGACCACCACCATCCATGATGGTAAGAGGATCGTGGCGACGTTCAGTGGAACAGAGTTTATCAAATTCGACTCTCAGACTTTCTGCACCGGGAATGAGCACGTGGCCGGTCAAGGTAGCGTCGTCTGCGTAAGGATGCGGGGACTCTTGGACAATGGGTTGTGGGAAACAGCGTAAACTGTGTCGTTCACCGGCAATTTCTTCCATTTCTACGACACAAGTTTCGCTAAGAAGCAGACGGAAGGCTTCACTCTCGGCTGCTAGGGCAGCAACCAGTTTCTTGAGGTTGAGATCCACCGAGGGGGAGGATGCTACTCTTAGCTTGTAAACGTCTAGCAAGCAACGCACGTGAGCCGCGTCTAGAACCGAGCTTAACTGACCTGTCAAGCCGGACGGCAAAACAGAGTTGCTGACGTTGCTCGCTTCGAAAACATGACGTCGGGGTCTCTTCTCATTTTTGCCGATTAAGGTCGACTGTAACATGTCAAACCCAGCGGAGGAGTTCATGGATTGGAAGAGTTCGATGCTCGGCGTAGCTGGACCCTCACCTCCTCCTTGGTCGTCGTCTTCTAACGGTGGAAGTCCAACAGCTTGTTCCTCATCTGGGTTAATTTGCAATTCTTTCTGAAGTTCCTGAAACGCAGTTAAGACGACGTCACGGCAGAAACGACCTTGGAGTGTGGCGAGGAGATGGTTGAGTACCCGTTGCTGGCCTGCGGTGTTGCTAAGGGTGAGGACCGAGTGGGGGAAACTGAGTTGGGAACTTGAGCTCGGGATGAAAATGTCTCGGTCGGCAGTCTTGGATTGAGTCGTAGAGGTGAGCTCCTCGTCTAAGCCCCAGGCTTGTGATCCAAGGGAGTCGCTACAAAAGGGGAAGGTGACCGGTTCAGTTTTACACGACGCAACAGGTTCGGGCGCGTTCCAAGCGATGCTATGTGACGACCCACAAGCAACTCGGTTTAGCTTCGGTTCGTGGGAGCCGTTGGTGAAGGGGAGCTGAAGTATCGTGGGGCGCTTGTTGATAGTTGTGGTTCCGTTCCCTTGTTGTCCGTGGTCGTTATCACCCCAGGCATACACGTGTCCTTGGTCAGTTAACGCCATGCAGTGAAGAGCACCGACGGCCACGGAGATGATCTTGTAGTTCTTCAGGGCTTCGACTAAGGTAGGCCACCGACAATGACTGTCTAATCCGTGGCCAAGTCGGAAGTAATCTCCTTTGCCCCAGGTATAAACCTGACCACTTTTAGTCAGCGCTAAGGAAAACTGAGCGCCGCACTCGACTTGTACGACGCCCAAGCCATCGAGCTTTTCTACTCGCATAGGGACTGATGAACCATCACTTCCACCGCGTCCGAGTTTACCGAAATCTCCATCACCCCATGAGTAAACCTCGCCACCTTCTAGTAAGGCAAGGGTTTGAGCGTCTCGACTACCGCAGGCTACCTGGATCACACATTTCGATTTCAAGGCTTCCACTTGTTTAGGAAGGTACTGGGAGTTGTTGTCACCATGACCTAAGCGTCCGTAGTCACCTAGTCCCCATGTGTACAGAGCTCCTGATGTAGAAATCGCAGCACTGTGTCCGCTACCGCATGCAATGTCCCGGACGCAAACTCCACATAAGCCGAAGACTAAACGAGGGGTGTTGGTACTAGATGTATCGCCGAGACCCAGTTTACCATCGTCTCCCTCACCCCAGGCGAATACTTTGCCATCAGATGTCAGGGCTAGAGCGTGGCGACCACCGGAGTGCACAGCGACCTTTTTGATAACGTACTGGGAGAGAGAAGTTATCAATCTGGGTTTGGAAACATTCAGAGAATGTCCCAATCCTAACCTTCCGTGGGTGCCTTCCCCACAGGCGTACACCTTTCCTTGTTGGGATACTACAAACAGGGATTTGGACCCTCCAGCAATCCATATTGGCTTCAAGGAGGCAAGGGTTTCAGACATGGTAGGGAATTTGATCTTGGACCCCACTAGGCCCCCTAATTGGTCTTTGTCGTTGAGTCCCCAGACGAATACATTACACGCAACGCTGTTTCCAATTCCATTCCCGTTCCCAGGAAGTACTACGGTGCCGGGGACTGTCGGCACCCATCCTTGTTCTGCCAGGTCTTCTGCGTCCCAAGCGAACAGAGATTTGTAGAAAGCTTGGTCGTCCGGTAAGTTGCCTAAACGTCCTTCAATATTCAATCCGCGAATCTTGCAGTCAATTCCTCCGTTCCGGCATTGTTTAATTCCGATTTCCACATAGCGGTAGAACTGGCTCTGGCTTCCAAGAAGCGTTACGACTGAGTCATGAGTGCCTACATTTATAACGGCCAATTCTTTCAAGTGGGCCCAGGAATCTCCAGCACTGACCACCATCATGGAAGGGACGTATGACGCATCTGCCGGATCGACGTGTACTTGCAGGCGCTGGATCGTAACCCGTGGTACCATGGTTAGGCGGATCCAGTGTTGACCAACCATACCGCAGCTTTGCCAATAGGTGTGTAAGTTACCATCCACTAATCGGTGAGCCCAGTTTTCACGTGATGACACTCTTAAATCGCGTACGCACTCCGACCATTCTTTTAAAAGACGGACGGATGTGGCGTTGGACTTTGTCACTGTACCATAGGCCCGGTTGATTGTCGGTCTTCCCGCATACGATGGCTGAGCTCCTGGGAGAAGGATCCTTGAAAATGGATGACGATGGGAGCCGTTGTTCGAGAAACAGTTCTCACAAAGGTCGTAATCTGCACAAACTCGGCACTTGTACCGTGGCCCATATAACGGGTGCAAACCGCAGTGATCGCATGTAACGTTTGAATGAACAAACTCCGAAGGACCTAAAAGTTCAGGGAGAGCATCTGTATCCGACATCAAGGATTCGCCGACTACTTCGAGTTCGGAAACCAATCCAGTCCAGTTGGCTTGTTCGGGGAATTGGACTACAACTTCTAAACCATTATTTACAATATCGGTTACTGTGCCGATGCTTCGATGACTAGCAGAGCCCCACTTATATTTTGGTGTCGTAACACTTCGTTTCACCCGGACTTTTTGGCCTACACAGATTTTACCCGTACGATTCCTTGGTTCTCCCGTCAACTCAAGATGAACGTACCGCATCCAGTATGTACCTCCTTTCCTGGTCCAGTCAACTTGCACGTTCAAGTCGTGTAACCCGTCGCGGTCGAGTTTTACAACGCAGCCCATGTCACCTTCGGTAACCTCTTCGTAACTTCGGCAGCAACGGACCCACATTCCAACTTTGATCCTATCCCGAACGTATATAGCATACTCGTCACTACTCTCAAATGACTGTCGGGAACGGTAGCCAGTGGCTAAGGGTACCAAACTGGTTGGTAATGCGGCTGCTTGGGGTGGCTCGTCGTCACAGTCATCCGGCTCCGAGACGGTTGAGCTTTCAGAGTCTGTGTTCTGTCCCTCATCAGAGTACGTTTGATCCGGATTTTCTAGCAACCAACTGACTAGGACGTCCAAACTCGGCGTACCCAACTCGTCACCACCTAAGCATTTCACAGCGCGCTCGACACTCAAACGTGAGAAACCCATCTCCATAACTTGAAGGACAGCTGGACTAGGGGGGGACGTAAACCCTAACGCTACTTCGTCCCTCGAAGGAGCATGGACTCCTTCTGGACGATCGTTGCAAGGTACTGGGCCAAGAGGGTCTTCCAATGACGAAGAGGAGGAGGACGCTACGCTGCCGAGCATTTCATGGCCTTGGTTTCTGTCAATGTGAGTCGGGTTAATGACGACCACTTCATGGGACAAATGCTGTAGCAGTAGTAACACGGCGACCTCCAACTGTTCGGTAGTGAAATGTGACTTAACAGGACTAGGTTCGGCAGCTCGACGCAAGATGTGGTGTAAAAGTAAAGAAGATGGTTTTGACTGGGTGACGGTTGTTCTATTAGCACCTAATTCGGGTAATGACCTAGACTTCGGTAGAGCGACCACTGGTACCGTTAGGCTTGGCCCCGGCATGGATGAAATAAGTGGCTCGTTCACGAACCCTTGTAGCGACTCAGCACTATTTTCGTTCCCAGTTTCTTCAGACGTTTCTTGTACGCCGATATCATCTGTATCTGCTGGCATGCTTTGCATCAAGAGATGAAGAAGTAACGCCGGGTCCTGCAAAAGGCTTTTGGCTGCTTGTAACTTCACCCAAAACAGCTGTTGTCCTCTCAAGCCTTCTGCCGTAAATTCCGCATCCTCGGAATTCAAAGGTAAGCTTTTAATAATATCGTCGAACCCGGTGGTTACTAGTAAGTTCTGAAGTCCTTGCTGTAAGGGTTCATCGTCTTGTGGTAAAATGGACACATCAAACGGCGGCTCTTTCAATGACGTCACGTTCCGCATTGGAACGGTACAGGTCAGTCCGGTTGATTGCATGAGCACACGAACTTTACCATGGTGTTCCATTCGCATGACTGTACCCAACGCATCCGACAGATCTGGTTCGTTGTCTGACTTTCTAACACGCACCAATCCTCCTAATCGTGGCCGCACTTCGATGTCTGAGTGGCTCATAATCGCTAAGCCCGACATAACTTCCACTGACTCTTTTGCGTTCATTTGCCCAAGGTTCAGTAAGGCTGACCGCAGAAGATTCGTTATCCGGACCCTCCAAGACGGTTCTTTGTGCAAAGCACGGAAGAGAGCGACAATTTCTGACGCAACGGTGCTGTTGTAGGTAGCAGAAAGCAACAGAGGCTGACACGGGAAAGCGTTCGGGTTTGCGACATAGCGCTCCATACAGACCTCCACGGCTGGGTCTGGTTTCAAACCCAAAATTGTGTTATACAGCGATTGGCACAGGTGGTTGAGCAAATGCTGGTGATCCTCCCCGATTTCCTCGCTTACTTGGGGTAGGATCCATTTAAGTAGTTGGAGCACCTGGACCTGCAGCGTAAGGGAGTTCTGTGACCCATGGTCAAGTAATGCAGCCCAGAGTTTTATCCACGCCGGCGATGCCATTTCGGCGTGAAACGCTCCCTTGGTCATCATAGCTTTAAGGAGACCCAAAGTGGCCCATTCCGTGCCTGCTTCAGGTGGATCAGACAAATAATGAGCCCTGATGCCTTCGCGCAACCAAGTAGATAGAAGGCTACGGGTCTCGCAACTTAGCAAGTTCCCCTGAAGTCCGGCTTGGAGCCACAGGGTCATCATCAGTTCGGACACTTTTTGGTGCGCGAGACTTGCAGGGATACCGTTCGTAGTCAACTGAATATGATTTTCGCCTTCTTCCATTTCTTCGCCTTCTTCGTGGTCCGTGTACTCTGACTCGTTGCTCGGAGACGGGGCGTCGGCCAGCCGAAGGTCGTATTTTCCCTCTTTCCCCATACGGTAAGAATTTGTCGATCCGTTGTCCCACTGAACGCGTATCCAGCCATCGTCGCCCAGTTCGCTGATAACACGCCCCTCAGCCGATCCATTGCCATCCTGGTCGCCCCATTTCCAGTCCGGTCCGCGGACGACGCGACACCCAATTTTCATACACGCAGCTAACTCAGGACCCGATAACGGTGCCGAATAAGGGTGACGTTGGTGGAACGCATCATGGATACATGCGTGTACACGACGGTCCATCCAATCTGCCTGTAACTGTCCCTTGGGCGCATGTAACCGCTTGGACGTCGCTTTACAAGTTCCCATAATTTTACTCAAGCACGCCAAAGTACCCAAAAGACCCGAGTGGACCAAGAACGCCAGTTCGTCCGTAGCCAACGGGTGTGCTAACAAAGACAAGACGAATAGAACACTACGATATGTCTCGGTCAATTCCGACGATTCCGCGAACTGACTCACATTATAGGTCAACGACTGCAACCGTTTCAAGGTCCAACTCAATAGACCCCGGCGTACCAACCCTAGTCTGATGACGTCTTTCTGTCTCACCACACACAACCTTTGGTTCCACGCTGCCAAGGGCTTTGGGCTTCGTTCTACGATACCTAGCCACCCCGCTAGAACGTACAAATGCGTCGACGCGAGTGACTCCTCCTCCAAAAGCAAGAGAAGCGTACGGAAACCGTTGACCCTTACCTCTGCTCGGCGGACCTGGGCCTGCAACCCTTTGCGTAACGTATTCAAATCACCAATATCTTCGCAGAGAACAAAATCCCACACCGTTTGGCTAAGCTGACGACGGAAAACTTCGTCACACACAGGTGTTTCGCCCCGGGGCTGACTAGCGAACGTGGACTCGTACGAACTGGACCAGATAGTGTGCTCGGCTTCTTGCGCTGCCACGATGGACCGCAAGCCCAGATTCTTGATACTCGCATTGAGTGCGTCTTCGGGTCGTTCGCGCCACAAGTTGACAAACACCTCCGCAGCGCGGTTAAGGCGTTTGGCACGGATCAAGCGCCGCACCACGCGCACCCATCTCGACTCTTTAACGTTCTGAACTTGACTCACTCCGGCCAGTGTAGACAACTTACCCCGTACCGAATACGCAGGTAACACCTCCGTCAACAAAAAGCGCGCACGTTCCAAAACCGGCATACAAACCTCTTTGTATGACCGATTTTGATCCTGTCGGATCCGCACCAGCCGCCACTTTCCCGACTCTACCGCTCTTAACAAATCTAACAACACAGGTGGCGGCACGGTATTGGGTTCTGCAGCAATCAACTGCTGTGCCCATTTTAGTATTGGTTCAGTGAGCCCTAAGTGGTACAACAAGACCGCTAAGATCGACCGACCGACTTCGTCCACAGGGTGATCGGGACTAAAATTCATAGCCACGCCTATCCCTTCTTGCTCTCGGATCTGCGCTATCTGGGACCAAAATGCGTTCACCCAGATCGTTTCAGAGACTCCTAACGCAAAACTGTTGAGGAACTCTTGATATTCGTTCAAATTACTAGCCATTGGTGAGCATAATTTGGACGTGGCATCGCGATCGCTGCCTTCTTTGTCTTCCTCGTACGGATCTTCGCGTTTAACTTGCGAGAGATCCAGACCGGCTTGTAGTACAGGAGAGCTGATCCACGGGCCGCACATCTTTTCTTCGACAGTAGGTGGCAAACTGTCCGCTAGGAGGCGACAATGCAAACCCAGCAGGATGGCTTGCCAGCGTTGGGTATTGAGCACTGTTGCTGAGGCAGCTTTAATATCCGATGACGTCACCGACGCATCTTCCCATTCACTGTCACTTTCCAGCTGGCCGATAAAACAGCTCGACATGAGCTTTTGTGCACTGGCCGAATGCGGACAGGTCTGAAATTGGCGTGTGCAATCCGTACCGATGAAACTTCGTGACAACTCAGCACAGGGAATTTCTCGTAACACGTCATGCACGTCGTAAACTTTCTTGTCAATTACGAGCCAGTGGCCACCGTCTTTGCAATGATTCTTGAAATCTGACAACCGTACGATGGGCGGAACCTTTTTGTCCACAGTGAAACTCCGAGGATGAGACGATGCCCGCAAACTACGGAAATTCTGACCTTCTAAGCCTTCATCGTCACCCTCCAACCAAGGACATTTAGTTGCAAATTTTTGCCATAACCTAAAATGAGACAAAAATAAATTAAATAAACATAAATCCCTAAAACATCCTAGAAATGCTTTAAAAACTCTTTAAAATACGTAGAAAAATATATTTAAAATGCCAAAAGAAATAAAAAGCTTAAAAGAATTTTAAAATTTCATTTTTTCTGCAAAATTAATGGAAACTCGAATATCTTACAGACACAATTTTGTAGTTTGGTAATAAAACGAAAACTTTGATAGACTTCAAGGGAGTTCTTTAAAAAGTTTCTGAAATCTTAAAGAACTTGAGAACGTCCTTTGCATTATTTTAAAGTTAAAAACCAAGAGAGAAAATACAAATAAGAACGTATGTACTTTTGTAAAGAAACCAATGGCGTGAGATCAATGGCGACGCAAGTTTCGGGTTTCGAAATGTGCAAAATGAGTAAGCTGAGGACGAATTCCGGGTACAGAACGCCAGAAACGCTGAGTCGTAATACGCGTGCCAGTCCCGGCGAGTTTTTTGTGACGTTTTGCGCCAAACGCGTCGCACAGGTCAACGCTTCAGCCACGTGATCGCAGACCATCTTGGTATAGCGTCCGAAAACGTCCGAAGGGAGCAGTACTAGTGGATTTGTAGCGAGAATACGTGTAAACAGCAAACGTTGGAACTGGAGTAACAAATTCAAGCCAGTTGGACACGGCCACTGTTCCCAGTGCTTGGCTTTGTCGTGTGCACATAACTCCAGAGAATGGATCGTGTACTGTAGAGAGTGACTCAGCAATTGCTGCACCAGATGTAAAAACGCCGATCCCATCGATTTTTCCACATTTTCTCCTACAAATTTGAGCGAGTAAACACTGCGTTAGTATTTGCTCGAATACTGACAAACTTTTGACTGAAATACGTTTTATACTTATTTTTTGACAAACTCATACAATATTCTCTACAGCACCTTATAAAAGCCTTGCAATAAATAAGAAACATGCACGTTTCTTATAAAAAAATGTGGCAATATCGTAAATGCAATGCAATTTTACGCAGAGAATAAAATAAAACATAAACGCTAAAAGCAAGTAAAAATTCGACGAAAGCAAAATAATTAAATGAAAACAATAAATAATCTTTAATTTCCTACGTATTTCTTGGAAAGCTGGATAATTTTATAATAATATGTTATATGCCTATTTCTCGAGAAACTCGGACAATTTTTTTAAAAACATTATGTACGTTTCAAGAAAGGTGACAATATTGTACGATCAATGCAATATTACGAAAAAATCGGGAAATAAAACAGCTAAAAGTAAAAGTAACCCTAAAAATAATTATAAAAGAATTGACTGTAATTAAAAATAAAGGCAGCAACCTCTCAGCATTTGTTCTATAGCTTGTTCCAAGTCCGCTTCCTGCATAAGTGACGTCACCAGAAGATCGGTCATGAAGCGTTTTCCGGTCGAAGTCTGCCCGCTGCCGGTATCTTCGAAACTTGGGTTTCCTCCCAACAATGACGATAAGGCTTCAGCACGTTCTTTGGCCGTTGGCAGTAGTACTGGCCATCCGATTTGCAAGACTTCTTGCGCTTGGGCTTGTATCTGCCCCAGAGCGGGCGGCCCGCTCGCAAAGTCAATCACAATTGTTTTTAGACGTGACCATAAATTTGGAGGAAAAGTGGAACGTGGATTAGGCACGACATGGGCCAGCTGTAGACGCAAAAGACGGATACAGGCTACGGCCATGCACTCCACAGCCTGTGAAGGTGGCCAATCCAGTTTTCCAGCTAACGAACTCTCTACACGTGTTAAAAGGCTTTCTAGGCACGTGAATGTCGCTGGGCTAGGATCCAACACAAATGGAATTCTGAAATGATGAAAAATTAGCTATTCGGGAGAGCGAATTATCTGAGGCAATTAATAAAACGGAAATAATAGAAAACAAAAACAAAATAAAAAATGGAACTAAAATAAGAACGAAATGAACCACGGGTCAATAATAGAAATGGAATAAAAAGAAGAACAGAATAAGTAAAATAAGAAGTATCGAAAAATGAGTCAGGCTAGGCAAAAGACATGGGAAATTTGTGAAAAAATACGGTAATGACCAAAAATTGCCTAAAAATATTTCATTACGCGCCGCTTAACGTGGCCAATTTTCAACGTTAACTCCAAAGTTTATCCACAAACACAAAGTTTGAAAGGTTAAATGAATTTTTATTGATATACCACGTCTTTGGTGCTAGAAAGAAAAGAAAGCTGTTTAAATTATAGAGGAAAGAAAAACTAATTAGTAAAAGTAAATAAATACAATTAAATATGAAAAGCAACAACAATCGTTGAAATGCTTACTTGTCAGTCGTAGGGAATTCTGGGGAGGACAGTAAGCGATCCAAATGGCATAAAACGATCACAGCAACTTGTTGAATATCAATTAATTGGGTTTCGTCCTCTGGAAGGTCCAAAAAGCGTAAAAAGCACGCAGTAGGCAAAAGCTGGATCAAAAAGATTTTCAAGTTTAGGAGTTAAAACTATAAAATTTCTCGCGCCACTTTTACATTTTTATTTTAAATATATATTTTTTTCTTATTACTTGATTTTCTCCAGAAAAAGTGCCCATGCAGTCGGAATAAGGGAAAGTGATGGACAGCGTTTGCAATCGGCGTAAGAACGGGACCAAAGGTGCTACTTGATTTTGTCCAACTCGACGGTTGTCTCCTTGGCCTTCGGTGCTCAAATCCCACAATTTGAAGAGAAACAAAACCGCTTTGAGCATCGAGTTCAAGGAACCTTCCTGGAGACACAGTTCCAAGTACAAAGACAAGGCGACGTGAACATCGCTCGCAGGGACCGGCGTCGCGTCTTCCCCGAAAATCACTGACTCCAGAAAAGATTTGGTTTTTCCCACCATTTCAAGCCATAAGGGAGATACGGATTCTTGGGCAAATAAAGCAGCAGGCGGTAAGCACAGTAAGGCTTCGAGCGTGTCTTGCAAGAATTCACGACACAAATCGCTTCCATCCCCTTTGAATTCCGTACAGATAATTAATAAAGAAAGTAAACGAAAATACAGGAAATAAACAAAGTGAACGGGAAACAAAGAAAATAAAGATTAAAAAAAATAAAAAATAAAAAGGACAAACTAATGTTAAATGAACTAAATTATTAAACAATATAAATAATATATATTTTGTAACGGCTCTAACAAATTAAAACTGAACGGAATAAATATTGAATAGATTGGTCAATACACAACAAGACAACAGAAGAAAGTCTACGTCGTTATCACGGAAAACTTGCAAGTACAAAGTAAATAATCACAGATTAAGAAATTTGAGTGTCAAAAGAACGCTTTCTTTTTATGTTATTTGTTTTTTTACATTCAAACCATCCTGGGCACTGGCTATTGATGGCTACACACTTATTTAAATATCCTTGCTGTTGTATCATGTTAGTAAAGAAAATAATTACTAGCAATTTATGTAATTCGTATTATCAACAAAAATATCACTTCGATTATGTAATAAGGTCTGACATTTTCGTATACCTGAACGCCAAACACGTCGCAGAAATGTGAAAGCGAAACTGAGGGCAGCACGAGAGCCAACTCGACCTAATGTTGAAGCCAAGTCCAACCTGAAATGAAATAAAAGATTTTAATAGTGTCTATAATTCGAGATAGCTATTATTTGAACGAGCTCTGATTACGCCACACCGGTTTAAAAAAAAAAAAGAAATACAATTTGAACATGCAGAAGATAAGATTTCTGAAAGATTTTACTGCTTTGGGTCGTCTTTTTTAGGTATTTCCTTCGAAACAGGTTCAGTTTCGGTGCGGGAATGAATTTCGGCTGATTCTGGCGGTTCTGCAGCGCGTTTAGCATTGGTGACGTCACAAGCTTGGGAGTTTTCGTACGCAGATTTGATTAGGATCAAGCGGCGGACCATGAGACTTATGTGAGGCATGATAAACGCTGCTTCTCCACATTTTGCAAGCACTTCTGCGTGCAATCCGTTTACGATATCCGAAACTCCAGAAGCATCTGTAATAAACATATAAAATTTGGCACTATAATGTGTACAGTTTTAGTTTTATTCATTTTCTATTTACAACTAGCGTATTTGGTTTTACTGGCTTACACTGTATTTGCATACAGATTTTCGTTACAAAATAGGTATAAAAAATTAAGTTTAAAGTACACTAATGTTGGTAAACGATTAATTTACTTGGAACACAGCCCCATTGCCAAGCCTGGAGCGTTGACTGATACTTTTGTTGCCAATCTGGCGGGTTTTTCTCTCCTCCTCGCCATTTGTTACCAATGACGCTTTCTTTAAGCTTGGGAATTACAGAAGACAGAGCGCTAGTGGGAGGTTTGTAATCCTGGAGGAATCGGTTGTTGAAATCTTTGACTTTTAGGCTACCGTCCCGGACGCGTTTGTTCCATTCATTCACCAAAGCTTCGCTGGTCATTAAAGGGGGTAAACCGGACAAAGTTAAGCTAGTCCCGTCCATTTTAACCTGGTTGTTCATTGGCAAGACTTAGTAGTTAATTTACACCCAGAAAACTGTGCATAGAAATAGCAAAACAACACATTGTTAACGTGAAATCGACAAGTCGTTCCTTTCAAACATTTTGTGGGTTATGCGTTTCGGTATTGTCAAATTCCGTCTGCAAAACAATGGTAGGAAAGAGATTGGAGTATGCGACATGTTTTGTAGAAAATTTCATGTAATCAGCGCGCCTCTAGCGGAAAGCTTAGTGTCTAAGCTTCTTTTTCACCCACGAGAACGATGTAGATTACAACGAAATTAAGCATACTTATAAAGAATATTAGCACTTGGAAACTTTTTATTTGAGTAATGTGTATATCAGATCGGAGATATCAAAGCATTTTGCATTGTTAAAACAGTCTCTGTTTAATTTATCAACCAGATTTTGATTCGTTCATAACAAACGTTTTTTTACTGCTAGCCTAAGTTATTTGACACACAACACTGACTTTAGCATGCAAAAAAAAGTTCGCTCGAAAATTAGGAAAAATTAGGAAAATTAGAAAAATTATTGTTACAATTGGAGGCACGCTAAAAATTTTTCCAATTCTCCTCAATTGCACAATCACCTGTAAATACTAGCATATAATTTGCCCGTAAGAGGTTAAACTAGACTTGTGCTTTAAGTGTAAGGTAACGTAGCACATACGTTGCATTTTACGGTGTATTTTGCAGTTTGATGAATTTTCGCACGTCTACTCTTACATTTATGCGAAAATTTCAGAAACAGTTTGGGCATTAGTCTTGTTTTTCGAGTTCCATTTTAAAAGACAAACCGGTGTTGGCCAAGTTTTCTGCGATCCATTGATCTAGACGGGCATTCATTTCGGGAGAGAAGTGATTCTTCCAGTCACCAGTTTTTCCTATTCCATCAAGTAAAGAGTAGTCAAATTTAATACCCAAATATTAATGTTTATTAAGTGTCTACCTTTACGGAAGAAATTCACATCCGAAGCAATGGCCTCTGCATTTTGCACGAGCTTCGTGAAATCCAATTTCTTCTTGCAGCTTTCAAACTTCGAATAGTCAACTAAGGCGGTAATTTGTTCGTCACTCAGTTCTTTGCCCAAAAATTTGGCAATCTTAACGATCTCTCCTCGTAAATTCTAAAATGTAACAAAACAATCAATTGTAACTTAAACCAACTGAGCAATACGTGAAATCAAACTAGATATGAGAAATAATTACGTGGAAAATTAAAAATCTCAAAAAATAAAAAAAATAGTAGAGGAAAAGGTAAATGTCACCAATCACAGCATAGTGAAAACAACAATAAGAAGTAAATCAAACACTTACGGATTTTAAATCTTCATAAAAGGTGAAGTGCATGTTAGGATGATCCCGTTTGCCCCATGCTTCCAACACGGTATCAAAGTACGAGGTTCGTGGAGTTTCGCTTCTCATGAACTGCTCCGCAAACTCGTCAATCGTGCCATTGAACATGTAATCTTTGTACATCTTAAGGTAATGAAAATTCGAGACGATAACATCCTTAGGATTCCTAGCTACGTACACAACTTTGGCTGTATCGAGCAAATTAGGAGGTAGCATATAAAACGGGATGTGAGTCTTGAAGTGTCGAGGAGCAGGCATTTCCTTCTGTCGTCTTAAAGACAAGACCACGTCAGCCAAAGGCGTGATGTCTTCAGTCGGTGTTTGGTCGTTCGGATCCACGACAGGTGCATAGAAGCATAACCTTCAAGAAATAATAATATAATTCACCATTTGACAACCCCAAGGAAATAAGGAAATAGGGCAAGGAGAAATCTTACTCAAAATTAGGTATGCGAACTAGAACGCTAGCTTTACTCGCTTCCTCGTAATCGCAATCATGATTAATCAGCCACACGATTTCCTGCAGCCAAGTGGTACCTGGAGAAAATCATTTACCTTTAAGAACGTATAAGAAATATATGTATGAGTAATATTAGTATTTCGTAAATATTTACGAGAATTAAAACATTTATTTTCAAGATTATTCTGAGAATTTATTTAATATTAAAAAATAGGAAATATTGTTGCAGAAGGCATAGTGTTTTTAAGATTTATGCCAAAGAAATGCAAAAAAATAAGATTTTGGACTTATTTTTACCGCTTTTAGGAAAGCCGATAAGCCAAACGTCGTCCGAGTTGACTTGGAAATTGTGCATGGCCTGGATGCCTCTCCACATAGAAGAGTGCATGACATAACCACCTGGTTCGCCTCGCAGAAATTGGGCTCGCAAATTAGGGTAAAATTTGCGGATTTGAGCTTCTCTTTCCTCATCGAAAGGAACGGGTTTCACGCTCAAAACTAGTGGCGTGGAAGCCATTGTATAGTTTCCAGAATACTATGCTCAAGTTCACGTTGTACAAGACGAACTGTGTTCGGAGAACCGATGAACCGATAAGTAAAGCCTATCTAGAGACCGCCGGATAATATATATCTGTATTAGACCTTTTAAGCCGAACGTTGTGCCTGCAAAGAGATTTCGATAACACGTAAAAGCACAACAAGACAACAGCCAGGGAGCTGAGGGGAGTATTCGTAATTTCCCTAGTAGAGATAAACTCGTTTCAAAGAGAAACACAGAAAAGAAATGTGGAATACGTTCGACTCTGTTGCCATGATAATATCTGGGGCTCAAAACAAGCTAAATGGGACTAAAAGCAAGTGACATGCTGGCACGTTTTGAAGGTGCAAGCATTGAACAAATTCAAGTACGTCTGTAATTTAAACAAAGTCAATAATTTTAAATAATTAAAACACAATGTAATATGTCTGTCAGACCTTTAGACGGCACTCGACATGTATAAAACTCATAAAATGTACTTCAAAGACAATTGAAAATTATATTGTGCAGATATTTGTCTAGGTATCACTGCGTTGAGTTTCGGTCAAAGGTACTGGGTTACTACGAACAAAAAAGCGCGTTTTTTTCATTCTTGTCTACTTGGGCTAATTTTTTAGTAAAATAAAGCAGAAAGTCTTAGCTTTACAGAACAATGTACAGAAACGAATAAACTACGGAGTTTTTACATTCGTGGTGACATGCGTGAGTAGGGGAGAGTCGGGTGCTTTGACACACTTTTCAATCAAACTTTTTTCCTTACAAAAGTTATAAGCAAATATCAATTATTCCAACGTTATTCTGTACTGAGCTCTTTCCGGTACTTGTGCTAATTTTTCCCCACTCCTCGAGAAAATCGTTTAATTGTAAAAAAAGTTTTCCCAGAAGTCGTCTGTGTGTCATAATACCCGAACTTGGAGGGTACTATGACACACCTCGGGTGAGCTATGACACAGAAGTAAACCTTGTTACTTTCAGACGTATTATAACACAGAACAATTTAATTATATAAAGATAAAAGACTGGCCGCTAAATGGGGGACACTGCGTTATATTTTGATACTGGATTATGTTTTTAAAGTTAAAGCTCCGTATTTTTATGCGTCACTCGAAGAAGATGCGCCGTTGAACAAGGTTTTCTTT
>JAGQDJ010000129.1:112583-154977 GCA_022885665.1 Triops longicaudatus | reverse complement strand
TATATATATATTCCCATTTCTCAAAAACCAACAACAGACGCAAGCCAAGCCTAAGTTGGATTTTCCTTTTTTATATATAAAAAAGGAAAAATCGTCAGTGTCGAGATTAGGAAGAAAAATGTAAGCTAATTTTTTCTAATAAGTCAATTCTAATTTATTAATCAAGTTCTCCAAATTTAAGGGGGGTTTCAAGTCAAGTCAATACTATTAATTCCAATTAACGGATTTTGCCCAGCTTTGTTAGATAAGGACTCGTCAAGCTTCATCTAAGTGTCATTCTTGAACTTTTTATTCAAATCAGTAGGTAAAACATTACAAAGACGTTACGCTAAATTCACAGCTACACAAAATTCACAGCTACACAAAATTCACGTCAATCTACTGATTTTAACCATTCGGATTTAAGTTCAAACCAACAAATAAACTATAAATCAGCTGTCCAAACTGTGCGCCTCGGTTGCCCTATAGAGGGGCCGCGAAAATGGATAAAAACTTCTACTGAAATCAAGTTTAGCACAAGTGCATTTACAAAAGGGCGCCTCGAGCTGAAAAGTTTTGGAACCCCTGCTTGAAATCGTACTGAACCAAGGCCTAAATTTCCGATATGGCTTGACTTGACTTAAAAAGCGCCTGAGTTGGCTGGTGGACTGAAAAAAGGCTTCCAAGACACGAATAAAAAGTATTCAACTTCTTATTTTTTCAAACTGCTCTTGACATTATTTATTAGTGGAGTACAAAATCCGAGTTGCGCATATTCATAGAAATTTTGTCTTATTTACTTGGTTTTACATCGACGAATTGGCTCAAAATTACTTTAGCATAGTGGTTTTGACTTGCTTAGGCTTGAATTTGGAAACAGCTGAAACAATTTTGAGTAGTTTGGCCTGGAAAATTGTTTCCGAATTAGAGTTGAATCCTACACTTCCAAGTTAAAAATCCTTCACTTTATATTAAAAAACACACTTCAAGTGATTTCAATTAACCTCTTTAACCAAAAAAAAAACAATCTGGAACAGAATTGACAACAGGCATTTCCCTTTACATGCCTACGCTTGGTTGATCCTATTTAAACATGAGATGATGGTGAATTAAGATGCATGCGGTTAGTGTTTACCAACCTCCGCTACAATCGCCTGACTTCAATAATCTAGTAAGCTTTTGAATGGAAATGACAGTCAGCCATGTTTTGGTTTCATTTTCGAGAGCATTGCTAATCGGAACTTGTTCACATTTGCGTATGTTAAACCGTATTAAGAAAAAAATGTATATATTTGTTACTGTTTTAACTGTTACATTAAGAACTATTAAATTGAAACGATATACAGCAACGAGCAAAGCTCACGCCGATGAAAGAAATAAAAAAACGCACTAAGTACGACAAACAGTCTTGAACAAAGCGTTTGATTTACAGAGCACGACAGGATATATAGGCTCCTTCTTTGGACTATTATGCTGATAGGCTGCACGAGGTTGGGATTGGATAAACCGCACTATGGAGTGTAAAACTGTTTTACTCTAAGCTATTGGAAGTGATTTATAAAAAACTGATCCAATGTAGCCAACTATCTATCTAGTTAGGCTGTACTCAGGCTAGGGTTTGGTCAAATGATTAGGGCAGGTTAACTTGGGTCTTCTATAAAAATATTGTTGACTAATAAAAGCACATATTTCACGTTAAAGTAGCTACAAAAAGTAAAAACGAAGGTAACGTATACAGTGGATATGTATGAATTACAAAAGCTGACATAACTGCAATAAACCCAAATGACAGCAAACTGCGTGAAACGCCTATCGCGAAAGGTGCATAAATATTCCGGCTTTAAGCATAGTCTCCAACGAATTTAAAATCTCAAGACAGTCAAAAAGTACGCTTGTCCAAGTAAGAACCATAAACGCTCAGAACTCCGAGCTTTTCGGATCAAGAGAATAACGTCTCCCATTATTCTGCAACCGAAAAATAGCTAAGACATGATCCCCCTGCTTAAAGCCGTTTGGGACACAAAGCGACGCAGGCGATTCTCGACAGGGGTCTTGAAATGGTGCAATTTATCGTCGGCGCGAGAAGGTGCTTGAAAAGCTTACGAATGTGCGCATTTTTTTTTTTTTTTTTTTTCGCGGAGTGTTGGCCTTTTTCCTGCGATTCTTTCCTATGTTTAGCGGGACGGTTTTACGGTGAGACTAACCATGGCGCGAGGTACCTTAACTGTGTCTCGGATTGGCTCGCAGACCATTTAGGCAACGTACCTTGAAAGGTTTTACTTGTTTCTCCAAGATTAAATGCCCCATCAAAAGGCAACGAACGACCTCCGTAAAAATGGTTAGCTACTTTCTTCCACGTTTTAAGACGTTTTCAGCTGCCCTTTACGTCTCTGTCACGCAAGTGCGTCATATTCACGCAAGTTCCCTTTCTGCTCTCAGTTCAGATTGTTTTCTCGGATCCGTTTCCCCCCCAACAATAAAACGAACAGGTAAAGTCAAGATGGCATCGAGAGCCTGTTATTACGCCCTGACTGTTTGACGTTCTGTGTTGTCCACTCCATCAAAACCGAATACTTTTAGTAAATGAAAAGACCCAGCTTGATTAACAATGCATCTCCTTGATCCTCACAGTGATTCGGTCTTGTAAGTGGGGTTTCTTACTCCGTAAATCCCATTATTATACTTTATGTATAGGCACCCCATTCAGCTTAGTTTCATTTGATTTACAGCCAACCTCTTCAGCCAGGTACAGGAATTGATTGCCGGGACCTTTCACCATCAACCTCGAACGGTAGGCAAAAGTGGGCTTTTGACAACGCCAAACACTTGAAACCCAGAGTGAGCGCTTTGACACGAAACTTGCGCCACAATGTCGAGTCTTCCATGCTCCACAAACTCAGCTTACTTACCACAGAAACTCAAAAACTTTATTGCTAGTCTCCTTAAAACGTGTGCTCCGTGCCAAGTTTTCACTGTAAACACCAAGTTCCGAGAAATCTCAATTGCACTTTGCACAGCCAACTGTCGGCATCCTCGAAACACTACGCAGTCAACACAGTTTTAACTGTTGGACTTTACAAACGTGGGTCGCTCGCTTTCCTTACATCTCCCATTAAAGGCAACGCAAAATTCCAGGAGCGTTCTCACTTGCTTTCTTGTATAACTCAGGTCTTATGTCCACGCGTGCATAGATGAAAAATTGTATAATGCAGTATGTCATAAAGAATCGTACCACGACTTGACGAGGATGGAAAAGATCCACAAGAAATAGCAACAAGGGAAGAAATGAGCTCAAAAAAGCTACAAGGGGAAAGGAAGTTGACACTAAGATGCTCTACAACTACATCACCTGCCCAGGTACTTCAACAGAAGGCAACTGACCCTGGCCCGCGTTAGTATGCAGGCTTATGTGGCGCAACCCAAACTGCAGACGAACCAACTACCACTGTCGTACCGATCTCGTTGGACCCCCCTAGCCATTAGCTAATACATTCTACCTTTGCTGTAGCTGTCCCTTCTTCCTCGCTGAAGATCGCTTCGCACCACACCTTCTGTTTTCACTCGTACTTCAATAGTTCTCGTACCTATTCAGTTTTGGGAAAGCTTAACCACTGAACAACAAGATACTCTCCAAGAAACATCACACGCAAAAAGGATATCCAACCCCACAACCTACCTACTCCATGATTTGTTGTATCCAGAATCTTTTCAATTACTGTACACTTCAACTAAGCAACCCCCTTCGTGGTCTTTGTGTGAACATGTCGCACGTGGGTACATGTTAACCCTTACCGTTTTGCTCACCCATGTGTGTTAAAAATGAGATTTTCGGCCAGTCTGAAAGTCTACCTTCAATTTACTGAGTACACGAATAATGACAAAATTTATTAACACCTTCTGGAGGAAGGGGACTTCTTTTAAATTTCTTGAGAAAATAAACAAAATAAAAAAGGAAGCACCTGAGTAACGTAACGCTGCTGAGAAGGTGACAAACGAGCCTT
Source organism: Triops longicaudatus (assembly GCA_022885665.1). Taxonomy (NCBI): domain Eukaryota; kingdom Metazoa; phylum Arthropoda; class Branchiopoda; order Notostraca; family Triopsidae; genus Triops; species Triops longicaudatus. The sequence continues at coordinate 150,997 of JAGQDJ010000129.1, read as the reverse complement.
GAAGCCCCCTTTTGTTAACCAAGTTATTTGTTAAAAGGAACGTCGTGTAGGTAGACAATCGTTTTGGGGGGATACATTGTTTGTCTTGGGCACCCAAGGCGTGAGCGAGGCTGAAGCCTTTCTGTACGCTGCTTAGTTATGGCTCATTTGACCATTTGGCCTTTAGACTGCCCAACACGACAACCGTATGACTTACTATTTCACACCTCGCACCAAAATTTGCTGCTTCATTTGTTGCGTCGTCGTGCCTAGCACGCAACCTTTTTCACTTTCGTCCCAATATTCTTGTCAGGGACGCGGAGCATGTAACCTTACTGGGAAATAGTTATCACCGTTGTACTGGTAATGTGATAGTAGTACATGATAGAATATCGGCCCAGCTAACGGTTTTCCTACACTAAATTGCACGTCGGGTGCTTGAACCGACTTCCCTACACGATCACTCGCATACCCAAGTAAGTCCGCTCAATGAGGAACATTTACTGTTCTTCACAGCCCTTCGGCCTGAGTCGGGACTTTTAATAGCGCTGAACTTTGCATTATCAACCATTCATACATTGTGGCCTTTCTGCCACTGAGCGCCAAATGTAAGCTGGCAAACGCCCAGACCCAGTCCTGCAAAACGTGCCGTCACTCTCACGATTTCTTTAAAAATTGTTTTTCTATAGCACAAAATCTTGTTTTGAATTACTGTTAACAACAAAATTTTAAGCTTTACTATCAATGTCTAACTTCCCAATTAGAAGGCACACGTCGTTTTTTGAGCGTTAACACTTCGCTAACGGTCGACGCTGCATGTGGCGCCATCGCTGATGAGGTAAATAGACCACACTTATGCTTTCTCTTGGAATTTTTGGAGGCACCAACACGGCAAAAGGTGTTTATATTGCTCAAAAAGGGCCCAATAGTAACTTATCTAAGCTTTTCAACAATGTAGCTAAACAACCCGTCCTTACTTTAGTTTTTGTTTAGTTTTGTCTCGAGGTGAATTTCAAACTTGTTTGTCTTGGACGTTACAAACGTGACTATAGCTCAAAGCTTGACTATAGACTTGCCACGTGGTATCGGTCAACTCTAATGTCTGTTGTCACCGTCCACCATAATGGAAAACGGCCATTCTGCAAACAGCGTAGGGTAGGTTCTCTCAGTTTCACACAGCGTGTCTTTCAAGGCTGACGGCACGCGGGAAGCATTTCAGCATGCGGTATTGTCATAGAGTTTATGTCAGACATTTAGCAGTCTTCATCCTTGTCAGTTTGCAAGTGATGTCATGCATTTACTAATGGCGTATCCCATGGAAGTCGACAGGAATTGACTACACTTAGCTAGATTACGGTGGAAAGTGCACCCGGAACTTTGATAGTTACTACTAATTAACAAAAGCTTAATTAGTGGATTGATCATTCGAACCATGATACGTTTTTTCATCTAGGAACAAAAAATGATCAAAAGAAAAAGACACGACCTTCGATCGGCCGCGGCAAAGGTAAAACTGCTGCACTACGTCTATGTTTTTCCCCCGTCTCGCTTTCTTGCTTGGTACTTCTTGCGTGAATGATGTATGGATATCTGTTCCTGATAAAAAGCGAATCCGGAAGGGTTGACCACGGACTTGGCCATTGACATGACCCACGGGACATGGGTTTAGGGGAAGACTGGATATACGTTTTTTGGAAATTCCATGAATTAGGGAACGTAGACCTTGACTTCAGACCTTTTTTTAGTTAGTTGTTAGACAAGAGAGTCACAGTTAATAGCAAGACAAGACGAATGAGAGCATAGTTGATATAAATTTTATGTGCTTGATTGCTAGAAGTTTAAGAGTGAAAAATGTAGACTTTGTCTTATATGTGTAGTGAATTGAAAACTGCGCACATGTAACGAATTATTGCCGAAATTCGGGAAGACTACGATTATAATGGCTGACAAGAATGCAAAGGAAGAATGGAGACCCGAAGAGATGCAGCGAGCTGGTCCTTCGCGGGAGTCGCTGAGTCGGCAAGAAGATGCTTCCACAGACGATGAGCTGGTTGATAAACAGCCCTCTGTAAACAAGGCGTTCCGTACTCAGGCAAAAACACAAACAACTGAATTTATCAACAAAATTAGAAAAGATATCTAGTCAGGATCATCCCGTTCGTTTAGCAAGGAACTGCGTTCTCAACTCGTCGAGTGCCCACAAGAGTGTGCAGACCTCAACGACAAATTGGCGCTGGCGAGAAGTTAAAGTGCTGCAGCACTCCAAGATCGCCTCAGATAGATCGCTTAACTTGAAGCCTTGGAAAATCCCCTTACGTAGCAGTGGAATACGCTCACGGGCCGGCGGGTCAGCGTCCACAGCGGTATTGGTCGCCCCCTCTCAACGCTCGCAAGTGTCAAGAGGTCGCACCCAAATCTCTCATTCTTCATGGCTGCAGATGGTGCGTCAAGAACGGAAATTAGCAGAGCTTGACCTGAACCAGCTTCAGAGGAATGTTACGGAGGAAATAGCTGAGAAGGGAGATTTGGTGAACTTGAGATCGAGGAGCATAAGTTGCTGAAGAGGAAACAACGAGAGCTTCAAGGTTTGATCGAGAAGCAGCGTAGAGAGGAACAGATTCTCGAAACCCCTTGGACCCTGCACCCTATGCGCAAATGAGCCCAATACGTCTACTTCTCCGCCAGTTGGAAATCCTCCGCCCGTTCTTAACCTTCGTGTAATGCTCGGCCTTCACAGTTACAAACCAGTAGCCCATCGTCACCTTGTCGCTTGCTTTGCCACCTATAACGCCAAACGAGGCTTGGATTTATTCCTTGGAAACGCTTTCTTCGAAGTCATCTCAAAGCTGCAGGGCGCGTAAATGCAGAAAATAGACATCATGCATTTTTATGTGAATCCGAAAGACTGGCCGTTGTTCATCTCTACGTTTGAGTCTATGGTCCACGACATACTTGCAACGGATGACCAACGCATGGCAATTCTTCGACAATTGCTTGACCCGATGGTGCGGAAAAGCGTCCGGGGAGTTCTAAACCACCCGGTGCTCTACCGAAGAGCTCTGAAGAAGCTACACAAGAAGTACGTACACAAAAGGTTACCAATGCCTGGTTGCGAAATGTACTGAAATACGCCAAGCTCAAAGAGAACGGTTTTGAAGCATTAGAAAGGTTTCCGGAGAACTTCATGAACTCCATTGACACCCGCATTGCTCCTGTTCACGACAATGAATTCAAGTCCACAGCTTTGGTAGGACAGCTGAAAGACAAGCTAACATTGACTTAGATGAATCAATGGGGAGAGGAGATCGAAAAGCCGAAGCCTCGGTCTGCGAATCTTCTCGACTTTTGATTATTGGCTGGAGATCGAAGTGGAGTCCGCAAGCAACGTCCGCACGTCACAGGATACGGACGACTCCGATGCCAGAAAGGGAGCCACAAGGTGAAAATGAAGCGCTGCTTATTCCTTTCGGATGGAGTCTGAGAGGAACGGTCCATTCAGTCCGTATGCTTCCCAAGCGGCATATCCCGAATGTAACGTCCGATGACCTTCATGAGAACATTAACTCCTTTTAGGCGACCGAATCGCTAGGAGACATCCTCGCGACACGCAAGGTGGTATCGGAAGCCGACGCAGTAGCATTGAAGACTCTCGAATCGACCGTCCGTTCTGTGGCGAAAGGTACGAGACAGGACTGATACGCCGACCGTGACCTTGCCCGACAACAGAAAGACTTGAAGCTTCCTACGTGAAAACCATCGAAGATTATGTATCAGATGGACACGCCTGCAAATTCACCCAAGCCAAGTTGAACGCGACACACCCCGCATTTGGTACCTTCCTCATCACGCAGTGACCAGCCCTAACAAAACAGTGACTAAACACCAATTCGTTTCCTTTAGAGATCACCGGGCGCAGAAACACCTACGTTTGAAATGACCGTTCAACTACGTGCTGCAAAGAGCTGCTCAAGACAAAGCTGGTGAATTCCCGTACGTGGCACTATGGGTCGAGAAGAACTTTTATATGAACGATTACTTGAATTGCACGCCAGAGGAGGAAGAAGCCGTTTGCGTATGCCTAGACCTGAAAGAGGTCCGTGTTCGTGGCTGGTTCCCATTGACGAAATGGAAATCTTCGTCGCGCGTGGTGCTAGCTTCCTTCCCGTCCGGAGACCGTGTTAACCCGGATATGGACCTTGATTTATACCGAACGCCCGTTGAAAGGACTCTTGGCGTCTGGTGGAACGCCGATACAGACAGCTCTGCGTTCCACGTAAAGCACATGCCCGTGAAGTCAACGAAGTGGGAGATACTGCGCATTGTGGCGAGCGTAGTTGACCCTATTGTATTCCTGGTTCCAATTACCTTAACGACCACAACCCTGTTGCAAGAGCTTTGGAGGCTTGTTATGATCCCGCGATGCCTGCAACCCGTCATTCCCTCCAACTTCACATATTTGCTGACAAGTCCGATCTTGCATTTGGGGCAGTAGCTTATTTTCGAATCTTAGGTCCAACTGATATTGCGATCACCTTTGTTATAGCCAAGTCTCGTGTGGCACCCTTGCGGCAGCTTACTATTCCTTTGCCTGAAACTCCAAGGAGCCCTGCTGGCCCCCGGATGGCCCACGCGATTTCCACAGAACTCAGACTGAAGATTGACGAAGAACCATATATAACTGTTCAACGTAGAAAATTACTGGAAACAGCCCCGTATTCAAGGGACAGGTTACAGGGATTTGTCCTCCCCCCTCGTAATGTTAACTTTACAATGATAATCATAGACGATTTCAAAGTGTCGAAAAAGTCGCATATGGACTTCGCCCAGAAAGTCCCCCTCTCTCATCGAACCAAAATCCTGCGTAGGGCCCTGATCGCAAAACTTGTTTATTGTTCAAAGACTTTACGAATTATTTGTTATTTTAACTGTTGACCAATTCACCTTCTATTATGCCAATCTTTCTCCTGAACGGACATTAAAGCCGCATCGATGCAGTTCTCTACAATTAATGCATCTGAACATATTATGCAAACTTGCGTAACAATACGCGATCGTTATCGTTATGCGAAAGTAGTTTAACGAGTCGTCACACATAAAAAAAAAATTCGAAAGACATACCGTCGAGGGTAAGCCCAATCAAGGAAATCGAACTGATTAGGAAATTCTCGCTGAAGCAACTTTCACATGTCACACAAGCCTGCAATCAACCAACAAACTGAAAGCCTATGCAAATACTTTGATCTCCGACCGTCACATTTGATTTCTAGTTAACTAATATGTATATGTGCATTCCTGATTTGGCAAGGACAGGGCAAGCCATTCCAGTGTCGCTGTCTTTTGTTCCCTACGGTATCCATCTTCCCATCATATAAGAACCCATCGCTCATCAGGAGGACATATGCTGAAACTAGACTAGCTAACTAGAAACGGGTTGGGTAAAGTGCGTTGACTACGCGGAAAACCAGAAACATAATCTTAACCCGTTCTTTCTTTATTATCGTTATTATATATTTTTGTCGTAAGTGAAACAAATTTTAACGCCCAAATACTACATTATGTTCCTCCGCCCTTTCATGTGTAAGTAAGAAAGGTAGCGAAATGCGTGATCAAGGGCAATAAACTCACTACCTCAATGCGTTTTAGATTGTGATATTTAACGACCAACTTGTTTGGAACAGGAAAGACAGTGTCATTGTTTTCTGTTCGTTAATTATTTTTGCAAGACTATTGACTTGCAATGATCCTATCAAGACGTTCAATAAGGCAATACCGAATGCGCCAAATTTTCTTCACGCGAACTCAACAAGCGCAAGTTGTAAACGTGTTGCAACTTTCGTTTTAATCTGAGATGGTTTAGTGATTGCTAAACTTTTGAGTGATTGCAGATTGGTTCCCATACGGTCGTAAAGCGTTGTGCTTTGCATTAAACAATAAGTAAAATTACTTGACCATGCGTGTCCCTACGTATCTACTGCGAAATAAAAATCTTGTCAAGATTCTTGCAGACAACGGAAACACAAACATCGGTAAACTATTTCCTGTGTGTAAAATAAAACTTAGATCGAAGAAATTGTTTCGTTCTAATTGCATGCATGACTTGTTACAACGATCAGATGTCCAACGTCCTATCTTGAAACACTTCCCGTTGAGGGTAAGATACCCCTTTGCCCGCTGGGGTCGGTGGCGAAAGAGAGGGACGAAAAGATTTTATGCAAAGGGATGGTGTGTATGCATTTCAATTCCCCCAAAGCAAGCGGTTCTTTTAACAATCATATTATCTCTAATTGGCCTTTGTGGTCTTTTGAATTCATAGCCAAAAACGTAGCCAAGCTTACAATGACGTTAGCAGGTTCGGCAAGGCTCACTTGTCATATCCAAAATGATGAACAATCCTGCCTTCCCACTACGACCAACCAAGGTCAGGGTCTGCGCATTATTCCCCACCCTATTCGATGGTACGCGCGCTTTGCGCAAACACTTTTTGCACGGCGCAAGTCACTTAGCCGGTCTGTCTGGCTTACTGGAAACCAAAGTTGAAGTGGTTTTACAGCACTTGTCATCATTGCCAACTTCGGGAATTATGAGGCTTTATTTCCTAGGATGGAAGGATTTCTAACGGGATCGTTACACGCAGTATTTACTGGTCTTAATATGCTATCTCCTTACCGATACTTAACTTATCTTGAACTCATTAACGCATGTCATACTTATTTTTTATTTTATTTTTTTCCCACTTGGTCATACCAGTTCGAACTGGTATGACCAAGTGGGAAAAAATGACCAATGACCAATACCTCTTAATACTCAGCTATGTCTACTTTCTAATTTCCTTCAAGGAACTCTCATATTTTAGTATTGTTTTGTTCACATATGATTATTTTCGGGGGACATTTGGTTCCATTTTGTCCTTTTTCACAAAATGCCTTTCAAAAGGACTAACATTAAGTAATATTCCTACCATATTTGAGATTTCGAGCGTCACTACTTTAAGTCTTCATGTAACTTTTCACCCTTTTTACGCACATGACAGTGGAGAAATACTGAAACTGAATTGGCGAGAAAAGGCAAAAGGGAACGTTCGACCTTCAAATACGGCAGACATTAACAAAAGGTTGACATTGTGCAAGGGTTTAGACTTCCATTCTATTTATATTTTATTTAGAATTTATAGGTCTATTCCGCAGATTTAGAATTGGATCTTGCATAGGTCGGCTTTGGGTAATTTGACGCTGGACCTCAGTGGTCTCTCTACGGCAAAGCAATTCAAAGAGATCCGATGCTGGATTTCGTCTCCTAGGGATGCCGTTAGTTGTTCTTGCGGGTACACATCCGACGTACTGACAAGCAGAAGCTCTTGTTTGTGAAGAATTTGTACAGGAGATAAGCTGGACAGCGTGACATTCAGCCAGGCCAGCGTGATATGCAATGTCTTCTAAGTAGACTGGGCATGACGAGCTACTCTAATTCCCACTCGTCCCTGGTGTCCTGACGTCCTTGCTGAATCAAAATCAATCTAAAGAATCGGTATTTGCACTGTAGTCTCAAAAAATGGCTCTACGTTAACTACACGGCAACTGTGGGAAGGATATCCCACGCCGACCTTCGCGAATATTTCGTAGACGACAGCGAGGTACGCATAATAGAAAATTTCATTCTTGTCCATTTCTGAGAGTTAACAAAAAGGTCGTCAGCTTGGGCCAATTTGTTTATTTTTTAATACTTAAAAAAGTAACAACGAACACTATTTTCGAAAGAAGTAAACATGGTCTCGACCTTTCCCTGTTTAACAACGGTGTTACCATTGCCAGAACACATGGTTACGACAATCAAGCTATCACTAGTAGTATCAATTAACTACAGCAAAAGAAGTTAATGACAACTTGTGGCCGCAACGAACGAGCAGTTACCTACTATTCACAGTCAGTAACAATGAAAATTGGAGCTGTACGCAACAAGTTTGCACACGTTACTCAGCTCCTGCAAATGTCATGTCTTTAAACCATGGTATTACTTAGGTCAACGTTCGGAGGGGTACACAGATAAGGATTTCTCCTTGGAAACCACATTTCAGTTAACCTGTCCAAAGTGTTCACTGGGACGAATGCTTCACACTCAACCGAACACATACATTCGACAAGAATTACAGTAACAGTAACCTAGCTAAGTTTACGCTACCATGTTAGTTGAAAGTTTGGGACTGCAAAAGCGTCGTTATGCAGATGTTTTTTTTTTTTTCATGTCATAAATTTCAATATCTATGAAGTGAAAAAAGCGTATTCTAGCTCCGTCTTGTGTCTGTTCTTGCCTACTCACTACCTCCTTTGTAAGTTGTTTTACATATTACGAACACGCTCTAGTGGCAAAGCAATAGTCATATCCTTGTTAGAACTTGGCACGGCAAAAGTTCACGCTAAACAGAGAGGGGGGAAAATCTACACTATTTACTTACCATACTAATTATGCAAATCCCTTGGAGCTCTTGAACTTTATCCTTCCCCAGTGTTTTTATTTTTATTTTTAATTACATTTCCACGTTACGAAGCAGCCCTGGAACCCTTAAATGCATCAAAGGCGTCATTACTAACTGCGTTAACGCAAGTACTCGCGCGACTAGAGCATATTCGCTCTAAGGTGGGGACTAATAATTTGAATTATTACGGGACGCATACGCACTGTAATAATACGAATTGCCCCCAAGCGTGGCAGACACAGAGGAATTTCATTTGCAGACGACTCTTAAACAGAAAATCTTAACAAAACATTTCCACCAACAGCAATTCAGCTTGTAAAATATGTGTAATTTATTTGGGGGTTTCTTTTTGGGGACGAAAAGTTCGCTCGCGTCATGTACACAATGCGAATACGGAATCATCAATTAAGCTTTTTTGTCCCTCCCGACTCCCCCCCCCCCCCCAAACCTTGACTGTGCGGAAGGGGGCAACATACGAGACACATACGCTTTTGGGCGTACTAAGCGTTGGTTATGCCTGAGTTCGCCGTAGGGTATCATGGACGTCTTATACCTCTACATATGCATATTTCGACCTGGGTAGTTGAAAATAACCGTCCACGGTTTTGATCCCAATGCGGCCTTGAAAACGCTGTTGTGCAATGTAATGTTGTGCGCGCGTACAAATCATACCAATTCACCGAAACCTGAGCCCCTAACTCGTACATATATCGATTCGTCACTGTCGAATTATTGAACACACTGCATTCTCTCATTTTGAGTTGTGAGATATTCTGCATTCGTTTTGGCGGGAGAATAAAAAGTCTAAATCCGCTCCAGGTAGTGCTTCTTGATAAAAGCTCAGCTGGTTTCATGCCATTGGCAAGATATACCCGTGTTCTCGGATGTCTGACTCTTCACGTCCTTCGCTACAGATATTGAAATTCACAACAAAAAGAATCGAAAAGTGACGTTGATATTACTGAAGAAGTCTTTCTGGAGTTAAAATATGCGTTCTGTTTTCATTGTCTGCACAACTCAACTTTTCACCTTTTTTAACGATTATTAAAATGCACGTGTTCATTTACACAAATCCTCCGTCGTTCTCGAGCAAAAGGGGACGCTACCTTGAAAGAAAAATTTACGAATTTTGTCAGATCAAATAATTAGTCTTAGCACAATTAATTTGCCCTTGCTTTCCTGATGATCGGTTGTCTTTTAGTTTCGGTTTCTTTTCTCCCAAAGGATGGAATAAACCCTTTTCTCTTTGTACCATCTTGATTTTTTTTAGGGGGCAGAACTGTTCGTATGTCTGTCACGTAACGGCGTTGCAGGTCGCCTTTATCAGGCAGTTCAATCGTCCGAAAAGAGCAAGTCTTTCGACCCAAGACGGTTAGCCATCCATTGTCTCTCATTAGACATTCCTAGATCAGTTGTTGCGGACCTTCACCTATGTATGGAAACTTCCTCGGAGACGCTACCACGGTGGTCTCACACATGCCACTGTCACCAAAAATAACAGCAGTACCATGCATGTTCAAACTCTAATTAACCAATTTAACAACTAAAAATGTGAATAACAAAGGTAACAATATTTGCAAGATTACGTTGTGGTTAAAACAAAGAATAAAATACACGACATAAATAAAATAAAAATTAAACTGAAATCGTAATTAAAATAATATAGCACTCAACGATAAAGAAAAAAAAGTCACGAGGCCTCAAGGAGTTAATAACTTTCGTTCAAGACGTTATTTACTTTATTCGAAATAAAAAGAAAATAAAACTCCGCATAAAACGAAGCCACGATAAATAATAAAATACAGCTGAAAACTCTTAAATTAACAGATCGCGAAAGTTATGTGATACTAATAAATTAAAATAACGAAAATACGTAAATAAACGAATTGCGGGAATTACGGAACTGCAAAGAGTCTTTGTGATCTCATAGTTGGCAATGAATGCTTAGAAGGGAGCGGTGGTTTCGTGAAATAAAGAAAAATAACCACATAGAAAGAGCGAGTGGCGTTGCATGATTCCAATACCAAAAGTGTCCCTTGTCATCTGACAAATTAAATCGTCACTGAGTTTGTGCAGAACTTTTGTCTCTAACGCTGTGGCACAAAAAGAAGCCAGCCAGCAATTGGACGTGAAATCTGATCGCCTTTCACAAAAAAAAAAACACTTCCGTTCCCCTTCTGTCCTCTTCGGCGAATTGGAATGGTTACTTTCCTTTTCACGGACGTGGTGACACGTTTACATGCGTCCTCGGCCTTTTGATATGTAAAATAACGTGACCAGCTGTAATCTTTCATCTTACACATGGGAAAAATCTCAAAATCAGCTTTACATAAGCTGTTTCTGGGAGAACATTCCTTAGCTTTGGAATTAAGTCGCAAGGACACTCGCTAAACGATTTGAATCTATGATACTGTTACAAGATTCTTACCCAAGAGCTATTTCGTCTAACTAACAACGCCATACGGCCATCGAAGTACTCAACAGTTTTCCTCAAAACCATAACTCCACTACATTACCGGTGCAGCATAGTTTCACATCTACAAGAGAACTCGATGATTCCCGGTTACGTGCAAACTTACTTAGTTTGGTTTTACAAGGGCAGGGCAACGTTAAAGCAACGTTTGACTTTTGACCATGACATGCAATCGTGACTAGCACGCCAAGTTCTTCTTTCGCATAATAGATAATACCATACCGAATATTCACAACCATTGCGTATTTGGGGATTTTCCATTTTGCCACACCACGCTCAACGTGAGTGGGAGTCCTGAAATTCTTTAGACAAACAATATCTTACGCAAGCGAAATTGTGTAGCCAATGTATGTCTCATCTCAAACGTACATCGGTCTGTATGAGCTTCATGTACAAAAGCTTTGTCCCTGATTACGTCCACGACCATTCTTCAACCATAAGTCATGCATTCTTGCAGATCTATTACGTAAATGTAAATGATGCAGATAAGGAAAAGCGTTAAGCGCCATACACATTGTGCAATCGATACTGTTGAGAAATTTTTGGGAAAGTTTGAGTATTGGGCGATTATTTTAGAGCTCTTCCCTTATCGCAGGTATTTCTGCTTGGAATTACTAACCATTTTTGTCCTAAGAAGGCTAAAGTGATGGTCATGGAAAGGTTAAACGGAATGGAAAAATAGATAAGATAACAACGCATCTACTTTGTTGGCATATCTGTAATGTCCTTTTCTTTAACACTCACACATCTTCAGCGTGATATATATCTTCCATACGTAGAAAAAAGATCTATGACGAATATACATCACACTACTCATCAAATATCAAAAGCACGACCAGCGCAAACTTTGCTAAATACACGTCACTTGCGTTAGTGGCGGCCTTTTCCGCGATCCTCTTGTACCCAGCTCGAACACACATTATTACTGAACACATCACCTAGACTTGAGAAGCAGTACACCGAGCCGCGAATATTATACTACGCAATTCCTGCAATATTGAAACATTCGTTACCCACTGCTTAGAGCCTTTTAATATGAAATATGCATCGGTTTTGGAATAGTAAAATGAAGACCATCCAAACGCTGTAACTGTACTTTTTGCCAAGAGCGTTGTGAATGTTCTCGTCCACACAGAGCATGACTGAAATTAGGACTCGTCCTATGGTCTTCCCTTATCCTGTTTTACTGCCTTGCTCCCAGTAAATATGGCTAATTAGAAATACTATTTGCGCTTACTCTTCGATTCCACCCCAACTAATTGCCTCTTGTAGAGTCATGAACGTGGGAAAACTTGCGAGTAGTATGGTTTGCACAGGAAGTGGGTCGGGCCAAAACTGGCAGGGGCGTACCACTACGACGACTTGTGCTTCGGAAAGCAACCTCGAAACTCTTTATTCATAAAGTGGCGCAGGGAAAGGACAGCTGTCCGCTTGTTAACTCATGGTTGAAACCGAACTGATGACTTAAAAAACAGTTGTTAAAAATCCTTCAATGGCACTTAATGCAACGCACTAACAACGACGCAACTTTAAGAGATCGGTAATAGCAAGCAATGTTTGCTACCAAGTACCCTTAAACAGGTACGGTTTTCAAAATACGACCTATACACATCAGGTGTATTGTTAATTAACTACGTTATTTTCTATGTCAGGAACTGGATCCCTTCCACGTACTTCCAAATTTTCCAGCTCGTTTGTACTAGGCCGCTTCACCCAATCTTGCTATGTAAATAAAACCGATGCAAATAGCTTTTAAATGTGTCATTGGGATATCAATGAATATTAGATGGAATCCTGCAAAGGAGTTAACGCTCACAATAATTAACTAGCCCCTGCATTCTCCACAAGGGGATCACAGTTACCGAAGCGTGCTAACAAGTATTCTGTTTCCTTTTTGTACCTTGCTTAAATTAGTCAGAACTAAGTTTGGCCATCTACTTCTATTTAGGGTACCATCCTGTGTTAACCCGCTAGCAGGTATACAGAACAACAGAACATTAAAAGACCTGGTGACCATGAATAAGGCCTACCTGTGGATCCACTTGACCTGGTCAGAGCACCCAAATAGCCTGAAAACCTACACTTTCTTCTCTCCCCCCTCCCACGAAAAAAAAGCTTCGCGGTAATCAATAGTATGTCTCACACGATGTACAAGTGAATTATTTTGAAGGCTCTTAAATTACTGACGCAAAATAAAATAAAGCATTGTATCGGACCTAAAATTTGGGGAGAAGCACGCACTCACTGCACCAAATCCCTTTCTCCGAAGTCCTTTCATTATCATAAATCGTGTTTCGAGTACTGAGAATCCTCTCTGTCGAAGGTAGGGAAAATTCACTATTAAAAGTGCTCGTGACAGGTAAACAGGGGCAGTTTTTTAAACTGGCTTATATTTTTACATTGATTTCCATATGGTTTGCATAGGCATAGGCGAGGGGGGTTAAAATTTGTTAAAATGAGTTCAATTTGGATAGGTTTTTTGTGTTTAGTAAGGTTAAGTTAGGTTTAGTAGGTTAGGTTAGTTTTAGTTAGGTCAAGTTTGGTTTGATTTGGATGGGAAAACTACGAATCGAGGGGGGGGGGATAAAAATAAAGTACTGATGTCGTTCTAACACCAAAGCGGGACTAGAATTGCGCAATAATTAAATCTCAACATGGCAAAATGGCTATATAGCACACTTCCAGAAAAACTGTTCGTCGTTTCAAATGTCGTAAGCCTAAAAATTATTATCCAATTCTGATTCTCCTCAACAATACCAACAATACCAGTACAAGAAATTTTCTGAAAACTGAAAAGGAGTTTACACATCTTCCTTCAAACTAAGTATCTTTGCGCAAAACCACCAAAAGAAAGCTTATTACTCGAAGGAGTCGCCATTCTACACTATCATTTGCAGAATTGTAATACTTTCTGGGTTGATATTTACGCTTCATAACTTATTACAAAATATAAAACTAATATCCTTTAACAAGGCTTGAAACTAGAGCATTTTCCCTGTGTGCAGTTTTCTCCGTTTTGCTTTGCTTTTTTCATTATGGGCCTGTCTTATTTAATCTCAAAAGCCCTTTCACGCTTTTACATATCACTTGTTCTCATTCTATCCACCATTTCATTGGTTGGCACGCTTACAGCCAGTCCAACGGATACTTTACCTTACCGCCTTGGGTGGAAGAAGGAGGGGGGTGACCTAGTATTGCGGCTTGAATTTAACTTTTATGCGCCATGGAGAACCTCTTCTACAAAGGCAACGAGGGATGTTGGTGGTGGTTAAAATATTCACTATGTTTTGGGAGAGTTCGGACCTGCTCTTTAATCTCTCTTGTTCGCTTTGGCCAAGGCAAAAGCTAGTCCAATAAAGGCGCATGTCGGACCTCGCGCGTTTGGAAGAGAGAGGCGAGAGAGAAAACGTAGAAAGAAGAAGTAGGAGCTTTTGCTAAGATGGCTAGATAGTCCCTATAGGGTAAAGGGCGAGGCACCAGATTCCTAACAGGATACTCTCCCTCCAAGACAGAGAGGTTTTTGCTAAATACTGTGTGTTCTGAATCACATATCCTACCAGCAAAAGGTTGTCAATGCCCTCTCGGAAAAGTTGCCGCACCAGACCAGCCAAACTTGAAGAAACTCAAGCTGAGTAACTCACCTGTGTCTTCCATTCATTGCTGGCGAAACAGGTAACGCGTCCACGTCTTCGACATCATGAGGCACTGGCAGCAAAGTGGTCATCGAGCTGACCGCAGCAGCGGCTGCTGCAGCAACGGCAACCGCGACTCCCGAACCGGTAGCGTCGCTGTCTTCTTCCTCGCCTACTCTGCCGTGCCCGTTGAAGGCATGTAGCGGGACGGTGTCGGGATCCAGTTCTGTCGTCGCAGGTTGTGGTTCTTGTTCGTCTTCGACTTCGGTATGGGGTGATTCCTGTTTCACGAGATGTCGAGTTGGGGAAGGCGACATTGACGGCGGAGCATGGCAATAACCGGAAAAACCTGTCGGTGGAGGAGGAGGAACCATAGTCGTAGTAGTAGCTCGGAGTACACGTCCGGTGGTTTCCATCATAATAACAACTTTATCCCCCCGGTTCCACAACACTGCCGAACACGTGCTTTTGGCTCATAAACAATCCCTCTCCTGCTTTCTTAATTTCAAGTTATAGCTATTCCCGCTCGTTTGGGATTAGGAACTCCCGATATAAGCCCTTTTCTCGTTGTCTATAGTACAGCAATAGTATCACCATAAACACGAAAAAGACAGACATGCAGAAATTTCTTTCTTTCCGGAGTTACTTATGCCAATGCGTGGGAGTTCTTTCCATGCATGTTAATACACCTCGTGAGCCATCGTGCATACAAGTTTTGACACACTCTCTTCCCAGAATCTTGTTTGGTCCATTGAAACACACCTCAACTCACTTACGCACTCAATCTAAGAGAGTTAACAGCTACTTTCAAGTCTTGAACGGTGTCGTCAGGTGATTGGGGATTCACTTCCAGGTTTGTCACTCAAGAGTTGACGTATTTGGGCAGATAGGATGGAAACGGTTAACAAGTGTGTTTTCGAGGGAATACAACTCTTTTGGCACTTACTGCACGAGGGAATGACAACGTAGCACTCTGTGCAACATAGTGCTGTTGGGGCGTCCAGACAAACTCGCCTTTACGTTTTCACCAGTAACCAAAGAGTCCTCCACGTCCAACTTTGCCTGTACCTCTTCTTCTTCTTCGTCTTCTTGCTTCTTATCTGTCCTCCAGCTTATGGCGTTCTATTCCGTCTTAATTCTCGCTACTAGACCCTTCTCGGGTGGGTTTTTGATGGAAGCTGTGCGTAGCACCCAAAAAAAGGGGCCGAGGAGAAGGAAAATGTTGGGAAAGACGGAGTCATCGAGATAAGATGAAAATGCTTGCAAAAGAGGGGGAAAGGTAAAGAGAGAGGGCAAGAGAAAGAGAAGAGTGGGGAAAGAGACAAGATGATAGGATCCCATTTAGAAACCACCACCTTAGCAGCAGCCAGCAACCTTGGTGTGGTGCCACGTTTGCCCTCGAGAAAAAGCAGTGGGCACGGCTTCTTTTCCCAACATACTCAGGTAAGAGAACAACGCTGCCCATTTGCCCTGGACGGCTGGAGCGTACTTTTGCCATGCCTGCAGGGGCCCCCCACTCATCTCGTATGCTAAGCGGGGAAATCGCAGTTCGCCCAACACACCATAGTGAGGCTGCTAAGAAGCTCTCTCGCCCAGTTACTGGATTTGTAAATTAGCATATCTCCCGCCTTGCTTGCGCAAAAAGCAACGACATGCACAATAGCCTGTCTTCACCGAGCGGGCAAACCTAAAGATGTGCAAGTTAACTAGACTTAACGTCCCCAGGTTTAAAGTCAGAAATAAAAAATCTCAGACCAAGTCGATTGGTTTGGGCTAAGCCAACTCATTGTTGCTCTTTTGAACTGATTTCACAATATTGTCATAATCGGTTCAGTTAGTTTCGAAAGTCGTCTTTAGAAAATTGACGAAAAATAATATATTTTTGCATGCCAAACATGGATGGACAGTCAGCTGAAGACAAATGCACGGAAATGAGTACCTCTCTGCATACTGATTTCATAATGAACGTACATTCTTTGAAATGGGAGTGAAGTTGGAGAGACGGTGCGCACTGAATTGTGCGAGAGAAGTGTGAAGCAAAAGTAAATTACGCATTTAACTGTCTAAGTTTGCGGTCTTGCTTAGAGGAATTCCATCCAGGGTCATGGTTATCGTGACATCATTTTCTATAGTTTATAATAACACCCGGTTACCTGAGCTCCGTCGTTATACTCGATAAAGCAATAATATGGATTTCTGGCGGTAATTTTAAATGTGTACATGAGCGTTACAGGATTGGTAGCTGCCAGAGACCTAAAATCGCGCGAAGGAGGTGCTCCAGCACAAGTCAGATAACCGTACTTTTTTCGTAGGAATTGGGAGAGAGATCACACTAGGCAGACAACACTAGGTCGTTCGCTAAAATAACCTTTCGGTTATTATCTTGGGAAGTATCAATAGAGAAAAACAGGTTCTGACGTGAGAATTGTCAGGTTATGTTAAACACGGAGAAGAGCAGGGTTATCTTCACCTGACTTTGGTTATTGCAAGTCCTCTCACTTTCCTTGACAACTTTATCCGTATACTATCATTTGGTATACCATACCAAATGACGGGAAAGTGTTACTAAAATGGTATTTATTACCGAAATTTCGTGTTTTAGCCCTTGAATAAGCGTTGCGATATGTCACGGAACATTCGCATTAGGGTAAATTAAGACAAATCTCAAATGTTTGAAGCTTTAATCGACAGTGGTGTGACCTTTTTTATTACTTCTCGTTGATTTTGAAAGTGTACTTGCAGTTAAAGTAAACTAAAAATGTTCAACCTATTAATGGTGGAAAAAGCAAACTCTAGGGTCCAGTGACTATTTGGGTCTTCCTTACTTGTTTTTCGTATTTTGAAGCTGAGCTGGGCACTGTTGAACAATCATAATTCGAGCTAAGTTTGGACCAATCTCTCACAAAGCGAATCAATTCAAAATGTTAGAAACAAAGATTAGTTTTCATTTCCTGATAATAAAGTAAGAAAACCGTTAAAATTAAGTTGATTTGATTGATTTTGGGATTTTTAAAGCTTTCGTCTACGAAAGTAAGCCAGTGTCTAATAAAGTACGAAATCTAGAGCAAGTAGTTTAAAAAGTCTAATGCGGGTAAGCGAAAAGCAAAAAAGACCAATTGGAAAAAAAAAATCGCACGTATTTTTGTTATGGAGATATTTCTTATAAAAGCTGCGAAATATTTCGCTTTTCAAGGCAGTTTCTTTTCTCTGAAGTAAGTTTAAGCAAACTCCGTTGTTTTACGGACAGTTCGTTAAAATAACGAATGAATACTCGAGTTTTCGTATAAATTAGTTTCAGATAGATCGTACTAAGTCCAGGTCACCAAGGTAAATTGAAATCCCATGCTCTATACCCCCTTTATACCTCCTTATTATGACCTACAATATACTTAATTATTATCTGGCTGCTACTTTGATTATCCATTACTTCGACTATTGTCTTGACGTTGGTGAAGGAGTCGGATTTATTCTAACTTGTTACTTATTGACGTAACTGAACTCAGGTTTGGTATATTCTCTTTTCATTCTAACTATTTTGACCTAGGCTTGCGCCTATTGTCTATCAACTTATCGGAAATAATTATATGTATTGCTTTGCAGCACCAGTTAATGAGGAACTTCCCGCCTTTTTCTTTGGGCGAAATGCTCACAAACATTATAGGTTGGATATTTTCGATTTGGAAGGAAAAATAAAGTTTGACATAGCTCCAAGGGACGTTAACTGATTAGATCGAGGAAAGACGAAGGTAGGTGAAAGAAAATAGCCTTCTCGGTGATCAGGTGAAAGAGTGAGAGAGGTACTGGAAAGCAGTGCACTATTGCAGCTGCCAAGACTGCCAAAACATGTCCGACAAGTTTGGAATTGCCAGAGAACTGTGGCCGGTGCTTCGATGTTGCTTCGGTGCGGCATATGGCCTTGCATGCTTGATTTCGAGAATTAACACAGCCAAACCCAGAACCGTGTTACCCTTCTTTTATTCTGTATAACCTAGAAAAAGAAAAATCTAATGACCAATAAACTTACGTCACACTAGTGTTCTTGCTCGAATCTGTGACATTAGAAGGTTAAGGCGAAAAAGGGACACTATTAAGGTGCCAAGCTTGACTTTACCTTACAACCAGTATTTAAACACATAGAAGTCTCTTACATTCGGGATTTGACTGCAGTGACAAGAATTTTTATAGGCCTAAGACTCAAGCACTTTGCTCTTTTAACGAGCCTTCATTGCTGTAACAATACAATGTTGCATCACATTGCCTATTTTCTAGTGGAGATGTGGGCAATATTGGGTTTGTAACAAGGAATTTAATTCCACCGGCTAAATTAAAGAGACGTTCCTTACTTGTCACATGTGTCTTGTAGGCTATAGATTTAGAAAATAGCTCCACTACGTGATTCCATATGGCGTACGAATCTTTCTACCAAATACGCTAAATAAATTATTTATAGCATAATCAGAGTTTTAAAAGCAATTTTCCCGATGCGTATTAAAATTACATAGCACTTTAACGCGAGACGATTAATTCTTTTACACTCTGCGAGGTTATAAACTAGTTACGCATACGCACACGTAACTTGATCGGCAACATGAGGTAACTCGGCACATCTTACAGTAGAACTGACTTGTACTTCTGTGACCGCATTCAAATGGTATGGAAATATTTTGCCGGTTGAGCTTAAACTCCATATGGCTAACCTCTGCGAAGATTGATTAACAAAAAACAACTCAAACGCAAACAGCATCACAAGCTAACTCGGTATATAAGATGTCAGGGTACACCTGAGTTACTTTAGCACGTTAGCAGGTGATGAAATGGCAATGCCACTCCGCTGAATGTTAAATTCTGGAACGCAATGAGGTTACTCACATACGAATTACTAAACCGACTTTGGCAAGATAGGCATTGAAAACGCGAGTCGAAGCCATCTGGGTTACTTTTGCCCGCTTGTTCTTGTCAGAACTTTAATCTCCACGTTCATGTGCGAGCTTTCATTGTCAGCGTTAATTGATTTTGTAAATTTTAAATTACAGAAAGCAAGTCAAATTCATTTGATACAAAAACCGTCTGTTTTAGAGATATGGAGCTAGATATTTCATTTGAATTATTTGTTTGTTTTAAGCAATTACCACTAACAGTGAGCCATTTATCTCACAATACATGGTTGTGGGCACCACCAGCGGTAAGTTATGTTTGAATGGTAAATGCATCAAGGGAAAGAGGCATGGAAATAAAATATGATAGTTAACAGCGCCGTGATTCATTAATCTTCAAAAAGTAGTCGTGTGATGACTATGGGGCGTTAAGTGAGATAAAACTTTCTTTAAGGAATGAAGTCGCCCAGGTAGAGACTAAAGTGACATGACATGTGCGGTACCAGCACAAGTTCTCTACATAGGCTTCGTAATCGATTAGGATCTCACTAATCGATTAATCGAAGGAAAAATATTTTCGATTATCGGTTAGTTAACGATTAGTGCTAAAAATTTATCGGACTGGACTACGCGGAAATACAGCAAGTACCGCATGGTATTTTTTCTTGTTGCTGGCCTGCGATTTTTTTTTTTTACTTAAAAAACACTGGTACACTGGTCAGCTACCTAAATTAGTTAACTCAGAGTAATGAAAATCCCTTAAAATTGCGAAAATCCTCTCTTAATTTGAACAAATAACTAATCGTTAACTAATCGATAAATATTGACATTAATCTATCTTAGGCACAAATCGATTAATAACCATGTCTGACTAATCGACGACGATTTTCTAGTAACCGTTCCGGTCGAAACGCCGGCTCTGACTCCCATTTCAGCTGGATTATGAAGATATTTGGTTTTGTTTTAACCCTTCGTCCAAAGTGGCAATTCCAGATTGTTGAGGTTAGCCTATATAATCTTGCAGATCTAGTTTTACCACAGCCTGAACGCAGAGGTACTCTGTAACTGGTTTTTCAGGTAGTGCACACGCTCCGGCAACCACTCGTGATACGAACTTGTCGGATAAGTTTACAGTACGAAATAGGCGAACAGGACCCGAGATGCTTCAGTGCCATACGAGTTTCCAGTTCAAAATGTGGTGTGAGGGATTCGCTTACGAGGCGTATCAAAGACAGCTGAATCATCGGAACTACCACGTGGTTTCTAAACGCCCTTAGATTACCATACCTTATCCTAAAGAGTTGGCAATAGTACATGCTAACAATAATCAAGCGTGGTGCGGATCCAGCCTTCATAGTTCATGTTCAAGACATCGGAAATATGCCTTCAAACAAACTAGGAATTTGTTAGCATTGCATCGACGTGTATAAAACGAATTTTCAATAATAAAAAAGCAAAGCTTCAGATGTAACGAACCTTCTGAGCGACTCCAAAACTGGTCGGTGTGTTCTTGAAAGTCGGTACACACAACGTTTCACTGTGATGGCTAGCGTTAAATGTTGGTGTTCCCTAGCGTTTATCATGTGAAGCTTGTCACATCGACAAGAAATTTTAACTATAATAGACAGCTACGGTCAGCGGTAGGGACCAATTTGTGATCAGTTAGACGCACTTGTCTTATCAAGCCTTATTTTAATGTATTTCAAGTCAGACAGTGCTACTCCCCTTCTGCGGTTAGAACGCGGTAACACGTGGCGCCGGTAGTGCTCTGTTTCAACCAGGTAAAAGCCGGCATAATTGGTGACAGGAATCTAAGAATATCAGTCTCTGCAAAATTCATGTTTACGCATGATGGACATTTCAACTTCCGCAACAGACGACGTTTTATACAGCGAAACTTTGTTGTTCCTCTCAAATATCGACAAATGTTTAGTGTGTGCACTTTTTCTCTGACAAGGGTAACGAAACGCCCTGTTTCCTTGGCGTTATTCTAGCAAAAATTATCGTTTTATTTTTAATTATTAATTTTCTGCCTAAAAGTCTAAAAGTCTACCTATATATTTACTCAACGTTTCAGGTAGAGTTGCCCCCCAAAAAAATTCACTTTGTTTACCAAAACATGTTCCGTTTTCGGAATCGCGATGTCTCGTTTTCGGCCCTATTAAATTTGGTCACAGGATATCTGACGTAAGTGTTTCCTTTACCGAGTCCATTCTTTAAAAGCAAATATATACAAGCTAATTTCTAGGTTGCAGTAGACTTTAAGAGGAATTGTTAAAAGAACAATTCTTCACAGCGACTTCCTAACCTAAACTGAAATCTTTCTTCATCACCCAGATTAAATCTACCGGCTTATCCTGTCCCGACGTTACCATTGCCCTTGTGATTGAAAGAAAACGACTTAGGTTAGGTCTAGCGTACAGCATGTAGAAGTTCACGTTTCAGGTACGAGAAACAAGAACGAGATAGAAAATTTCACGGTCATGGATGTTGATCCTGTTACATATAAAGGTAAGATAAAATATCAAGGTAGTTCGCGTTATTTTCGGTCAATCTGCTGCGGTCGCATTCTCTCATAGCAAACTTGGGTAAGGCAGAATTGAATAGTTCCGCGAGACGATTCATTTAAGGAAGCTACCACATTTTAACATATTTATCAACGAATACACTGCACATAAAAAAATATGTGAAAAATCATTTTTGCGCAGTTGAAAAGAAATACTTTTAATCCAAAAGTTTCGACCACATCCTTGAAACACTATACAAATTTTTAAATGAAGCCATACATTTAAATGAAAGTACCTCATTTCTGCGAAAGATAGACACATTATTGTTAAGAAGTCCATTTTGTTTGGATGGGCTCAACTGTTGCTGTAGGCTTGTCTTAAGGTTACTGGGTACGATTTTTTCCTAAAGCATGGGAGAACAATCTATGGAGATGTTTAGTTTCTTTATGGTAAAGTAATTCTGAGAAAGAGCACACCTGACCTCGACTTCGGGAGCGTTTCGTACAAAAACTCTACTTTGAATAGGTCTCTAGGGGCCTTGACGTGCCAATCGTTGGTGATGGATGAGACCGTGCAAGTCCGGGAGTCTCAGTTACTTCTCTGCGATAAGATGTTATAAGATACTCTTTCACATTTCACTCTTTAGTAACTTATTTTTAAGTATCAAGTCGGCACAATGATATATAGCTATAGCCATAACCTGCACTGGTAAGTGGCCTACCTTAAATTTAAGGATATTTAGTAAATTCTATAGCATTAATCCCACATATTCAAGAAACTTACAAACTAATCCGAATCCGTAATTAACGCCAATTTCTACACAGTTCTTCGACACGTAAGTGGAGACTGCAGTGATAGGTTCTACACGTTGCATTTTTTATTTTCTTAGCATTGTTAAAAAGTTGCTAATTTTTTCGGGCTGTGAATCTTGGTGAAAAGCTGTCACGTGTTTCAACAGACGGTGAAAGTCTCTAATTCACCTCATTTTGGAAAATATAGCGAGGAGTACGGTTCAGTACAATGTTCTTTTAACACTTGATTGGCCTGTGCGTGGCGCCACTTGTCAAGGAGCAAAAGTCCTTGCTTGCCTAGGAACCGAATTAATGCAAACGGAACTTACCAAACTCATAACATGTACTGTAAACGCAGTGCTGTTTGCGAATAATACTTTCTGAAAGTTGAGCTCGATTAAGAACACTCAGTGCTTATTTTAATGTTTAATTTAGTGATTATTAGCTCCACTCCTGTTCATAGGAGAGCTTCGGATAGTTACCTTTCTCCCCCGAATTTTATATTTTATAATGGGAACACAGGAGAAACCTCAACTGCCCTCCAAAAACTACATAGGAACCAAGATTATGGTTAAAGCCTTAGTTAGCTTTGTCATGTATTCCATCCATTGGATACAGTAGTAGACTTACAACTGAAAAACACAACGCACTTAAACAAAAAACGTAATTTTTCCCATCCCGTGTAGATAATCAGTGATTTAAATCGCACGAAATCTCGAAGACCATCAGGAAGCTGAAAAGGTAGGAAAAACTTCATCGCCCAAAAATGGCGACACTCAATTTGCCAAGGTGGCCTGAGTGTGTAATCGGTCAAGTGACCTAGGCTTGGACAAAAAATAGGAAAAGGTCATCAATGCCGAAATTTATATTATTAGTTTATATAGAAATTTTTGAGAGGGTGGGTGATTATCAAAGGTTTCTGGTGCACATGGAGCCTTAAAGGCAAAAGGCCATTTCTGACCTACAATTTATGTCTTTAAGTTAACGACGACATTAACGATGCGCGCTAAAAATAATTATGACATTAATTACACCACGGGAACGCACAATATTTAATATTACCTTAAGTTTTCTGAAAATGTTTTCAGACGGTAATAATTAGCAACATAAACTGTATGTGTCATAATTGTCCCTTTTTATAACCGTTTGAACGAGGATATGAAGGTATGAAATTAACCGATGATTTTACGATAATCATGAAATCTAGGGCTTTCTAGAACTTAGGGCTCACTTTCACCACTCTAGGGCTCCAAGTTCTGTTTCCCTTTCTGCTTGTTATCCCTTATATTATCCTCTTGTATAGAGAGGAAAAACAAGCAGCTAACCCAGACTTGTACACCGGCAATTCACAATAATAGAAAGAATTCATTAATATTAAAAGTAGAGAATCAATGTTCTATTCCCATGCACACCTCAAATATTCTTGCCTATTTTCTTCTTATAAGTACTTCGCATGCTTGGCTTCGCAACGTTGCAATGTTTCATGAGGTTGTTACATCATGAAACAAATCTCAAGAGTGATACTGCAAAAATTCTGCATGTATGCGTAGCCAATAGCCCTAACAGAAGCTATTATTTGCTGTTTGATTAATTGCGCTGTTCGCGCCAGTCACAATGCTCATCATTCTTGCAACCCTAGAAAGAAGTAACGCACACTAACTGAGTTTACATGATAAAAATACCCCTGCAATTATGTGAGAACTCGATGCCCTCGCATGCGGCACGCCTAGCTCTGTGGGACGAAGTGGCCATAACATCCTTTCCCACACGTATACAAGCCATGAAAGGTTCGAGTGGTTCTACGTTCTCTTCCTAAACAAGCCATCACCTTTATGGAGATCGAGACGTAAATGGAAATTAAAACTGTAATACAAAGCCGTTAGACCGTCACTTGTTTCGCAGTTACTTTAAAACAAACGCAGTCTTGGCGTTCATGCCTGCTATAAGGCTTGGTGAGATCCTAAGCGATGTTACTCCACATTTTCTATATGGATTATTGCATAATGATTTCGAATTCCAAGGGTGTACTGAGTTTGAGACTCTAATCTACAAAGGCTGTTGTCTCCTCGTTAAAAATGGGTGCACGCCATTGTCGCCCAGTTTCGGCCACGCAAGGGATCGGATTAGCAACAAGAAGAAAAAAGCTCAGTTAATAAGACTGGGTGGAATGTGTGGAGAACGTAAGGGAAACCGCCCCTGCGATGGCTTTTCATGTTGTTTTTCTGCTGCTGACGATGCATGTTAGTAAATGGACATTCTTGCTTCCGCGATGGGCGAACAGGCTCATTTGCATAGTACCTCTGAGTGCAACATGTCTTATCGAACGTGATGATCCAACTACCAGGACTCAAAGAAAACCAAGACGCAAAATGTGCAATAGACATTACATACGGCAAAGAAGGTTTCAATGTTATAAATTTAAATGACGAAGGTAGTTTTTCGTTCGTCAATTTTGAATCCTAAAAGTAACAAAAGCTCGTCATGGTAGCCATTAAGCAATTTAATCTTCCTTTTTTCAACGACAAAGCATCACACACCTTATTAGAGGTCAATAGCCAAAGTGAGTGTGTAGTGAGCATTGATTATAAAAGAGTAAAGTTGTTACATATAACGAATCTTGATTTTTCAGACTAACCTGTTATTACTGCTAGTTTTTGTAAAATGTTGGCATGCTAATTAATTTTCAGCATGAAGCTTAAAGCAACTAATGAACATTCACTCCCGACTCTTATATTATACTCACTCAATTCCTACTTCTATGATATTTTAAACAACTACAATGAAAAAATGTTGCACTTGAAGCGAAACGAAGGGGCCAAACTTGTTTCTAAATTGACACAAGCCTTACAACTTGTTTTTCTTTCCACATGTTCACTAAGTTGCACTTCTACGGTTTTGGCTGCTCCTTTACTCTTGTTTATTTATATTTTTTTTTCAATCTGAAAGGAGTTTTGATGTTTAAGCTGAGTTTTGGTGTTGTTGTTTTTTTTTCTTTGCAAGTCGCGTCCTCCCCGACGCAGTCCCTTCTTCGCTAGCCTCGGGAAAGCCGTAAGCCATAAGATAGGAAAAGGGTCAGAGTATACTGGTAACTTTGAACCTCGCGAAAATGCGAAAGGCTATGACTGTATTTTGATTTGAATGGGAGAAAGAATGATCCAAACAATATTTTAGGAACAGAACTGAGCCTCTTACTTTCATAGTTGTCTTTTGGTAGTTAAAAACTGAAGACAATGAACGTGTGCCAAGAAAAGTCTCTTAATTTTAACTTTCTGTTTCTAGAAAACGTATCAAAACAGAACCTCCGTTTCGGTATTCTAAGAAAGCCTATGCGCCGCTGAAACTGACCGTACTTAGTTTGTTCCATGTTGTCGTATATTTGAGGAGCAGCGCCTATGGTTCCCCGTAAAATGCTCAAAGTAACCGTGTGCTCAGAATAATCTTTACTGACGGTAATTAAAATAGTAAGATTTCGTTATAACGGATACTGGTTATTACAGATAATGAGCTATTTTGTACAAGGTCCACATGTCCCGAGGAAACAGGAAATATTGAAGCCAATACTTGTTATTACAAACAATCTGCTGTGACGAACACGTTCTCCAGCCCCTTGGTCGTCCGTTGTAGCGAAGTCTCATTCGGGTTTAACCTGTTTATCCTGAAAAAAGATACTCGGGTACTTCTCTTATTTACGCCTCATAGCATGTTATGTTTAGATAGGTTCACTTAGATTAGGTTGAATTCGGTTAGGTCAGTTAGATCAAATTTGGTTAGATTAAATTATGTAAATTTTAAGTTGTAGACACTTGAAACCAAAACAAACATATGGAAACACTGTAGTGTAGTGGTAAACAGTGATGCAACTGGACCCTGTTTTTTCTTTACAAAAATTTTCGTATTTTTGACAACAACCTTATCCCGATACACGATTTTGTATTACTGTATACGACACACGTTACGTAACATATAACTGAAATCGCACTGAATTAAAGTACACAAAATTTATTCTAGTAACTTATCTAATTAAGCGTATTTATAAATAATGCACGTTATATTTACTTTACCACCATAAACATTTGCAAAAGTAAGCTTTGTATTTGAACCATGTTTACTTAATTTGTGTAAAAGGTAGTCCTTTCTTAAATATTATCCGACTGTCAAATATGACAATTAAATCGCAAATACGACGTCTGACGTTTTAAACACAAATAAACAAACATGTCTCCATTTATGTACGAAAAGCAGAGACATCAGATTTAAATAATTTCTAGTGTTAAAAGTGCTATTCTCGCGCTTAAGTCTGTAAAGTAAGCAATATGTATTGGTAATTAAGGCTATTTTAGAGCGACCTGAAAGATTTCTATAGTTCATTGGCTGCAGTTTGCTGCAAGTTCAACAATCCCCACTTCACATCCTTCACTACACTATTAAACTCTTATTGCCTTACAAGGAAATGCCAATACGTAACAAGATTTTTGTACTTTTAAATAAGAGCAACATATGTTTAATGTGACATCGGCTGAAGGAAAAACGAAAGACCCAGTAAGTCTGGGCTATTCAACTTCAGGAACAACCGCTTCATCAAATGTGAGTGTGTGGGTAGAGAAGTGTTTAGCTCTTTTCCAGGAGTTCCTCTGGCAGTGAGGGACGTTCATCTTCCACGTGCCACATGTGTCATGTTCTTGCAAACGCCCTCCTTCCGAAGCGCGTGATGACTGCACGAGCTAAATAGCGATTTAAATAAGTTGAAAAAAAAACTCAATGATGACCGTTTTTCACGCATTTTTTCCACAATAGCTGGAGTATATTTTTTCATAAAATAGGAGTGCCCTTGATGAATCTTGCGCAGGAGATAATTTTAAAGTCACCTAAACGTCGTCATAATCTTAAGAAAGGAAAAGATCATGGTCTGCCATGTCAATCTAGCTTCCACGAATTGAATCCATGACTTTATCTCCTTGGTAGGCACTTGCACTGACAAGTAAGCTAGGCCTTTCGTCGTTTTACATTTTTTTTGCATGTCTGTCAGAGTGCGTACCCAATGAACTCTAAATTATTGTATGGTCAGTTCGAATAAGGAATATTTAAATTAGTCAGTCAACTACACAACTCGCTCGCTGCGCTCTCAACGATGATTTTCATCACAGCTAATTTACATACGGCCGTGTGCGATTATAGTAATTTCTCAAAACATACGAGTAAAGGACTCAGTAACTCTTTGCTAAGTCTTACATCGGAAATATGGTGAACTTCTCTTGCAAAGTAGACCACCGCATTTTAACACTTTGAAATCAGTTTTTCACTGGACATCTAGCGAAGGATGCAGGCAATCTTTCTAGACTGTCTTCGTTCATTAATACGAGGTCAAACTGAATTGCGTGAAACCCATGAATATCATCAGAGGAGACGTGCGAGCATTAAAAAAAAAGAAATACAATTTTGGCATATAACTGATGAACTACGAATATTTAAATAACATGCGATTTAAAAACTGAAATCAAAGTAAAACACTGTAATGATAACGGAAGAAACTTCGCTTTGATTTGGCCACAACCCATATTCGATAGAAGATCCACTGTTTTCATTGCTCCACAGGTTTGTCGAGTCAACTGGCAGTCTCATACGCTCAAAAATAATTGTCCTTTTAATTAATTGAAAGTTTGAGTCCATATCGTCAAACAGGGTAACACCGAATCGAAAAGGTTCTTATATTTTCGTGTTTCTTGTATATTTCAGCTAATTTTTAATTAAAAGCTAAACAAAAAGCTTAGGTTCTGTAGATTGTTCCGAGAAATTACAAAGACCCTTAACTTTCGAATTCACTGTAAAATTTTAGGAGTATTGCACATTAAAAATTGGTGTTCAAAGCTACCCCATGACAGGTATAACCTTGAACGCGGACATGGAATTGCTCGACAAAATTCAGAAATACCACGTTGGCGGAAAATTTTTGGTTCGAAGCTATGCTTGTAAATCAGCCGAAGAAGTTTGATCCTTTTTTCAAAAATAATTACTTCAGTTATTTTATAACAAAATATTAAAGAAAAGAGATCGTCAGAAAAAGAGGTACTAACGCCTTAAACTTTATATTTCTTTACACATTCTTTAATGGTTGCATGTCCTACGGTTTCATAAAATGCTTTAGTCTTGTCTCTCTACAGCCTTTACAATTTTGAAGTTTCTTTTTTGTTCATTTTCCTGAGTTTTTCTTCGCAAGTCGCGTCCTCCTTGAGCCTGGTTCGCTCCCTTAGCTAGGTAGGGCTTGCTAGCCTTGGAACAGCCATAAGCCATAACGGTTGCAACCGCGCTTTGATGTAGATAGTAAAAAGGCTGGTCGTTGAAGTATCTTTTGTGGAAAAGAGACTTTCTGGAACATGCTTTTACTTTTCGGTAGTGAAAATCCGAAAAATAAAAAATGTGCCAAAAAGTCTCTTACACTTCTAGAAGTCTCTTAACTTCTTGTTGCCAGTAGGTGTGTTAAGACAAAACTTGGTTTTGGTATCCTAAAAAAAGCCTATTTATCGCTGAATCTGGCGACCCTTTATTTCTTGCTTTGCGTTGCGTGGCTAAGGTGTAGACGGCGTACCGATTCCTATACACTGTTCAATGTTAATCCCCGTGCTCAGAATTAGCCCCGTTTTGCAGTACGTTGATTCATTCTGCTACAGATTCCTTTAATAATGCAAGCTCTGGGAGCTCTGAGACTATAATATCACTTCTGAGTCCTTAAACTGATTTGAAAATTTCTTTCACATTCGCAACTCGTCTACTTTTACTCAAAATGTAATAATTTGATGTTAAATTCTTCAAGTTTTACTGTGATAAGCACGAAAGTGTAACAAACGTTTGAGCAATGGCAGCTCCACCACTGGGAGC
The DNA here is from genome assembly GCA_022885665.1 of Triops longicaudatus. NCBI lineage: Eukaryota > Metazoa > Arthropoda > Branchiopoda > Notostraca > Triopsidae > Triops > Triops longicaudatus. The sequence continues at coordinate 121,398 of JAGQDJ010000129.1, read as the reverse complement.
CAAACAGAAAGTTTGGAATCAGCCCAATAGCGATTATCTATGCAGTGACAATATTTTATGAAAATTATGCTACTAAAACTAGTGAAAACATTGTAAACATAAAAAATGGTCATATAATAATGTGAAAACATTATAATTTACAGTGAAAACATTTATATAAGTTATATAATAATAGTAAAATAATTTCAAATTACTCGTATGCTTGCGAGGAAGAGTCCATGTCCCATTTCTGCAATCACGGAACATATTGGACAAAACAGGTGCATCTGCCCAGCCTGTTCATTTCAGGGCCGTAGCGAGGATCTTGGTTCGTGGGTGGGGCTGGAATTTTGGGGAGGCATGGTTCATATAATCTCACTTTTGCTTAATTTCTTCAAACGTACAGCACTTCTTTTGATTCCCAGGAAAACCTAGCATTATGAAGAATTTTGCAAAATTGTTTACTTTATACATAGCGTAAAACTGAAATACGCGTTTTTTCTACTAATCCTTGCACAAAAAATGAGTATTTCAAAATTTCTATCATTCTATCCTGATACTAATGATCGTGAAGTGTCCAATTATATTTTTATTTCGCCAAACCATCGCATTTTATCATTTGACCTTGTTCCTGAGTACGGCAAATCACCAAGCCTAATAAGGAAATATTAACAATCTCCGGATATGTTGAGCAAACGGTGACCATGCTAAAAATTGGTTGACTAGGTTTTCAAACTTAAAATAGTCTTTCATTCCTTTTTTTCTTTCTTACGGACATATTGGCAATTCATTTTTCTTATTTTTATTTTATTTCTTTCGTCGGCGTGAGCTTTGCTCGTTACCGTACATCGTTTCACTTCAATAATTTTTTTTTTATGTAACAGTTAAAACAATAACAAATATATACATTAGTTTTTCTTATTTAACTCTAAAGGTTAAAAGAAAAAAAGAATTTTTCTACTGTATTTCTGGATACTACGGCTGCTACTTAAGAAAGCTTTCACGACCTGAATATTTACATGAAGATGTGCTAAAGATAGTATGATGTACAGAATGTAGCAATCTGGGTACTAAAATTAAAAATGTCCATTGGCGTGTAAAGAAGTACCAACGCTCTTCAGTAGCAGATGGAAAAGAGTATCCTGGTTTCTTTGTAATAAAAAGGATACAAAATGGAGAGAAAGAAAGGGTATATGTTTTTCTTGATAGCGAAGTTTTATGGTGCTTTTTTCTTCTTTTCGGATGTTCCTTGAAGCGTTCGCCAAGTCCTAGCACAAAATGCTGCAATCAAGTCGTAAACGTTTTCCAAAACGGAGAAGAATAAAGTTCCGAAAGGAAACGCATAGCTAAGAAGGGAAAAATCACTTAAAATGTCACCTGACGTATACCTGCACCTGTAAAGTCTACAGGCATTAAGTTTCAGGTCTCACAGCTTTCTTTTTTTCATATAAGAAGAAGCAAAGTAATGTCACAGTATAAAGGTTACAATGCAGCCAGAATCAAAGGTTACAATTTAACCTTTGTAGAGTGTAACTTTTATACTGTAGTAATGTGATATGGAAGTTTTCTGTAGTCTATCAATTGAAATGTATACATAGTGTCAAAAATCACTTGAAGAGTTTCGTGTTTGCTTTGAGAGAACGCACGTTTTCCAGGATTGGTACAGTGCTGAGCAAAAGAACCTTTACCGAGCAAGTCACGGAAGTCTAATTATGCCTTTTGAGACTGATTTACCTTCATTAACCGGGGAACTGACTCGGGCAAATCCCTTACAAGGTGAACTTCAACCGCAAAGTTTAAAAAACAAAAGGCGTGAAAGGTGTGTAAGTGAAGCGCATTTCTATAGGCAAATTTGATAAATCCGCATTACGATTACAGTGTATACTCTGTTACCTCACGTTTTTAGATTTAATGTCAGTAAAGAAAATACTACAAATAGTATATAAACACGCAGTGACTATGAACGTGTTTGATTCGTATAACAATTTCTGGTAGGCATAATTGAAAATCTTCCATTTATTAATTACGAGAAAGGAAAATTTTAAGTTTCTCCATGGTTTATCAATATAATGAGCGTACTGTAGGGGTTCATTCATGCATCGTCTTTGTAATGCTCATGTTAAACTTCGCGGTGACATCCAGCTTGTGAGCGAATAGTCCGACTCCATTTCCCGTAAATGAAGGTACATCAGCATCAACAGGTATGATTAGACTTCTGTGACTTGCTCGGTAAAGGTTTTCTTTGCTTAGCACTATGAGTGGCAATAAATGGTCCTATAGTTTGCTTTCTTTTGTGATCACAAACGTTTATTGCTGCCTACCATGAAGCGGAAGTTTGATTTTTTTAACTTACCAGTTTCTTTACGAACTAAGCGAAAAATGTAAAACTTATTATTTATTGAGGAACAACGAACGACATACGACGTGACCAGTTGACGGCACGAATATACGACACCTACGAGGGTCATTGGCCTGCGCCACTTTATAAAAGGAAAATATATTTTCACTTCCACATAACCGCAAAGAAACATTTTGCGCATTTAACGGATTGCACATTTTTACCGAGGAATTCTTTCGTGACGGTGCGCATGATCCAATCGCTTCTATTTCAGCTCTTCAATATACGTAAAATATCTGTTACTGGAAGCCGATTGGCTGCCTTGGTTGCTAATGAGCTGGTCCCTCCAAGACGCTTGACGCAGCCAGCATTTCTAATCGGAGAGGAGGCAATCTCTATTGTACGTACCCCAACCGGGCACAATGCCGACAAGTGAGCCTGAGACGAAAATGCGGCATGCGAAAGGAAAATAAAGGGATCAAATAAGCTTGACCCATGTCGGACGACAGTTTCACCTGCATAAAAACTGTTCCGTTAAACTAATATTTTTTGGGGGGCTTAATGTTACGGGCTGGTATAAATAGGCAAGCTGTGCGGCTAATATAGTTTGAAAAAAGAAGTTGTATCCCAAATTAATACAAAAAAGGATGCAAAAGCATGATTGCACGATTGGAAGTTCAACTCTGAGAAGCCCGCAGCCTTGATTTCTCAGTTTGGTCACGTGGTACACAGGGTGGCATGACACTGTTATTTTCTTTGATATAACATACTCTTATTTTTTCTTGCTGGCGTTTGTCTTGCACATATCTTTGCTCGGTCTTTTGCCATCCTGTCTCGTGCAACTGACAAGGAGGGCTTAAGATTTGCAACCTGGAAGAACCTGAGCGATTTTTCATAACGGTCTCCGTGTAATTTACATACATCGTACGTTCGTCATGACAGGGTGCTTGCCTAATCAAGCACATATACATTATATTAAAGAGAGAATGTGATTAACGTCGTATGGCAAACATGGTTCTTCTTTCAAAGCAATAAAATGCTGTATACTATAGGGCTAGTGTATTTAAGCATAGTAGCAGAAATTAACATTTCCTTATTCTAGTAAGAATGGTAAAAACAACAAAAAATGAAATATACAATGAACACTGTAGCACATAATACGGTCAAAACTCCATACTCGCGGGAGATCCGTTACCGAGAAAAACCGAGGATAAGGAAAATCGCGAATGAGGAGTGGGAAATTACATTGGTATATACGAATGCGATCCAAAATTGCGAAAACTAAAAATGAAATGACAGGGAATTGTCATTTAGATCTAGTCTGCCCAACAGACAAATCAATCGTTATGAAGCCTATGTCTTCTTAAAGCATTAGGTTGTTTTCTCCGGTTCCATCGCCTTTAAAATATTATAACTCAACTAACTTCAGGAACTGCTTCATCAGTCTTTATTCTGAAAATCGAAATTCGCTCCATAAATGTAAACATTATTAAATTAGGAAAATAACATTAAATTAGGAAGTAAATTTAATATATCAACTTAGTTTCGCCATTTTGATTGCTCGAACCGATCTTTTTTATATTATTTGTGCCATAAGTGTATGCTTTTTTTAAATTAAATCTTGTAAAAACGTCACTATTACTCTCAGACAAAAGCGGCTTGTTATAGATTTTTTTACCAAATCAAAGGGCAATAGACACCAAAAAAATATAGGATTCCAGATATGTTTCTTTTTATCACGCGCGAAATAATGACGAGAAATAAATTCAGGAAAAAAGAAAATATTCAGCGCGGTCACGTGGTGCTGTAGACGTAACAAGTGGATTGTACGGCGCGTGCGGGCATGAAAATCGCGGTTTTTATTGGTTCAGTGAGGGCACGTGATGTCTTAGTGTGACGTCTCTTATCCCCCGTGACTTCACGCTCTCGCGGCGAGAAATTTCGCGACTATTAAAGTGATTTTCTTAAATCATTGCGCGAAAAAATTGCAAATGAGGAACACATTTTTTAGCTTTGAAGGAAAAAATATTTTTAAAAAATCAGCCCACGACAGCTATTAGATTATTTTTTATTTATTTTCAGAGAGAATAGGGTTGCAATCTGAAACTTAGTTTTTGAGTTATGACCTGAATAGTTTTTTGCCAAACTGCTTTTTCGTGGCGTAAAAACACTAGATAGCGTGCGGATGCAACGGAAAAATGCATTATGCTTGCAAAGACATCAACACGTTTGCGTCTTCCCCAGCTAAGGTATCCCGTAGCCTTAATGCTTGTCTTATGCAAAAAATTCTACGATTTTGAATGGTTTTGACCAGAACGACCTGCGAGTAGTGAAATATTTTGCCGCGAACAGAGTCAGTCTCAAAAAAAAAAAAAAAAAAAAAAAAAAAAAAAATCGTCCACGAATACTAAAACCGCAAATAAGGAGCTTTGATTGTACAACACTTCACACCAGGCTTGCACGGAATTGGAGTTGATTTTCATTTAGTCCGTATTAAGCCTATTTATTGTTCGTTGTGGAATTGGTCAATTTAGACAACTCTGTTTTTACAAGCGAGTTGAACTTTCACTTGATTGGCATCAACTGATTTGGATTAACTTGGAATGGAGTTGGATTTTAACGCTAGTGAATTTGCAGGTGGAAAAAAAAATCTAAAAATTTCAGTATAAATCAAGTTAACATTTTCATCAGGAACCTGGGACATAGCCAGTCCATACTCCTTTCACTTTAAAAAGTGGCAAAAGCTGAAATGTGCTAATTAGGGTAACTAAGGGGATGTATCTTGTTGTAAACTACCTTCGCTTTAAGCTTCTACGAATGTGGGTAGTGGAAAGGAATAGCTCAACGAGTCCTTTGTAAACTCTGATTGGTTTCCAATTAATCAGTCTGCAGCAAAGTCTGGCCAGAAAATGAAGTCTTGCGTTTAGAAGCATTAATATTGCGTCTTTGCGAACAGTTACTCGTTGTGAATGTCTTTGACAACGTTTTTGATATGAAAAAATTATTCATTGATGAGCGAGGGCTCAGAGTTCTGAAAAAAATTAAAATTACTGTAAATAGTTCCAATTTGCATGGAAATGCATTTAACATACTTGTGCAATTCCTTTGGTAGGAGTTTGATATGAACTTGTATAAAAACTTAGTACAAAGACTTGGATTTGGAACTGGAATGGTTCGTAGGCGAAAAGAACGATTAGAACTTGGAGTTGCAGTGCTTCTATCGGAGCGAAAGGAGCTGAACTCTGCTGAAATCCTTCATTTCGGACTTACAACTGCAAGCCTGCCTCACACTAATGAATTTAGTTAATTCTTCGACTTCAGCTCAAGTTATAAAGAACTGCACGTTTTAAACGTTAGATGGCGCCACATGTCGAGAAATTTGTTCATGAAAGCTTGAGAAAATGGAATCGAGGTCGATCACGGTCTAGTCGAAATGGACACGACTCGGCTCGAAAGATTCGATTCAAGCCGAACCGATTCCCAGCCACAGTATAGTTCATAGCTTTGGAGAGGAGCTCGGCGCTGGAGTAGTGGAGCGAGGGGTTTTTGCCCGAAACAAGAGCGGAGCCGGAGCAACCAAATTTTTCCTTGTTCCAATGCTCCGGTTTTCACGGAGAAATTCGTCTTTTGCGGTCTAGCTTTAGCAAATCGCCGCTTTAAACGGATGAAATTTTAAACATTAGTGCAAAATTGGCTACCACCACTTTGGCTGAGGAAGAGCATAAGGACCTTGGTTCGTCCCTCATCTCATGACGCAATGTGTCAGTGGAGTGAAAAACTCTGCTCCTAAGGTAGACTAGAAGCAAACCTACCAAATAAGATAGCGCGCGCGGATTTTATTTTTATAGTTTACAGGTGCGATAATCATAAACAGCGCACTATTTTTCGTATTCAATAAACAATAAAGCTAAAACGTTAGTTAACGTGTTACTTTTGTTACCTATATTTGCCATTTTACATCATTCAAATAGAATTGTAAAAACATTAAGTATTTCGTTCTGGGAAATGCAGGAGCGAAGCTGGAGCGGGCGTGTGTTGCGGAGCAACCCAGAAAATTTACTCCGGAACTCTGCTATAATCTGCTACTGAAGGTGTAGAAGTTTTGCTTTTGAGAAATAATTTAACAGAAAGTTCGCTGAAATATGAGAGTTTTCTTTCCACTGAGGATACTTTTTTTGTTTTGTTTTGTGCAGTTGTAGTCTTTGACGTAATCTTACATATTTGTTTATGCTAACAAAACCAGGGAATATAAATATCTTTTGCTCACTTCTCGCTATAATTTATCATTTTGTTTTAGGCAATACCATAGAGTTATAACATATAGAAAGAGCGTGAAGGCCTTTCATTATGGACAGTTTGTGACGATTTTTAATGATGTGATGAGAGGGTTGTGCAGAATTTCTTGTGACAGGGGGATTTACGAAAAACTGGATTTAACTGTAAATCGATAACAAATGGAGTTAATCAATTTCGTTGCCTCCATACATGTTAAATTTGTATTGCAACCAGTATTTCAGAACGGAACCCAAATCAATCCATTCATTTGAACCGACGGGATTTCCTCGAAAATGAACGGGAACAGAACGACGTTTTGGGCCCGTTCCTTGCGTCCGGGCAAGCTCCCTATTGGCCATTGAAAGAAGCTTTGAACCTCACGAACCCAGTGTTATTTGAACAGTCGCAACGAGTCACTTTTCGGTCACATCATATTTTTCAAAACTACACGAAATTCAGTCGGGGCTGGGTATCATTCCTTTTATAACAGACAGAAATTGGCAAAGGAAGTGGAAAAAACTGCACTGGAAAAGTGACCGGATCCGAAATACTGTACGGTGAAATCCCCTTTTAAGCGGTCCCATTCTACGCGTTCTCGCTTTTCACGCACGGAAATGTAGTAATATTTTGTTTAAAATTACATGAAATGCAGCTCTGTAGCTCTAAATAATATACTCTTGCTTTCTTTCAATATAAGGGTAAATATTTTGCTCTCTCCATATTACGAAGCATTAAAGCAGATTTGTTGGATTCTGAAAGCCGGTGTAACGAGTCATCTCGAATATGCAGAATATATTTTCAGTAATTGGCGATACTATTTAGAAGTCTTCTAAAATGATGGCAGTTAAAATTTGTTCAGATATTATCGGTAACTTTTTATATGCGTACAATTAAAGATTTAGTTAATTATTGCTAACATTTTTGTAAGTCAATATGGTAAGCGTTTTAAGAGCATAGAACGAATTCCTACCTTACAGATGTGAAATATGGCTCATTAACTCGTTACCGCTTAGGCGGGGTTTTTGCAGAACCGATCTATTGTTTAAATGGGGGCATCACTTTGCATCTAATAATGTGCCGAACATTGGTTCCAAACTGTGAATCGTAATCCATTCCAAACCTCTAGATGTAACTGGCCACGGATCAGGATTCTTGACTACAGATTGATATATTTGTACGGGCATTGATCCGAATCACTAAAAATGGCTGACATCAGATAACTATCTGACCCGAATCCTTTGCCTACGGATCGCGAAACTGTATGAAATAAGACACGGATCATGATCTGGGCCAAATCACGATCCGTGCAAAACTTTAACGCGACTCAGGACGAATCGAGAGATCCATTTTTGCGGTCCGGATCAGATTTTGGGTCAGAACCGTCCATGACTGATGTGCGTACCTAGCTTCCGTTCAATCCGCTGAAGCTATTATTTTTAATTATTGTCTTTACTGTCATATTGCAGTTAATGTGCTTTAGAATTAATTGATTAACTTACCTTAACCGTGTTTCACATAGTTCTTAATGCGCTTGCTCCTTGACTGCCGCCGGATTGTTTCTAATGCAATTTAAACGTTTTTTTAAAGTTTTCTTTAGTGAATTAATCTGATTTAAGCACTAATTATTTCTGCAATATTTTTTCATTATATATTAATATTTTAAAGAAAATTATTAATTTTTGTCGTAAATAAAAATGTTTACGGTTGCTTTTCGTCGATTTCTGTTTATTTTAAATTTCCCGCTTATTAAATTAGGGATGTAAAATATTACTTGTAATCGATTTTTCTGGCAATTTAAAAATCGATTTTAAAAATCGATAGGAACTGTCTGGAACTGAAAAGAAGTTTGAAAAATTTACTGGAACGGAACGGAGCGGTAAAAACTTAGAGAAGAACGGAATAGATCAAAAGTTACCATTGAACACAACGAATGCCACTCCGGCCGAGACGACCGTTCAGAAACACAAGTTGCAACTTGAGTTTTTTTTTTGTTTTTTTTTTAACCGATGAGTCCAACTAATAGTCTCGATCTTCGCTTCATAGCCAATAAGCGAATGGTACTATTTTCTATTACACACAGACAAACAATTATGGAAAAACAATTTAGCAAATTTCAATGTAAGTTCCACAGATTCGAAGACAGCGCCTGTAAACTGATAATACCCACTAAAATCACTCAACTTCAGTGACGGCGGAACGAGTGTTTCTCAGGGGGGGGGGGGG
>JAGQDJ010000129.1:0-112562 GCA_022885665.1 Triops longicaudatus | reverse complement strand
GGCAGTGGCCATTACTGGCACTTTTCCAGGGGGGGCAAAACCATACCTTTGCCCCTTTACAAAATTTTAGGGGGGGGGGGCAGCTGCCCCCTCTGCCCCCCCAGTTCCGCCGTCGCTGCTCAACTTTTATCACCTGGCAACAGGGCCGGATTATAATAGAGGCTAAGTAGGCTGCAGCCTAGGGGCCCGTGGTGTGGCGGGGCCCGTAAAAAAAAGTACTCTTTCTCAGCAAAACACATTCATTAATGGCCGCGGATACGTCAGCCTAGGGGCCCGTAAATACTTAATCCGGCCCTGCCTGGCAATCAATCTGAACTTATCCGTTGGTACAGTTCTCTTCAATAACCTGTGTAACAAAAATCCAGCTCGCCGTCGCGAAGAGCAAGAAAACCTCAACGTTTTCACTGACACTACAATCTATCGACAAAACCCTGCCTCGTACTATCCGCGACTTAGTCTTCGATGTTAAACAAAAGAACAATTGAATGGACTACTCCACTGGTCGACAGCTTTCAAGAATGCGATCTACAGCTCAGTATTGGTAATAATAGCTATATTCACAATTTCACTTATTATAAATTGTATCCCGTGTATTTACAGATTGGCTAACCTGTGCGCGTCTCCAAGGAAACCTAAAAATGAAGTCGAACACCAGCTAATTCATCCAGTATCCTCGCACGTCAAGATCGTCCCCTTTCCAACGATACCAATGTATCGAACTACCCCGAATATCTTATCTCAGAATGTATATTAGTGGAATTTGAGTTTGAAAATTTAGTCCTGTTGCTGAGGTGGCGAATTTGCCAAACTTTGGAGGAATGAAAGGCAGCAAAATGTGATTTAAAATATTAGAAATACATTTACAAGTAGCCTTGACTTTGCACTAAACTTCGCTAACCTAGATAGGCCTAACTGTTTACAGGGACGAACGTACCTATTACTAATATCAGAGCGATACATGGTCACCTCGTGCTGAGCATTCATCTCGGGTGCCCATGTCGACACTTCACATAATTATTTGGAAATGGACCTATCTAACGTCACAAACAACGCTACCGGCAATCCATTTACGAGGAGGCCTACCGAAGCCAGAACCTACCAAGAGCGCCTCAACCGAACTCTTACCTGCCCGATTCTGATCGTACGAGCGACACCATAATCTCTCATAAAAAGTGAATTATAAGTTCATTCGTCAAATACAAACCAGAAACTTTAACCGACGCTTTCCACGTCTCCACTTTTTAAGTAACGGAAATACGGGTTTCATGTTGTTAAATTTAGCTCTGAGAACTGTTGACTTGTAGTTTTTAAATCTTAAATCTAATGTTCGGCTACAAGATTGCATATGCCTATTAAATTTCCTATTGTACTGAACTGAGCACAAAAAAGTTTACTAGCAAGCCACAGAGGTCTAACCATGCCTCTTGAGGCAGATTAATCTTCATTACGCGCAGGAGCTACCAGCCAATCGCTTTCGGACTGAAAGATAGCTCTTCTGCGTGTCATACATAGTAATAATCTACATCGTATACTATTAAATTTCATGGCTTTTTTCACCTTTTAACAGACTTATTCGGCTAACTTACCTCAAGAGGTTTAATTAGATCTTTGTGGTTTGCTTTGTGATCTTTGTGGTTTGCTTAGTGACTGGAAAAGTAAGTGTCCGTAAACAACGGTGGGTGGTTTACTTCTTTTAGCGGAAAGCTTGTAAAGCTTGGCTCAGTTAGTGAGTAAATTAAAAATACACAGTGATTACAGTACACGAAAATATAAACCCGTCCTCAAACCGATACAAATCTCAAATAGGTTTATCACTGGTAACTAAAAAAACGGATACACAGTTTTAGCATAGCTCAGGGGTCCTTCATACGCGTTTTTTTCTGTCAGTCAATCGGCATAATGGTTCTATGAATTGAAATATGTTTGTACAGAAAATTACTTGATCCTAAATACCTATTGAACGGTAGGTTTAATTAAAAAAAGTTCTGCCCCTCCCCGCCTCGAATGAAAGTTGCAATATTTTGTCCGATCGCAGAAAATTTACCTGCAGTTTTATTGCATGTATTTAAATTAGTGTTCATTAAAATTTTTGCGTAAATCTTTTCTCGCGACAAATCTAGGAAAATATTAAATAGTTTTTGATAACGAGAGACAACGGACAATTCCCATGAATTATGCTCGTAAGGGCAGGTTGTACGAATTTATAGTTTAAACTCTTCGTAATTGCTGTGAGTTTTCATCAGAAACGTTTTTTTATAGCAGATTGGAATATTAATGCATTTATTACTGAAACTTTTTAAGAGATGAAAAGAAGTCTATTTATTGTTCGGAATGACGGCTTTTGGGTAAACGAATAGGACACGTCCTATGATTATTAAGCTTTATTCAAGTAGTCAAATCTCTAAACTTTGGAAGTGTAATGTACGAAATTTTCACGTTTAGCAAACGATGCGCCGATCAAAAATTTTCACGGCACTCTACGAAGAACGTGTCATGCTACATTTAAGAGCTCAATCTGGGCCTGATCTAATCTGGGTTCTTTCTTCTACCACCCCTTCGATTTGCTAGTTTCGCAAACTCTTCCTGTGGGTAAAAACTTCACTAAATTCACAACTAAACCTTCTTGAATATAATCTGCGTCTAACCTAACCTGACCTGACTAACCTAAAATAAACCTAACCAAACTGGCCTATATTTTACATTGGTTTTCCAATGGTTTGCATAGGCGAGCTGGGATTAAATGCCTTACAATGTGTCAAAATGAAATAAATTAGGTTATGTTTTGTTATGTTTTAGGGGAGAAAAGTACCATTGATTGAACTCAACATGCAAAGACAAAGAGTCTAACACTGGTTGGCGTTTTATCACGGAACTCGAAAAACTACAGGGCAAATCGATTGCCGAACTAGTTTAAATTACGCAGTTTTGTATCACAATGTAAAATGAAGACACCTCCTGTACACAGTGTAGATACTAATCACAAATAATATAAAACAACAATACATAAAAACGAAACAGACACACACACACAGTTTGACGCTCCTCACTTGCTTGCTTTGCTGACCATAATGCCCTAAGCATAGTTATATTCCGTGAAACAAAGCATTTTCCCCTTCCCTTGCGTCTTAAGGGGAAGTTCATGCTCCTTAAACCCCCACTAAGCTCTTTGCCTCCACCCACAACCCGCCTCTCATCTGTTTCTGCACACGCACTGTAGTGCACTACACAACCGAGCTAAAATCACCCATTTTCTACCTTGTAGTGACTATCAAACAAGTGCTGATCAAGCGCGTACTACGAAGAGAAATATGCAGACAGCCAAGCCATCCGTCCGTACAACACGACATTTGCGCGGCCTTTACGCTCACATAGGAAAAATAATGCTCCCTACAGCTTCCTCCCAACATCATTGAAAACAGGTTAAATGCTCTTAAGGAAGGAGCACTGGCCTAACTTAAACCCTTAAGAATGAGGCTATAAACTTGTTGGTTGAAAAACTACAATAAGGAGTGGCCGTGTCGTCTATACAGAATGGAGGTCTTTTCTTGCGACGTCAACCACACCGCCCGTGAAAGGCCAGAAAAGTGTTGAAGGACAAAAAACAGGTAGCAAGTCGCCATCGGGTCGCGTTTTCCGGCCTGTCTACTCCGACGAATAATACAACCTGGAAACCACTATGTCATTACTGGTGCAGTGGTTCAAGCAAGCTAAGAAGAGATCTCAGATGGGCCCAGTCCTGCGTAACTGATTCCAACTCAGCTGGGGGAACGCGAATCCGTTCGCTACCAAAGCGGGCAACACCGTTGCTTAACTAGCTAAAATAAATTTGACCTATCTCGACTTTATTCGCTTTTTCTAATCAAACACCCGGAGACGAAACGACTCAAAATACTATCTCAACGATTCAGTCAAATTAAGTTGCGAACTAGAGGTAAAAAAACCTCTGCATCAACACATATTGTGCGCGCGAAACTTTTCCCGACTGTACGTATATTTGTTTGACCCTCCATGAAAATACTGAACCCCTAAGACCTGTTGTGTAAAGCGAACGTGTGCGAATACTGCCATATGTATATATTTTTGAATGTATGTTTGAGTATTTGTGGAATGCCTGACTGTTAGCCGTAGTGCCTTCACCTCAACGTAAAATATGTAGAATAAACTTTGCTCACGCTACGAAACAAAGAAAAAAAAAACATTGTGTCATATTACGGCATGCTATGTAGTGAATTTCCTAGTGCGACGCAAGGGCTAAAATTCGTCAAACTTCAGTATCTTCTAATTGTTACGCAAATGAACAGAAAAACGATAGCTATGTTCAGAAGACAGAATAGTATGGGAAAGCCTAAACCTCTAGACATTGGCTACTCACGTTTCTTCATGTCAATGCCAAGAAAGTTTAAGCATTTGGACCGATTTTGCAATCCAATGATACATGTATAATCTTGGTACATGTATAATCTGGGACGTTTTTCTAGACCAAGCTGGGCCTTGTTTGATCTCCCCCATTCTAGTTAACAATTAGGTTTCCAAGAAAAAGAACGATTTCATGCATTTCATATGTATTTTTTCTGTATTCAGAACAAGTCTTCCAGGCACTAAATGCCACGCAACTCGCTACCACTAATTGCATTGATAAACCAAGCTTTGACTCTTACATCAAGCTTGAAATTAAACTCAGATTTGTTTGGGATGTCACGAACTCCAAAATTATCAAGTGAAACATGGTCAAATACCGTTATTGCAAAGCAGAATCGTCTTACTCTTCACTTGATCACCACCGTACTTTTGCTGCCTTTTATTTTGTTTAGGATCGAGGATAGAATTTCTTGTTTGTCTTCGCATGTTCTAGCAAAAGATCGCAAGGCTGGAAAGCTTTTCCGTAGGCCGACTGATATTCTTGCATCTTGGAGACTAGTTTGTCAGCACCGAAGGCGTCCGTGAAACGGAAGGGTCCGCCAGTAAAAGGCGGGAAGCCCAAACCGAACACAGCACCTACGTCACCTTCAACCTAAAGAAAACAATAAATTAAGGTTTAAATATACAAAATGAAATTACAAATAGCAAAGAAATAGTAATAAAATAAATAATTAAAAAAAAGAAAATGACTAAACATTCACATTAAAAAAAAAAAAAAAAGAGTTGATTGTAGCCGTGAGCTGAAACACCGAAATGTCATCTGTATGTGGCGTCCTTACCGGACTGGCTAAGATGCCTTCTTGCAAGCAGAGCAACGCTTCGTTGGTGAAACGAGCAAGCAAGCGCAGTTTCACATCTTCTTCACCATGGAAACCCTTCGGTGCAATATGGTATTTCTTGAGGATTGCTACAGCTTCTTCATTGACAGGCCTGTCCTTGGAGTTCGCAGAATAGACGTACCAGCCTTTACCAGTTTTACGACCTAGAGATAATTTAGGAATTTGTAACATTTGTGATGAAGAACATCTGCTCAGCGAAAGTTGTTACCTAAGAAGCCTTTTTCAACCATTTCCTTCACAAATCTGAAGTCGACATTAAAGACACGATCGCCATACGCGGCCATCATGGTTTCACCAACGTGCATGCCCACATCGATGCCAACTTCGTCATTCAGGGTGACAGCGCCAACAGGAAAGCCAGCGGCTTTAGACAATTTGTCCAAGTGCTTGGGATCAATACCTTCCTAAAAGGACAGTAAAAATTTGCACTAATACTTTCGCAACAAATCCCCCTAATAATCAAATTCGGTAACACAAGCTGTACCATAAAAAAATACGGTCTACATGCAAAAGCCCGACAAAAGTTACTAAAAAAATTAGACTTTCAGGGCCATAAAGGTTACAAGTAATCGGTTACTACTGATCTATTACCAGGAATCTCCCGAGAAATAATCAAAAAGCGCTTTGGTTATGCATTTCTTAGAACGCAACTTTAATTGTTAGAATGCTAGGAAGTTAGGAGTTAGAGGACATGGCCTTAGTCTGTGGGTCTTAGTCAGCCATTGCCCCCCTTCCTGCACATGCACAAGTTGATAGTTGTCTAAGATGACTAAAGCGTGGTTTTCACAGGCAATCACTTTGTTTGTGGATCGTGGCTTCCACTTGCAATCATTAAATGCGCTTTCCACAACCAAATTTCAGATTCACTCCTTGAGGGCAGAAGTCGATATCCAAAATGCTGGGTTGGGGAGGGGCCCCAGCCTCCTATCACGCGCTTTGGATAGCGACTCCTGCCCACATAGTGTGAATATAGGAATTTGATTGTGGATTTGGAACTCACAGATTGCAAGTGGAAACCACGCTTAAGACGCCCTGTTCAATTAAACCACGCTTACGCTTGTTAAAAGTTGAACTCACCTGCAGCAAGGTAAGTGCTTCAGCCATCAACGTGGCCACAAGGCGTGTCGTGTAGAAGCCGGGGCAATCTTTGACAATGATCACTACTTTGCCTTGGCGCAAACCCACGTCAACAGCGGAGGCGATAGTATCTTTCGATGTTTTGTCAGTAGTGACAATTTCCAAAAGCTGCATTTTGTCGACTGGCGAGAAGTAATGCATGCCTATAAACTAGAAATTAGAAAAACAATTAGATAAGTAAACCAAGTTCTTTTAGCTCTTAATTAACGGTAAGCCCAACTATACTCAAAAATGAACACAGTCGTAAAAATGAAGACAAAACGATCTAATCTTGCGAAAGACTAATCTAATCTTTATTCCGAACTTTAGGAATTCATCCCTCGACAAAAAACATAAAGACTAATGGTTCTCATCAAACCCAGATAAAACATAACTAATTTCTAGCAAGATGAGTGACTTATTACATGGCAACTGTTTAAGATTTCTTTTAACACTAAAAGTAGCGTTGTTAATATTCCGATATGCTGTTTTACCTTTTCAGGTCGTTTGCTGGCTTCAGCAATTTTCGTGATGGGAATCGCGCTAGTATTAGACGCGAAAATACAATGGTCGGGGATAACAGCTTCGACTTCTTTGACCACTCGATGTTTCACGCCCAAATCTTCAAAAACAGCTTCGATAACCATGTCCGCATCCTTGAAGTTGTCGTAATTCAAGGTAGCGTCCAATTTGGAGAAAATCTGATCCTTCTCGAAACTATTTTTTCCCTCAGAGTAATCAGTATGATAGGAGACTAAATTAAAAATATTCGGAATGCATACCTTGAAATCTTTCGGCGTTTTACTTGCTTGCTTAAAGCTTGATGAATTTGGTTTTGCCCTCTCGTTAGTCCCTTAACGCTATTGTCTTTCAAGATTACATTCATTCCCTTCTCAACAGAAACTTGAGCAACACCAGCTCCCATTAAACCCGCTCCCAAGACCGCCAGTGTCCTTCGAATGGACGAAAGCTTGACTATTAACTAACATGATCGATCTTTTCGATAAAACTTACTGGACTTCTTTGGCCGGTTTGCCAAAACGGTTTTTCTTGCATTCGGTTTGACCGTGGAAAAGACCGATCAAACCACGAGATTCTTTTGTCATGGCCAAGTCACCAAAAGCTTCGGCTTCAGCTTCGTAACCAGCTTTCGTTCCTTTGTCCAGACTGGTGCGCAACACTTCAAGGATCTACGTAACGAAAGATTCGTTTTAAACATAGGTCGGAACGCAAATTATATAAATTTTACCCTTTCATTTGGTGTTGAATTAACGATATTAGTGTTAGTATACTGTGAAATATATGCTTTTAGCGTTACAACTCACTTTCAAAGGTGCGGGGTACAGCCCATTGGTTTGTTTTATCACTTGGGCTTTGGCTTTGTTAAAGACATAGTCTTTGACAAAACCGTACTGCAACGCTGAGCCCATCACACGATCCATGAGAGACTTTTGCCTCACAACTTTCAGATCTCCAGATGCCAAGCTGGCCGCTGTTTTGATTGCCACTTCTTCCAAATATTCCAAAGTCCTATGAATACAAGAAAAAGCGTAAACTCGAAATGCCGGGGTAAAATCTTTCTGAGAACCTTTCTTCGGGAGTTTTCAATCCTGGGCCTAAAGGTTGAACAGTAGCATCAAGAATGCCCAACTTTTTGGCTCGGTCAGCTCGAACATTCTTTCCCGTCAATGCCATATCGAGTGCGGTAGGAACTGATGTCAACTGTGGCAAACGTTGGGTACCACCACCTAACAAGAAAAGGCAAATAAATGAAATTTTATCGCACAACCTGACATTTTATGTATAGTTACCTCCCGGCAGCAAGCCTAGCAACACTTCAGGCAAGCCAACACTGGTTTTCTTGTCCTGGACACCGATGCGGTAATGACATGCCAAAGCGACTTCCAAACCACCTCCTAGACAGGAGCCCATAATGGCGGCAACAATAGGTTTGGGACTTTGTTCCAATCTGAATAAGGCTTCTTGGCAGTCTTTGGACAACTTCGTGACTTCTTCTCTGGTATTACATTTTTCGATCATGGTAATATCAGCCCCAGCGATGAAGCAACCCGGTTTGCCAGAAATTAGAACGCCGGCCTTGACGTTCGAATCATTCTGAAGCTGCTTCATAAGTTCCTCCATTTCGCCCATTACCTCCTGGTTGAGTGTGTTCACCTGCGGATTAAATAACAAGAAGTGAACAATACTTTTTTGTATTTTTACCCCCTTTTTTTCGTAAAGGACACTACTAGTGATTTAATTTCTTATCCAGGTCACAAGAGACCAAAACACTGCTTGTTGACCGAGCTTGAAATGTGTCATTCTGACTCTGCGTTCGTAAAGTTTCTTGCAAAGAATTTGCAATGGAACATTTATAACGTACACTACTTTCATACCATAACTTATTCAGAAAATTTACTTAGGGTTTGATATGCAAAGGAGTTTAACTCATGTTGAACTCACTTTATTCTAAATGCACTATACATAAAGGACTATAAACCGTTAGCTTTATTCGCCTTTTCTTTTTTAACCCAACGAGTGTCTTTTTAGGAAGGGATTATTTCTTGTCTCTTTCGTTTTAAAACTAATTGTGCCGAAAAGAATCTTGAGGTAAGGTTTGAAACATGCTATATAGATTCAGAAGAACCAAACTTTTTCATTTGGTAGAACTGAAAAGCAAACACGCCTTGAAAATTTGGGGTGCTTAGAATTCGCAAATATATCTAATAGCGAAGAATAAAAGTCAGAGACGCATTAATAAGAAGAGTTCGTTCCATTTTCTGCAATGATTAGTAGTTTTCGTTATTTGGAGACACCCAAGCCCAAAATTCGTTAATCATTAGTTGGGTATTGGATTACGACCCGCAAAGAGACCTAGAATCTTGTAATAGGCACGTAATTTTTCAAATCTGATGAACAAGCGATGACGATCGTTTCCTTATGTTAGTATTTTTTGCGTATTTTGTTACACATCCATTTCGATTGCTTTGGCACATTTCGCATGCCAATGAAGGTTTTGAATACCGCAACAAGTAAGAGTGCTGAGCAATACCTTTGAGTTGGGCGAGTTGAACCGAATAACGGCCACGTTATTCTTGACTTCATATTCGGTATGCATTCGGCTAAGGTAATTCGAGGTCGACAATAACCGACGTAACAGAAAAGGATCTAAAGACACGTAAAGAAAAATGGCGTGTTTATGAACGAAAGTGAGGCTGAATACATATGTTGCTCTATTATTCGTTGCAACTACGTAATACACGATAAGACCAGAATCAAGAGTCAAAGTCTATTAGGTTCAAGTACTTTGTCCTCTAGCATAAGTTCAATGGGAGTAATTCAAGCTTATCGGGAAAATTCGACTTTTGCGCTTAGTTATCTCTCAGATGCACGAGGACTGGATTAGAATTCATTTCTTTCCCGCTTTAATGAACTTACAGGTAAACATTGCGGTACGAATACGCAGAAAGCTGACTGATACATTTACTTTTATAAGAAATCAAGGGAATCTGAACGTTTCAATTACGCTGCTGGTTTGCTTTTTACACAGCTAGGTTTGCACATAAAGATTATTTTTTTCTCTTTTTTATTACCAGAAACTGTGGGATAAGTTTGCGAAATTCCTCGCACTGCCCTGACGATTAGTGTCGACGCCATAGTTTCCTTTCGGGAGAGAATAATAATCGCACAACAATAAAGCCAACTTTCGAAGTACCGGATGTGATCTCTTGGACAACCTAAGAACTACGTTTTGTAGCACACTCGCTCGACTAGCACAGCCTAGTGTGAGATCCAGAATAGTAATGCACTGCTGATTATGTGTGTTGAAGTTGGATACCCTAACTTAAAGGTGCCTATATGCTTTTTGGGAGTTTCAAACTTGTTTACGCCTTTAGAATATCTTATCAAGATTAAAAGCGGGCTCTTATGTAATGCATAATAGGTTAATTCTGACTATTTCCATTGGGCGCTCTAGTGCTGCGCTTGCATCGCGTGTCGCTAATTTGGTGCGCTATACCGAGCGCTGCACTAGAAACTTTATAAGAAATCCGACATCACGGCTGTAGTTATCAATGGGACACTTTAACCCAAATGATTTCGCTAAATGCTTGCTACAGGCACCCTGTTCTTGTCTAGTTCTGCTAGAACAACTTAATGGGATTTATTAACCTTACGACTTTATCGCTTGTTCGGGGTTTAAAGGTTTGTTTTACACGCTTTTCAGGGCGAAAAGATAGAGATTACACCATGTCATTCATTGGCCCTGCCCTTCCCCCACACCTTAGGAAACGACAAGAAGATACCGAAGAGCAAGAGGTGGCGAAAGACACAACAGAAGAAGAGGAGGATCTTTATGGTCCTGCACTACCACCGCATCTCCTTAAGCGACCAGAGGCTGACACGGTCAAAAATAAGGCAGAAACAGAAAACACAGAAGCAGAACAAGCTTACGGACCTGCACTTCCGCCAAATTTGAGTCAGAAGAAAAATAAATCCCCGATAGAAGATGAACCCGCTAATGGGAAACGAAAAGTGGGTCCGGCTTTTCCTCCTGGCTTTCTGCAACTTCCAAGCAAGGGTCAAGCTAGAATATTGTCTCTTTAGCTTTAATTTACTGACTTTCATCAGGGGACAAAAAGCAGACCAAAGTTCAGAATCGGAGTCCGACGACGAAGACATAATTGGGCCATTACCACCGGGAGCACAACGTGCCTCGTATTCGGCGGCCGACGAGTTTGAACATCGCGCACATACTATGAAAAATAAGCTGACGGCAAGAGTAAGCCATTCGTTCAGTTACAGCGGCAATAAGCTTACTACTTTAATCACTACTTAGGATGAAGTGGAGCAGCCCACCCGTGAAACTTGGATGTTGGAATTGCCCGAGGTTAAATCTCAAGCGTTTGGTCTAGGACCGCGAACGTTCAACCGCGTCACGAAGCCTGAGATAGTCGGTCGAGAGGAATGGACCCAGGCTCCGAACTCTGAAGTAAGTTTAGACATATTTTGTTGCAACTTTCGCTTGAGAGTAATACCTCGTATAGCCACCAAAGAGCAGTGACAAGAAACAAAAAGAGAAGGAAACAACATTGTTAAGGCAAGCGCAAGAAAGAAAACGTAACGCCGAGTTGGAAGCTGTAATTAAAGAACACGATTCCAAGAGAAGAAAGGAAACATTGATGGAAATCCACGAGAAGGAAAGAAAGAGAAAATTGGTAAGAATGTTTGATTGTGTTATTGGATTGAGTTTTGGTCTAAATCCCGGGTTTTTATAGAAAGAGGAGGGCAAAACTGTCACGGAACGTGTACCATTTGATCGAGACAGGGATTTGCAGGCGAATCAGCTCGATGAAGCCAAAAGAAAAGCTTTTATACAGCGTTCCAAACAATTGGACGGTCGCTTTGCTGGCGGTAGCCAGAAATTTTTGTAATAACGAAGCTCTTAATACACGTGTTACACACCTCTCCCCGGCTTCAGAAATTTTGAAACTTTTCAGTAAAGGATTCGTGGTAAATGATGAGTGGAAAGCTATAATTCTAGTTATTCCGAAAGTTCACAAAGTAAGCAAAGCTAATAGTGAATAATACACTTCTCGTTTATTTCCAAGGTTGTAATACAATTATTTACATAACAAAGCTCCAAGACTGGCCATACGTCAATAGACATTCGCAAATTATATACTAATACATTACGGCACTGTTTCGATAGGTTCGAGCTGATCTAGCACTGCTTGGCCTACACCTGTATGCGGTTCCGCCTTCCTTTTGGCTTCGTCCTTTTCAAATATGACTTTTTCGTTCAATGGATCTATTACGGTTTCTGTCGGAATTGCAACCGAATCTTGTGCCCGGTCTACGATGTCACATGCGTTGCAAACCAAATCGTTGAACAGCTCGTAGCGATCGGCATAAACATGATGGCCAGCTCGGGCAATCACCTGAAAATTACAAGAAAAGCAATGTTTGTAACATGAAAACAAGGAGGTTCACAACCTATTATTCTATTCGTAAATACAAGTAGAAAAGCAAACTGCTATGCTCTCTTTGCTGAATATCATACATAAACCCAAGTCGAACTTGAATTCTTCACAAGTACTTGCAAAAGCTTACATGGACGTCAACGTAAGAGCCATTCTGTCGTCGAACTCTTTGAATTTGCTCTCCGGACGTTCGATCAACCCAAGAGCGAGCGCCATATATAAACGTGATTGGAACTTGCGGCTTCAAGTTTTCAATCCTGTGAACCATGGGATGTTTTGCCCATCCGAAATTCGCCATCATTGCATGGAAGGCAGCTTCTCCTCTACAATATTAAGAATAAATGTAATTAAGCGTTACTTACTGTTATCTTAATCCAATTTAAAAACTAACTAGGGCTTACGAGGGTGTTTGGGCGTTGCAGTGATAAATGTACGTAGGAATACTTTCGTGGGCGTCATATACCATTTGAGAAAATTTCTGAATAATATCAGGTCTTGCTTTAGAAACCAAACCGGGCCCTGTAGAACAATAAACTGTTACATGCCTTAATTTGTTCCAAAAGAGCTTGGGCTTACCCCACGGACCAGCTGCGCGGAGTATCCACAACGGATTGAAGGGTTGAATAAGATACGCTATTCCTTTTACCCAAAATGGAATTTGATACCGAGATTCCAAATTCTCTGGTCGTTCTGGGAAACCCCAAGGATCAGCCAAAATGAGGTGGGAGAGCCTGAAGTGTCAAAATTCAGGATTCTGTTGGACAGAAATGCTTCATAGGGACCTAATACCTGTCAGGATGTTTAATGGCATACGATGAAGCTAAAAAGCCACCCATACTGTGACCCAAGAGTATAATCTTGTCCAACCCCACTTTTTGCCTCCAACTTTCAATTGACTGCACTAATTCATCCTCGGCTGCCAGACCATCGCGACTGAAGCTGGGACGAGAGCTTCTACCAAATCCTACGAATGGCATTTGTTATGTAAGACAGCATTGGTTACGAAAGACATGTATTATACCCAACAGGTCGATTGCATAAACAGGACGTCGGGATGCGAAAGCTTGCAGATTCAGGATCCATAGGCCTACACCAGATGCAAAACCGTGTAGCAAAACTAAGGGAGTTTTCTTTGAATTTTCGTTCAGCGACACTGTCCATATTTTATTCGGCGTGCCTCCAACGACAGGACCAATATCCACGTACCTTGCTGTGTACGATACCTTCAAATCTGCCAAATAATCAAATCAAAAGACACATAAGAACCACACAAACTGTACGTAAAAAATAAATGCCATACATGAAAAAATCCGCTTCTCCGCCGCTCGTAGTAAGGACATCGAAGTTGGACACCACCTCAGCCAATTGCCAAACCAGCTAAAACGAAAACAGAAAATATAAAACTGTTCACTACTTGCATATTACCAATCAAACAGTGTAAATGAGATGAACTGCGCTTTTAACATGCCATCCGCTAGAAAGTTTCGACAGTTACAAACCTATCCTGCACTTCAAGGGCGAGATCCGTCTCTTCACGAAGACCCATTCTCGTATGTTATCTATAAGACGCAAAATATTATGTAACACAAGTCGAGCGAAACGGGTGACTAATGCTACTTAAGAAGCTGCATGCGGACTAAAATTGTACTGACCTACGCCTCGGCACGCACTGACAGTTATTGCACTCTACCTCGAGATTTTTAAATCTTTTTCTTTAACCAGGCACGTTGCTAGTTACTGTTGTCACTTTATAATGTTTAGTTCCGTAACGTCCGACCGTCTGTGTGCATGCGCCGTCAGCATGACAAGACAAAACTAGAAGGCCCACAAGGAGGGGCTAAAGAGGCTTGGCTAGTTTTTTGTTACTACTATAATTTAAAAAGAGGTCTTTGTTTCGGTTATTCTGTAGAAACTTGTCTAATAACAATGAATCAGGATTTACTACTTACGATGTCCCGGCCGATTCCGTGCCGTTTCCGAGATCATTTTCGGGGGTTTCGCAGAACTCCTTCGACGTTGACCGTACGCATTCTTGTTCTTCAAGTTCTTTCAAATTCGCAGAGGTTTGCAATGTCTCAATGCCGACTAGTGTCAGCGCAGCGAATCCGAGATACAGTGGTCGCATTCCTCTTCTGGTTAGTTGTTACAATAACTAAATTTTCCGGAAAGTTTTACTTCCATAAGCTATTTTAGCTTGTACGTTTTTTTGTGACGACGAATAATTATTACGAATATAACGTGACGACGCCAAACGATCACTTGTTCAGGCTTGATAAGAGCTGGCAAATTCACTTTCAAACTGCTCTATCCCGAGGTTCAGCACGTTTCTAAAATTTCACTTGTTGAAGTATACTTTCAGTGAAAACTGAAAGCGTGCAATGTTACAAAACTTGGACTAAAGTTTCGGAGCTTTTTTGCCTAACGCGATAACCAGCCTTTGGAGTGAAAAAAGATTCACGTTCTAACTGTCAAGGGAGCTGCATTTCTTTATTCTTGTACACGTAATCACAGGATAAAAGCATAATAGGGAGGCGAAGAAAGGCTACAAGTCGATTTCCAGTAACTGTGCCCGGCTTACCTTGGGTCCTATACTGATATGCCAGCCTGCAGTTTACACAAGGGATACGTTCCTGGACTTTCTTCGCGTTAACTGAAGCCGCGAGTGGAGAAGCGTTGCTTATGAGGAAAAAGGGAGAAGGGTTCGTAGCATGCGCCGTTACACCGCTGAGGCGTAGGTTCAGTGGAAACCGCGTGCTATGGATATGCTGCGTGATGATTTTGAAATAGGTCTAATTGGCTTTAATGTAGACAACGTGTTTTCAAACAGTACTGAAAAGTGACATGTGATCAACACGCCGAGAAAATACGTTATGTCTTCCTGCTGATAAGAAACGATGTTAAACACATACAGAGGCTGTGTATTGCAATTTTTTTCTCGAAAACTACCTGTGCTTAGTCGAAACCCAAATACCACAATTGCGTGTATAAGACATTTGTAAGACTTCCCAAATGTCGATAGACTTACATAAGACATATAAAATAGATTAAAAGACGTGTGAAGACGTGTGCGCTATTTTCCAATGCCGCATCTACGCAAGATAACCAACGCATGTGTAGAGCTAACTCACGTTACGCCAAGGCTGCTCTTCAGAGGACGACAAAAGCCACGAAGTAGTTTGATAATAGAAAGGCGGTGCCAAGGGGCTTAGGATACGCTATCTACGGGATACGCACATTCACAGCAAGGACGTTAGAGGGATGGTGGTAGTCATAAGAAGGCAAGTTTATTTAAAACGTTAGGCCGTCTCGTGGCGGGAAACGCGGATGGCGTTGAACAGTGACGTTATTGGAATGCGCGTTTCGAAAGGACTGAGCTAGTAAGAACAGACATCACCTGTTATGCGCTCCTCCTTGACAGAGAGTGTGCTATGTTTGCTATGTTCGTAAACTTTGAAGGCTTTACTTATTTTTCATTTTATCCAATATCATTACCTTTCATTTTCTTCAATTATATTAGCCTACAAGTCACAATATCCGATCTTAAAAATAACAAATATTAGTGGAAACACGTTTCAACACAAAACCATGTTTTATGAATCATGTGGTAGAAATTTTTGATTACTGATTGCATTCGCATTCTTATTTCTTAATTTTTTTCTCTTTTTTAACGTTTCTAACCAACAGCGCTTCTCGGTACTATTTTATTGTTAGTACGGGAAAATATATTACGAAGATGGCGATTTTACAAAATGTATTACATTCTGAGAAATAGGTACAAGAATCAGCAGACGTGTGCGTGATAAAATCAAATTTCAAGTCAGACCATAATATTTACGATGACTAGCTGTCCCTTTTGTGGATCTTCACGCTGATTGGCTGCATTCCAATGACGTAAACCCTGGAAACTTAGCGACCACGACGGTCTAACCTTTTCAATAACCTTGATAAGGAGCAAGGAAATGTGGCTACGACGCGCGTGTCCTGGCATGAAATGCAGACTAACCGAATCCTTTCCAATGTGAAAGCTATTTTTTTTACTCGGCTCACGCTGAAGCATTCGGCAAATATAATATCTTTCGAACATAAGAAAGGCAATTGATCTGAAGATGTCATGAGCTTTTGGATACCTAAAACTTCTGTTAAACAGGCATTATAAAGCTTGGGTTGTTTGAATATTAATGCAGGAAGATTTACGTCAAATGATGTATTATGTTGTGAAATGTTATTAAATTAGGAGATTTCTCATAATTTAAACTTTACGAGGTACTGTAACTCCCTTTGACGTCATAGCTCGCCTAAGCCAGTCTTTTTCTCAAGCTGTATGAAGGGCCCGCCTTTATCATCATGGTTGCCCTTCCCGCTCTTTTCAGGATCCCGTTGTTGTTGTAAAGTGGATGTGGACGTGTGCTTTGTTGTCGTGCCTTGTTGTTTGGAAAGCTTATTTTCTTACGTAAGTAAGCACTTCATTTACGGTATCTCTTTTACAATTGACGAACACTTAACAATTGCACACAAGGGTAATAAAAAAGTTAAATCGGATAGAATTAAAAAAAATCGCTCTTGCAACAGGTAATTTTTCGCCATGTCGTCTCCCGCACGTAGTAAACGGAGCAGCAGCCGTTTATCAGGTGCCAGCAATAATACTCCTAGTAAAGCATCGGGTGCAGGTTCAAATGCCGGAACACCCAGTCGACGTTCATCCAGAAACACGCCCAGCAGAGGTGGTGCTTCCCCTGCCCACGAGAGTGTGAATGGTTCCCGGAGTCGAAGAATGTCCGGAGCTACATCAGAGATGGATGGTGTGGAGCCTCTACCTCCGTCTGTTCCTTCGACTCCAAGACATGAACCTCGGAGCCCCGGCCCAGGAATAAGTAAGAGTTTCGTTGCGGAAGGGAACATCGTCAATAAATCATACAAGTTTAAATAAAGGGATAGCGGTACATCTGCTCTTATCATGTATCTCTCGTTATAGTTATTAACGATGTGGATTTGAGCTCTCCCTTGAACTATGGGACGCCCAGTTCCCTTTCGTCTTTGCGTACGCCGCGTACGGGAACCCGCGGAACGCCCATCCGCCAGAGACCTGACATTCGCTCCGAGCGTTTCTTGCGTCAAGTCAACTTGGAGCCCGTACCCGAGAATGCCATGGAAGTTGATGCTGCTCCTGAACCTGCTGGGCCCCAGTTGGTGATTTGGGGTACCGACGTAGTGGTGAACGAATGCAAGCAAAAGTTTAAGAAATTCATCCTTGAGTATATTGACCCCCGCACGGAAGAAGACGAGCAGATGGAAAGCATTGATTCTACTCGCCCACTCTACCTTCAAAAACTTGAAGAAATTTTCACGCTTGAAATACCTTTCCTTAACGTCAACTGCGCTCACTTACGAGCTTTTAGTGGCGAACTGTACCGGCAGCTGATATGCTACCCCCAAGAAGTGATTCCAACCTTGGATATGGCCATCAATGAAATGTTTTTTGACAAATATCCGGATGCAATTCTCAGTCACCAGATTCAAGTTCGGCCATTTAACGCAGATAAAACAAAGAATATGCGGTCTTTAAATCCTGAAGGTAAAACTGAACTTACGCATGTATTGTCAAAAGTAGTTTTTTTTTTTTTTTTTTTTTTTTTTTTGCTGTGATCGTAGTTTTTCGCCTTTCGGGGTTTTTATTTCTGAACGAAAACATTTTACTTTTTCGGTATTTCGATTTTTCTGATAATTTGCTATTTTCTGATTTTAATATAGTTCGTTGCTTATTTTTCAGTTCACGGTCTTTTACTACTTTTTTTATATTAGTTGCTGCTCTATATTGAATTTGAAGACTATTTCTGTTTTTGTTTAAGATTTTTTCTTTGTAGAGGGAAATGGACCTCATTGCTGTTAGTTTCTTTTTTTCATTTAGCGAACGAGACTTGTATATTTTTTCTTGCTTCTGTAATCATTCACTTCATTTTGTATTTCTTAGATATTGATCAGCTCATAAGTATCAGTGGCATGGTAATTCGAACTTCCAACATTATTCCTGAAATGCGTGAGGCTTTCTTCCGTTGTAATGTATGTTCGTTTACCGTCACTGTGGAAATCGACCGTGGTCGTATTAGTGAGCCAACGTTGTGCACGCACTGTAATACCAACCATTCCTTCTCTCTGATGCACAATCGGTCGCAGTTCACGGATAAGCAACAGATTAAGCTGCAAGAAGCACCAGGCAAGAAATATTAATTAAGGACGAGAAAATGTAGAACTGAGTCTGTTTTCCTTCTATTAGGAGACATGCCTGCGGGCCAGACTCCTTACAATGTGAGCCTCTATGCGCATAATGACTTGGTGGATGCCGTTCAAGCTGGTGACCGAGTGACGGTGACAGGCATTTACCGTGCCCTACCCCTACGCGTGAACCCACGCATGCAGAACGTACGTTCGGTCTACAAAACACACATTGACGTGGTTCATTTCCGAAAAGTCGACTCGCATCGTCTCCGAGAGGAGAACGATGGGTAAAGCCTTGCGATAACTAATTTTAAACAAGTAGAACTGATGTCTTTGCATGGGACTTTCAGGAAAACCACTCATTTTACTCCCGAGCGTGTCGCATTATTAAAGGAACTGTCCGAGAAAGAAGACGTTTATGAACGATTGGCTCATTCCGTGGCTCCGTCCATTTACGAAAATATGGACATCAAAAAGGGCATTTTACTGCAGCTGTTTGGAGGTACCAAGAAAGACTTTGTGCACACGGGCCGTGGGGCTTTCAGGGCCGAGATCAACATTTTGTTATGCGGAGATCCCGGTACTAGTAAATCCCAACTGTTGCAGTACGTGTACAACTTGATGCCGCGTTCCCAGTACACCTCCGGCAAAGGGTCGTCCGCTGTCGGTCTCACGGCGTACATTACGAAAGACCCTGACACACGCCAACTGGTGCTCCAAACGTAAGAAATAAATCATCCTATTCCGTTTTCACAAAGTCAAATTTTTATTTCCTTTAGTGGCGCACTTGTTTTAGCCGACAACGGTGTTTGTTGCATTGATGAGTTTGACAAGATGAACGATTCTACTCGCAGCATTCTTCATGAGGTACGTTAGCAAACAAGTGTTAGCCATTCAAGCGTAATGAACGACGTGGAACTAAGACTCCTATTGATAGTATTAAAAGCGCACGTTATTTTTTAATTTGTCTGTTGGAGGTTGAGGTCATATTTGATTGATTTTATTTTATTTATTTTTACTTCTCCTTTTTAGATTTTCACTGACTTAACGAGTTGGCATTTTTTTCTGTGAGATCATGTAATATAAGAACTTGCCTAACTTCGTTGGTGTTGTCGTGTCTATAACATGTCCAAGTTATAATGGTGTTTCGGCTGTTTTTGACTGTAGGTTATGGAACAGCAGACTTTGAGTATCGCTAAAGCGGGTATCATTTGTCAGTTGAACGCACGGACGTCGATCTTGGCAGGCGCGAACCCGGTTGAATCTCAGTGGAACAAGAACAAAACCATCATTGAGAATATTCAATTGCCTCACACCTTGCTTTCACGTTTTGACCTGATTTTCTTGATGCTGGATCCTCAAGATGAAATCTACGACCGGCGGTTAGCCCGGCATTTGGTGTCGCTATATTACAAATCCCAGGAAGATGAAGAAGAACAAGAGATTGTAAGGCTTTAGTAAATGTCGACATCTAAACATTAAGTTTGTTTGTTCCAAATACTAAACAATGAAATTGGCATTGATTTTGGTTAGGACATGGACTTTTTCCGTGACTACGTGGCTTATGCCAAGGAGTATGTACACCCTCAGCTCAGCGAAGGTGCCTCCGAGCGTCTCGTAGAGGCTTACGTAGACATGCGGCGTGTGGGCAGTGGTCGAGGTCAAGTATCTGCATATCCAAGACAGCTCGAATCTTTGATTCGCTTAGCAGAAGCACACGCGAAAGTACGCTTCTCAGACGTGGTAGAGGTCGCTGATGTGGAAGAAGCTAATAGGTAATTGACATTGCAGGAAACTTAAATAGATTTTACTTGTGCGCTGTGTGTTTGATAGGCTGCATCGGGAAGCGTTGAAACAATCAGCAACGGATCCTTTATCAGGCAAGATTGATGTGTCAATTCTGACGACAGGGTTGAGCGCAGCTTCCCGCAAACGTCGCCTTGAGATTGGCCAGGCACTGAAAAAATTGATTGAGACCAAAACGCAGTCTCGTACTTTAAATTTCCAGAAGCTTTTTAACGAATTCAAGGAAGGCTCACAATTGGTAAGTTTTCTTGTTCCGTAAGTTGTTAATTTCGAGATGCTAAGGATTTTTTTGTGTTTGGTACCAGCTCGTAACAAGGGAAATGTTTGAAGATGCCTTAAAAGATTTGCAAGATGATGGAGTAATCATGGTAACGAGCAGGTCTACCATCAGAGTTGTGCATCAGTAAAGGTAACCCACGTCAACATGATTATCCCTGCTTGTTCTTTGCGAAAATTGGTGGTTAACTTAATTCGTAGCTGAGAACAATTTTTGTAATACACTTGTGATGAAAGCGACTTTTCCCTATTGTATTTAGTCGAAATACGATGCGTGTAGAAATCATTCTTAGATTTCGTTCCAGTTCACTCATTGGTCAGTTTCGGATTCAGATATAAAAGCAGGTTTGGAACAGATGTGACGTAGTAGAGCAGTTGCATGCCATATTTTTGCTGTTTAACGATGACCAATTTATCCATTACTGGCGTTGCGAAGGAATGGGCCATATTGGAGCTCTTACAGCCGTAGTAAATCATTCAAAACTCAGGAACAGAAAATGGTAACCACTAAAAATGCACGTAAATGCATGTTAATACATTGATCAAGTTTTTAGATACATTTTGTCACTTCTTGGCATTTCATGCCACTACAAGGTAGCACGACGTAACATAAACTATCGTATGTAACAATGTGTTTCAGAAAGTAACAGAAAATCACTTAAAAGCTACTTTTTGTTGCTTCATGTGAACATATTATCACACCCTGTCACATACTTTCACATCTGGTCACATCTTGTCGCTTCATGCTGCTTCGTTTGTGGCACTTTGCGACATATTGTCGCTTCTCGCTGCTCCTACTCTCGAATGGTGTGCGACAGTATGTTACATACGAAGCGGCACGAAGTAACAAATCCTGGGGTTAGCAAGATGACAATAAACAGGATGCGAAGGTTGGGGGCTGCCGCCCCACAACCCCCTCAATACGCGTCTTGAATACAAGGAAGTGCTAATAAGTGCGGAAATACGTACTCTTTTATTTAGTACGTATTTAACTGCATTAAATGTAGTTATTTACATAATGAACTTTTGTCGTCCTAAAGAAGCACATTTCATGATGCTTGACTTTACAACTAGCTTTTATATAAAAAGTTCATAGTGTCCCGTACGGACTCGTAAGGCTTTGCTCCGTACCTACGATAGGAGAAAACCTTTGGGGCCCTACCGGACCCTATAATAAAGAACTTGGTACCACGTATCCTGAATCATGTTATATTTAGAAACCTAGAAAAATGCCAGAGAAAGTGGCCAATGATAAAATATTTTTAACCGGAACTATCCAGTATCCAAACTAACATGTTCCCTTTAACCAGAGCAGAAGACAAGCATTACAAAGAACATTAAGAAAGGTAAAATATATAAATAGTTTTTGCTCTTTTATGTATTGGTCAGTAAGTATATAATTGATCAGTCTTGGGATCAGTCTTGGGACATTTTGCCAAAAGAAGTCAGCAGTTTTGGAGTGGTACAGGAAAAATTGCCCCTTGAGTTGTAAATCATTCTTCAAAACTTTGAATCTCTTATAAAATCCAAACTTGAAATGCCTTACATGGTTTCAAATGATATCACAGGAAAACTTGTTACTTTTTTATGTATAGCACACAATTTGCATTTCTTTCCCCTACACGCAGCGTCAAATTATCTTTATACGACGACTCAACCGAGTTTTCCAAAATTTACAGCGTAATCTAGATTATCGAGCGTTCGTGGACAGATCTTTAGTTTCGACTATCCCGTAAGGCAAGTTCAGACAATTTTTCATTATTTTTTGCGGCTACTAAGTGCCTTATTCTGTTTTCTACATTCTTGTCCCTGTTCCTTTGGCCAACCGTCTCTAATTGCTGTTGACTTGTGAGATCGCAGTAACTTTTCTTCGCAAAAATTAGGGGGGAAATTTGAAGAGAGCTTCTGCGGAAAATCGAGTAGTAAAACACCCGTCGGAACGGTAGACATTTTCTTTCATCGTTCCGTCACTTATTGGGTTATTCTTTGCACAGATGCGTATGTAAGGAAAAGTTGAAGGCAGGAAACTTTGTGTGTCAACTGGCAATTCAGACGTACAATTTAACGTATTTACAGTAACTACACTCAGTTTTTTCATAATTGTTCGCACTTTCATATGTGAATAATAATAATTTAAACGTTGGAGGATAAGTGTCCCGTACAAGACGTTTCTGTTCGCCATGATGCTTTGATATCCACGCCGGCTCGGCTACACTCGTGAATGTATGCCGTTAAAGCTTCACAGTAACATTTCTTGCCTCGGGGACATTCGCACATGTCCAACAAACACGATCTGCAGAAATACGTTGGTAATCATGCTCTGTAAAACCTTACAGCAACCATTTCTACAACTTACTTGAAATACCGTATCGGACTAACCCGCTTGTGACAGGGTTTGAACGTGGCTGATTTCAGCGCACTACATTCTCTTATTGCACGAATACGAACTTCCCATTGACGCTGGCATAATGGTTCTCGCGTTGCTCCTGCCTCTATAGCTGTTGAGTTTGTCTCCTGCGGTCCAAAGAAAATCAGTTCCGAATTATTGAAAATGACAAACAAGTAACGGTAGAAAAAGCACACAAACAACGGAAGTTAGTTGACTCACCGTGCCAGGAACCGGATCTGGTCGAGAACAAGATTTGGTACCGCCTATTCGCCAGGAGGTTCCAAATTCGGGAATACTTTTAGCGGTTTTGCCATTCCGGAGTTTGAAATCATCCTGTTTGCGACCGTTGTAATTTCCGCATAACCCACACAGCTTGTTTTTGAACGAAGGTGGCACTGTTACCTCCAAAAAGCTGTCACCGTCCCATAGCAGCTTCACGCCTTTTGAATGAATATGTCTTACATTTGTCGTCAGCTTAAAACTAATTTATCAAGTCAAACATTAATTACGACCGTTTACCTAAATCCGTACGAACTACAACGCTGTAGCCTTCTTGCACCACGGAAAATACGCCTAAGCTGACAAACGGCAGCGTAACGTGTTTATGATTGACTTTAACCTTCATTTTCTGTCCCAGCGTGAGCTTCATGTCCTTAATCTGCTCCCAAACAGAAGCGAATTAGTATGTAAGCCTATGCCTTTACCTTTGCAATGCTTCCACACTGAATTCGAGTTACCTGCAAAGTCACCGATTTAGTCCACGAGAAGGCTTGACTGGCGCGGGCATCATTTGTGACGCGTATGGAAAATGACTGGTTTTTACAATCTGAAGTCAGCAAGTATTTACACGCTCCTTGGAAGTTAAACACTCGCCCGTCGAACGTGCGATAATGGGGGTCCCCAAATACAGTGCAGACTGCATCATCTGTAACGTGGTGAAAAGTAAGGGAAAAAAAGGGTATGGATGACTTAAGAAAAGTCAAACGGATACTACATAATCCGATATGAGTCTTTTATCTTAATTTATTTTTGCTATAGAACAAAAGGTAAAGGATTTACCTTCTACGCATTTCGGACAGCACTGACCAGGCTCGACGACGCTATGAAAGCCCGGCTGACATGAGCCTTGGTTAGCATCACTTAATGCTGTGTTGAATTGTTTAAGTTTTCCTTCCGCGCTTTGTGGAAGCCACTGTCTTGGAGCTGGACATTGCTTCGTTCTACAACGAACTTCTCCTTGATTGCAACTGCAAGCCGTGCACGCGCCCATGGACCATGTTGATCCATCCTAGAGCCAAAACATCAATTCGGTTAGTCGAAAATAATCTATAGTCAGATTCCGATACGATTTCATGACACGCGAAGTAAGTAATAAGAATAATTACTATAGAATAATTATGAAGGCCAGGTTTAGTGGAGGTTAGTGAGAGTTAGAACCCCCTCTCCCGGAAATGTTTCCATTATAGTGGTGAAGATACGGAAATGCCAAATGTTAAAAAAATTAAGATACTGAAATCTCCCTGAACCAAAGTTCTGGTTTAAGCCCTGATAACTACAGTAATTATAATTAAAGTACAATTATTATATTATTATTTCTCATTACGCATAACTAATAAGAAATATGACTTATAAGTTATCACACATGTTGAAACAAAGGAGGAGCCCCTAAACAGCCTACAAGGCTCGTCGGGGTCTTGCGATAATGACGATGATGAGTAAAAAAAATTACATTACTTAAAAATAATAGGAGGTAATGATTAGTGATGATGGAGGTAGTGATGCAGTTTAATTAGGTAATAATTACCGATACAGTTTCACGAAATACGAAGTAAGTCATAAGAAATGTGTGCAGCATTTTCCGAAGTAAACAACCCTAGCAAGCAAATGTTTCTACAAGGCAGTTGTGCAAGCATCGTTCTTACGCGATCTCTTCATGTCAGTATGAACATTCATTGCTATCAACAGTGAGTACCCGAACGCAGCTTCCATTGTTAGTAACTATAAACGTTCATGGTCACTAAGAGACTATCACCTTTTTTGCCTTAAGTTGTGCTTTTTATGGCAGTTTATACATTTTTTCCAACAGTCGGAAGATTCATTGTTATTAAATACATCAATCTGCTGAAATATCAAGACCCATCGACAGATTAGCAGTCTAGAGGTAGACGACTTTTAAAAAACCTAGCAAGGCTCTGCAAATCCTGAGAATTTTAGTATTAATGTTTCTGGAACTCCACGTAACTTTTGAAGACGGACATGCTTGTTACCAATCCCCAAGTGGACGTTTCGGACATGGCTGTCTGGCAAGAACTTAAAATTTGCTGTGTCAGGTTATCTTAGCACATTTTTTGTAATTGTTCTTTCATGTTCTTTGTTAATAATATTAATAATGTTAGTTATCTTATCACAAATGTTAATAATATGGTTTTTGCTGCTATTTTAGTATTCATACTGGCTATACGCAAACCGCAGGTTAAAACCAGAGAAAAAAGGAAACGTTTTGCTAACTCCTAGCCGAGCTCAAGACTCTCTGAGAGTAGGTATTGTTGATCGTTCCGCTAAAAACGTTACGAACGGCCATATTTATTAGCAGTTACGTTGCTCCTGTTTTGAAGTACCTAACCGGTTTGTTTTGGTTCCCAAACGCCTAAAGCGGATGCGTAACTTACTTAACCTAACTTGTTAAAATCCAATTTAACCTAAGATAACTCAACTAGCCTAGCTTAAGCCAAATAACTTAGCATCCTAATTTTCCATGGACTAGGTTAGGTTGATTAGGATAGGATAGACTAAGTTAAATTAAACAAAGCTACAAGTTAAAAATGATTAGCAAACACTAGACTGTGACGTCAAATACGAGGAGGCTTCAGAACAAACTTACTGCAGTTAACAAGTAGGTGTTTTCAAAGACAGTGGAGATACAAATTACTTACGCAGTACTGAGTTAGGGTACATTCACTGGAGGAAAAAAAAGGCACCTACTAATGGTAGAAAAACCTCATTCTGTTACCCGCTACTTTCGGGGTGTAATTTTTTCACTTTTGTGAAATTTTCTCGTAAAATGGTGATTTTTTATAATGGGTAGCATTCGGTGCCTTTTATAAAGAAGCCTCATCATTTACTGTGCGAAAATTAAACCGCGGGTACGAGAATGGTGTTTTTCTACCACTAGTCCGTTAATTTTTTCCCCCAGTTAACACAGGTGAACCTTTTTTCCCAATGAATCTTGTCAATAGATTCCCGGGTCCAGACTTACAGTAAGATCGCAAAATCGAAAAGTATTCTGTACCTTGTACACATTCCCTTTATAGGAACACGTATTGAGTTTGGTGACTGGCAAGGACTTGAAGGGTATGTAGGGCTCGCCGTTGAAGATGGTGGCAGGTGGCGTGACAACCGGCAAGTCAATAGGTGTGACCTTGGGTACGGCTACGACTCGTTCCGTTTTGATCGATGTGCGGCGATCATTCCTGTCTAATATCGGTTGACACGTCGGACAACACACGCCTGGTTCATATTTCAAACGCTCAGGTGGACATTCTGGGGTTGGGCAGGTTTGTCGCTCGCATACACTGGTGGTGTCTTGGCAAGTGCAGTTGGTACAAGCATCTTGATTAAACCAGGATCCGGTTACGTGCACTTTGTGGCCAAGTAAGCATCGTCCTCGTAACTCAAACACCTTACGGCCACCTTTTCGACAGAAGTGGTTTTGTGTCAACACCTTTTTTTCAGATTTTGATCGATTGTGGTAAGGTAAGGTCCTTACTTTTGCATTCAGGGCAGCAAGCACCTGGAGGACGAAATTCTTTCATGGCAGGGCAGTTTAGCACAGGACAAGCTCGCCGTGAGCACAACATGCCACCCTTGTGACAACGGCATTTCAAGCATGGATCTTCCTTGCTCACCACTTCTTCCCCTTCACGGTACTGCTTCCCTTGGAAAGTGCAATCTAAAACCCAATAATTTAATATACATGACGGATTTGTTTCCACTCCTTCTTTAAGAAAAAAGGAGAAGAAAAAATACGATATCAATCATATTACCTGGGCAACTTGGACAACATTCGCCCGGTCTGGGAGGTAAAGGATGGTCACACGGGACGTGACAAGTCAAGCGAGACACGGTCACGACTCCACTTTGGCAGGTCATAACACGACAAGCATCGCCGGCATCCGCCCATTCCGCTCCACTCGCATAATGCACCCCATTATGTTCGCAACCTGCAACGATACAACCATTCCAAGACAATCGTGGACTCATTAATAAAGAACAAGAGAAGAGTAGGTACAATTTATGCAATTTCTTATTCTTTGTTATTTTTCTTTGTTTCGACTTAGTGCACGAATTATGGTCCAAAGTTTTGTACTTCGTAAACGATCTATCCGATGAGCTGTATTTTTCGTTACTAAGATTTAAAAAATTCCAATAAGCTTCAAAATGTTAAGAAATAGTTTGCTTCCCCGTAAATAGGTTGCCCAATAACTTGTCATTATGCGGTGAACGGTCAACTTGGAACGTACTTATTAAAGTGTGCAGACATGAAGTGAACTTATCTGGAATTATATCTGAACTTATCTGAACTCAACTGCATGTTCTCTTAGGAGAATCGAAACTTTGCAGACATTGTTGCTCTAAACTGGAACACTGCGTGTCTCGAATCTCCTACTATAGCAAGTTGAAATAGTAGAACTAATATGATACCCGACTGAAATTTGGCATTGACTTAGAACAAAAAAGAATTTACTAAATTGACTTTAAACTGAATCTAACCTGAATTGGAAAAGTCCAAAATGAACTTAAATTGCTTTCAATTTTATGAAATAAACTTAATGGAACTTTGAAAACCTGTATTTAATTTTATTTAAATCCTCTTCCACCCTACTTGAATTTGCCGAGGGTTGTTGCTTAACGGTACAAAATGATGCGCATTCTACAAACTGGCCGTATCTTCCAAACTCCCGTACTGCTACTTGACTTTTCCTAGTTCGTGTAAAATTGCTGTAGTGAACTGACGGTTAAACATTAAATACATTCTTCTGCACTTTTTTGTTTTAAAACTGTTCCTAGAAAGTTTTCACGTGCGTAGTATGAACAAGCCCAAATGGAGGAACAAGTGAATTGTATTAAATTTTTTTTTTACCGTAGTTTGCATAATTCGTTGATTCACTTTTACGGCTCTTACATACGTGAAGTATTGTCACCGATAATACAGACCTATGCACGCTAGACCTAAATGTAATCTAAAAACATCAGAGGCGTCTCGAAATGTATGACGTCTCACATTTGTATTTTGACGGCTATGCAACATTTAAAGGACATATGTATGCTAATTGGGAATTTTGGAGTACCGCTCGTGATATCAGATTGTTAGAAGGTATAATGTATAGTTTTAGTATATATGAAATAGCTTCAAATAACTTCATAATTTACAACTGGCATGATCCTTTCGATCACGCCAGTTTCGGTGTACTTTTTCTCCCTTACGAACACGTTGGCGACAACGAGGCTCACTTAACTTACCAAGAGGACTTCAACGAGTCTTGGTAAGCAATGCTGGAGGTCTTTGTCGGGTTGGGCAAAGACAAAAGCTCAACTTGGAAGCCCAAGCCTATCATTAGCGCACATCTATTAGAGCTCTATCTTCCAATCACTTCCTTTTTCTTTCGTCCCAAGACTTTAAGTGAGAAGACAATTCGTTCAGTTGTAATGACAAAACCCAAAAGAAAAAGACTCATTTGTGCCTGTCTGCACATCAGGCACCCCTAATTACAGACTGGGTGATTCCCTCCCCGACGTCGCGGTGGGTTTTCGGTGACTTTTGCCAGTCACTTGAGCGATCCTTGTTACTTTTCCGCCCAGTACTTAGTATTAAAATCTTGAGGTTTCTAGTTTATTTTTTTTATTTATTTTTTTTTTTTTTTGAAACCCAAAGTGGTTGCGATAATCATGTATGATGGTTGCGTGTAGCAATGTTGGTTTTCGGTTTAGACCCCAAAACCTTTTTGAACCCTCTTCCCCCCCCCTCCGCCATCCCGAGATAGCCAACATAGTTTGTATAATGCTGCTGGGCGCAAGAATTCAGAAAACAGTTAT
Organism: Triops longicaudatus; assembly: GCA_022885665.1. Taxonomy (NCBI): domain Eukaryota; kingdom Metazoa; phylum Arthropoda; class Branchiopoda; order Notostraca; family Triopsidae; genus Triops; species Triops longicaudatus. Next base: position 83,430 of record JAGQDJ010000129.1, on the reverse strand, counting down.
GCATTTTGCGTTTGCTACGCTCCTGGACCTCACACACTTTGTAGCCAACTTTGACGAGGCACTCAACATCCCAAAAAGGCTTTTAAAGGCAAAGGGTCTAATGAAGCTTTTACCCTACATTGTCGTGTCTTCTCAGGGAGTCCCCCATTGTTTTCGGGAGCCTAAAAGTCATGGATACCAAACATTAGTCGACATTTCAGGTTTCCTGCCGGTTTCAAGCCTTCCATTAACTTCACTTCTTTTCCTTTTTCCCCGTCAACATGATAAGGATTATCACAGAAGGGGAAGCTGCCTTATGATTCCCCCTTGATGTTGCTTTTAATGACTGTAATGCAGCCAAAATTTTGACTTTTGTTGCCTTTTTTATTCCTAAAGAGTTTTTCTGTTCTTCCCCTTACCTTTGCACGCGTCGCAACATTTGTCCGATTTGCCTTGCAAGAAAATGTGACAACCATGGTTATTAGGACAGGATTGCTTCTCGCATTGCACGTAACCATTCTGCAAAAGAAACGAAATAGATAGGAAATTAGCAACAGACAAGAAATGCGTTCCTACAAAAGTTAAGAGTTGTACAAGTACTTGAGTACAAGAAACGCTGAAATACATAAGACATTCTTGTAAAGTTTATTTTTGTAAAATTTTGAATAAATTGTCCGAATATGGTGATATTCACTTTTCAAGCATGGACGCAGTGGGCAATTGGATTGTTCCTTATAGCTTTAACAGACTGTGTATAACTTCGACATCTATATAACTTAACAACTATTGATTGAAAGTTGGAGGGGTTTTGCGACATTCATTAAATTATCCTTTAATGTTGCACACGTTTTAACTGTACAAAGTTAGTTTTGTAAAATGGCCTGGTGCAGTGGCGTAGCCAGGGGGTAGGCCCGGCAGGCCCAGGCCTACCCCGAAATCCTTAAAAAAAATCTTGACTCCTCCTTTTCGCAATTGTAGCAGGTCTTACATTGATGCACATGAATTCATGAATGTCTACAAATTGAATTGCTTATACTTGTATCAGTACCGATTTTATTATGCCGATGTCGTTTAGGGCTGGACTAGCTGGCCCCCCGCAAATAAAAATTTAGTTGAATTGAGGCAAATTGAGGGGCGTTTGAGTGTACAGGCCTACCCCGAAACAAATTCCTAGCTGCGCCTCTGGCCTGGTGTGTTTCTATTGAAACTACAGACACACAATCGTTCTGCAGTAACGAAACAGTAAAAGGCGAGTTCAAATATAATTTCTAAGAAAACAACGCATTTTTACTCACTAGAATACCAAGTTGAGAGTTTCCCTAATAGTATTATTAATAAAGCGATGCTACTAAATTCTGTGTCAATATCAGCTCGTCGATACAATTGAGTGCTAGAATGCAACCCATACAGAATGTAGGGTGTTCTGTGTATTACAACACAAGACATTTATAAAGATACATGTTATTCCCCTAACATTGCACTTTGAAATAAAGTGGCCAATTTGACTAGCGGAGTGACCTGTGCAAATTGAACGTTCCCATATGAAGACTCCATAACGTTTCAGAGAGTGTCAAGCTTGCTGAAATGGCAAGAAGAAATGCCATGGTGATTTCATATGTGAATTTTGGCAAAGATTATGGCAACCGGGATATTCTGGGCCAATTTCTTAGTAATTGGTAGGAATTAGGACAAATTACCTCTAAAGTCATGTCATGTCATGTTTTTCCATACATTAGTTCCTGTGATGATTCCTGAGAATCTCAAATAAAAAGGAACTGAAGCTTAAACTACCTTTACGCCTTAATTCAACAAAAGGTAATTAGCCCAGGCAGGCAGAAGCCGAAAAATTATGCTCGACCGCACACACACTGGGCTTTTTAGGCTGCTGTCGAGGCCGACAGGCTTTATACAAGGTAACAACAGTTTACAACCCCAAAAAAAAGAGTAGCGGTGTAATTTATCCACAAAGAGTAAAAGAGAAACACGAGAAAGATGGTTATATTTATATTTACATTCCCGGCTTAACCCTTAAAAAGGAAAAAAAAAAGTTTAACCAAAGAAAGGACCAAGCAAAGTTAGGAAACACGTGTAAGTAAACTTCTGTTTCGTTTTGTTAAAAAAATTGTCGGACAAAGTTAAGTGTTTCTGCATGTTTAGAAAGGGTTTTACCATTGAGACAAGGAAAAAATAATGGCCGCACGTAGTGTACTTTATGGGCATTCCTGATTTGACACGTGTTTCATATAATTTGAGTGTATTTTCTCCCTGCCGAAATACCGTCATGGACGACAATTAACACGCTAACGAAATCAAAGGTGAAGCTATCTATTCTCCGTGTATTTACAGTCACACGCATGCACTCTGTCCGACTACCCCCTCCCCTCACCCACACACACCAACGAATCATAAATTAATTTGTGGAGATAGCGTTGTCTTGCTTTTCGAGGTCAGTGAGTCGCCTTTTTCCCAAAGCTCCGCCTTGTCGTTGACGTACAAGGCATTCAACAACATGGCAATCTAGAAAGACTCAATTCAATTCTCATCTTCTCGCCGTGATCGTCCTAAAGCATTGCGATACTTTTTATTCTTTCTTTTGAAACTACCTGTTCTTACAGAGAAGCAAGTCTGCGAGCAACGACGTAGTTCTGTTATTGTTTTCGTGGCGAACAGAGAAAGAGAGAGAGAAACAAAATGGCCCCAAGTTATAATAAGAATGTGTTACCTATTCTAAAAGGCCTTCTTCCTTGTTAAATGCGAAACAAATCTACAAGATAATGCTATTAATGGTGCACACCTGGTTGCTTCACCATTCGGGATAGTCAAGTTCCTTATCTCCTTCTAAGAGGAATTTTCGTGCTTGAGTCAACAAAAAAGCAACAGCAAGTTATTACCAGCAGCAGCCGTGTGCCAACTGAAAAGCCGCACAGGATTACTTTGTTAATTGTCCGTGCCATTATAAAAAATGAAGCCGTTTAGTGCTTCTTGAAGGCAGCAGTTTTAAAATTATCATTGTCATTTTAACTTATTTTTAAAGTCCGTTCCTTCTTAGAATTTTACTTCGCACCATAATTTCCTTTCTCCGCCACGCGGAAAAAAGTAGGTTTTTGCTCATCAACTTGTCTTTCATTTTCTGCTCATATACGCTTACATTTTGTTCCTTATTACATGCCGGAGAGGAATTTTTTTTTTTTATTCTTTAATCTTCAAAATTATTTTTTGTTTTCTTATTTTTTAACCTTGTTTCTAATTTACTTCTGCATTTCATTAAATTAGTTTTGCATTTATCGGAAACAGTTTACTTAAATTTAACAAAATAAGTCATTTTTTATTTAATTTTCTTTTCTTGTCTTGAGATGACTGTCAAAGTAGCTTTCCTTTCTTTGGGGGAGGGGGGTAGGTATGGTGGGGGTCACCCTCGAAGACAATTTCAGGAAGGTTTCCAATGTGTAACTCAATCCGCGGAAGCTGTGAAGGCTAGATCGAAGGGAGTTTTCTAAGGTTCTCTCTCCGGGTAAGCTCACATTACGCCGAGAATTCTCAACTCAAAGGAAGTACACCTGATGATGCACCGTCACCCTAGGAAGGTGGAAGTTTTCTGGGAGACAACGGGTTACCTATGGTGGTGGCAATACACGGCTTAACAATAAGCTGCTCAGCAGCAATGCGAGGGTGGGAGGAGATTTCCATGTACGGAATATTCAGTTTGAAGGAGACAACGCGCTACATGTCTTGCAACTGAAAGATATCTATATTATAAGCACATATTTAGCTTTCTCGGTAATTTCTATGTTCGCTGTACAAATACGTTTATACTACGATTTATGTACACGCTTGCGTTGCATATTATTGGTGGTACTTTTGTAGCCCTAGTATTTTTAATTTATTTGTTAGGTACTCTACTTTTTTGGTGTACTGAAAGTGCATGACATTTACTCAAATTGTTTGACATGCTCAAAATCATGAAATTTTTGTACGAAAAACAATTTTGTATTATAATGGCAATGTCACTTAATGTAGTATTACACTTGAAGCTAACTGTAAATTTGAGTACAATCTAGAAATCTGCCAACGAAAAGGAAAAGGGAACTAAATATAGGACAGAACTTGTGGGGCAGTTTCATTGGCAGAGTGATTTCACTATTTCACTGACAATATAGAATTTGTATACAGCTTTTTCATTGCTAAGCGTAATTTATTTTTCCTGACCATTATTTTTTTTTCAACAATTTTTCAAATTTTTATGCATTCTGAAGTGAATTCATCTAAAGGAAGGGATTACAGAATCGTGTATACCCAGATTTGTATGAGCTGCGGTGAGAAAAAAAAACTGTACAGGAAAATAGAGGTCTAATCAGGCTTCTCGAGGCTGATTTATTTTTATTGAGTGGTGAAGGAGCTTGAACCAATAGGTTACAAGGTGACGGTGGGCCGCGAAACTTAAAATTATTCAATGCTTAGCATTCAATTTAGTGTGCACTAACTTTCCCAAAGGAACTCGCCATTAGAGCTAAACCAGCTTCAAGACATTACAGGATATTCAAAAGGCAAGTTTTCAATATTCTCAGCAGCGGATTATATACACACTTTGCATTGTATAACTTTAAATTTCCCGGACACCCTTTCACCTTGTAACTGATCGGTTCATCCTGTATCACTACGTCATGAAGGCGTATCAGCTTCGAGAGCCCTGATTAGACCTCTGTGTGTTTCCCTGTAAATTTTTTTTCTCACGACAGTACTGCACAAAACCATCACCGGCAAAAGCTTTTGGATTTGCAGTAGAAATATCCCTCTCCACTCGGTAGAAAAATGGTAACTTGATATTTTTTCCCTCTCAACGACCATAACTTGGCTATGGGTAGTTATTACAAGACACAAGACAGACCTTGTAAAGTCCTTATCTTGGCAGCGATTTGGGGTCAATTTAAGGTATTTCCCAGAAGAAAAGAGTCAGGCTATAAACGCTGGGTCTACGGTGGGGACCAAAAAGCTAAAGCAAAGAGGCTCAATTTTGTCGGTGTGTGGTTCGCACGGTTTGAAAACCTTGTTGTCAGCTCCGCATGCGCGCCATTGTGTTGTTCGCGTCCCATCCTTTTGATGTTTTCTTTTTGACATATCTGTAAAGCTGCTTTACGGGGTCATTTTGGAATATCGTTATCAGTTTGGCAGCCCAAAACAACGCAAAGTTTTAAGAGGCCCAGAGAAATGGCCCCCTGTGTAAGACATTACATAAGATCGAGGCAACCAGGATCTAAAAGCTTCTTCTTGTCGTCCCTTAATTGCAGAATGGGCGTGTTAGGACCCCTCTCGCCTATTTGGATTGGTATCTTATAGTAGAGCAGCCGGAACAAATTCTGAAAACCCGAGACCCGCTCTTCATTCTATAGCACCGTGCTTCGCATTCTTTTCTTAAGTACCACGCCTCTTAAGTTTATAAAACCTGAAGTAGGGGGTTGAGAAGGTAAGTCATCCTAAAACTCCCAATTTTCGTTTTTTTCTTCTTTCTTCCCTCTGGCTTCCCCTTCCCGAAAGGAAGAACGAAGACGCAAAGCCAAGTCATACCTACAGCGGGGTTGCCAATTTAATTGTTGTTAGCCATAAGACTATTTGGGATCTCCAGCTAAGCCTGTATAGGATATAAGAAGCATAAAAACGTCCATGCAGTCTCAAATAGGCCCCGAAACGATGAAAAGGGGGGTTTACTTGAGTGTGATTGAGTTTCTATTGCAATCAGTACGACAGGGGTGCCTGTTGGGAGGTCTCCAAACTTTTAACCCCCGAAGTTAGTGGTGAAATTCTTCAAAATGGACACCCATTCAAGCAGAGGTCGGAAACTGTGCACACAGTGCGCACAGGTAGTGAGTAAGTCAGTAAGAAACCCCAAAAAGTTGTGAGAAAACCGGCGTATGTCTTGGACAAAGACAGGTTATCCCGGACGACTCCCTACCAAGCACTCCCCTTAACCGCACCAAGTATGTTTGCCCGCCGAACAAGAAGTCATCAGTAGGGGGTGTGCCTCGTTTCAGGAACCAAGACAGTTTTCGGTAATTTCTGGCTAAAGAAAGTTCTACGTGATGTGCTCGTTTGTAAGTGGCTTCTTTTTTTGGGGGAAATCCGACAACCTGGGCTCACACAAAAAATGATGCCAGGTTAGGAGGAAAAGATAAAAGAAAAATGTTACGGAACCTTAGCCTTATCAATTCAGCATAGGATAAATAGAAAGGTTTTAGTCATATAACCATAGGAAGGAAGGGTTAATACGTTTTCTTTTAGAAGAAAGTGAAGCTCAAAGCAGGTGAGCTGCGTTTCAAAAGGATTTTCGAATGAAAATGCACCTTTCCAGTTGGCCACATACGGCGCGTCCTTCACTCCTCCATGGCCGGATGACAAATGCCTGTTGTCCGTCTTAAGGGAAAATGGCTACGCCAAGATCAACTAGATCTGCTCTGCAGTTCCTTGCAAGCCTTTGGTTCTTTACCGATTGGATGCAACTGTTCGTTAGCATAACTCAACATTTATTATAAAACGTAGTTGGAAAACTTCACAAATCCCACCAATTATCAGACAAACAGCCATACGCTGGCTTGACACGCGTCGGTGTGTAAAAACAACTAGTATTACGCGCGAATTACATTAGTTTAGCTCACACGTTACCGATACATTGGAACTTCGAATCGAAGAGGACAAAATTTTTCATACTTTAAGTTAAAAACGCGTTTAACTTCAATTCATCAGAGGTGGTCGCTTTTGTTTCGCGGTCAGTTCAATGGCTATAAAAACATTCTTCTAAAAAATCCTTATAAATAAACTTACTGCTCAATTTAGACTATACTGTTTTGAAAAGATTTTACGTTCAGGTCTACAGCATTCATCGAGTAGTTCTCTGTGCTGCCGTATACACGGATAAGTCAACATTAACGTAATATACTGAAAACAACGCGAAGACACTCAGAAATTGAGATTGGATGTCCTAATACTCAGACGAAACAAAAACCGCGTCTTATCTATTTGTCAAGAAAGACGAACCTCGATAATGCATTCTTAGCTAGCAAACCTACATTACCAATCGTGTTACTTAAACAACAGAATTGTGATGCCTCTCACAAGTATTTGAAAATTACATATTGCATATTGCTCGCTCAAATTAAACAAGCCTATTTGCAAAATGTTATGTGTATAAACCATTATTAACACGTAATTGTCTAATATTCGAATTCGGTACAACGGACTCTTAGATTGACCCTGCGACGAATCTTCATTGTTCGGCCGAGGTATCCGCCAACTTGGTCAAACTGCGTCGTGCCCGTTCTGGTCCATGATAGAGGCTAACTTTCAGGAAAAGCAATTTTAAAACTTCTTAAGTGTGAAAGAAAAGAAGTTTGAACGTTTTGATATAACGTGTTATAAATATCTTATAAAATAAGGGACATAACGATTATAACGTGTTATAAATAGTGCGTATAAATATTTCAACCACATTTACAATACGCCAGACACGGGCACTTTGCAATCTCTACGCCGCTGACACAGGAGCCTTAAGTCAAGTGACACGGGCAATGTGTGTTCATTTACCGCCATTTCGAACGCCAGTCCGAGGTAGGTTGTTGTGTCACCTTCTGACGCCACCTTGCATACGCAGTGTACATACTGACCCCAGGTAGACTGAAACCCCACAAGTCTAGGTTTACCCCGGAGTGTTCGCTAGTGAAATGGAAACCCAGCTTTACGATCTTATAAAAGATCCTGACGTCACTGCGTTTAATCACTTGTATCCAGCTATGCGTGCATCGGCGAAGACCTCTGCTGCCTTTTCTTTTGCCCTATATGGTCTGGTTTCAAGTGGCGTACTTGACTATTTTGACTTCCATGTAGGCAAACTTCAGAGCGATGATGGCAGGCGCGTGGTTTTCATGGCTCTCTGAACGACAGGGTCAGGCCCGTTCTCATCAAGAGCTCTATTGTTGGGGAGCCGACAAAAGTTGCGTATTATGATACAGCTCTTTTTGCCCTTTCGGGTTTGCCGGCATAGCTGGAAGCTATCCGATGTCATATACTCGTCCCAAAGGGAGATAATTAGCCACCTAATTCAGGAGAAAATGTCGGAACATGTCAGCTTACTCCATTTTTAAGATCCTCAAGCTAACGTAAACCTTTTAGTTCATTCAACCAAGCACTGATTCACCGATTGCTCTAGAAACATCTCATGCTAGCAATTTACCCGAAATAGTAAGGTAAATGTCGCATCTTCATGCTGTTAAGTATGAAAAAAAAGTCTTGGTGTACTTTCGGGTTGGAGAATGGAGAAACCACCTTTTTCCCAGGCGTTGATCTTTTCCTGTTGGTGGGGTTTCCGCGACAAGCAATACTAACTGCTGGTTCTGTTTATCAACCCCGGTTAAAGGAAGCTGGTTCAAGTTGCAGAACTAACAATTTGCTTAGGAAAACCAAAATGGGGACTGCCACGCCAGGACTCCCAAGTCTTTATCATGGCTATGCCATGTGCGGGGGTGATAAGTGGCCTATGGTCCTTGTTCTTGAATGCGAATGGATGGTGACGGCAAAAAGGAGCAAAGAATAGTAGGAAGGCCTACGCTGAGCCGGAAACGCAAACTAAAAGCTAGCCGCATACTTTCAAACATCAACTTAATGACGCTTTTCTGCTTACTGCACAACCTAGAACCACTTAAGAGAATGGACACCCTCCAACTCAACCGCCCATACAACCAAGATTATGAACGTCTGCAAGTTTTCTAGGGTACTAAATGTCCATCTATGCTTCCTGTTCTGGTGTACGAATGGGTTCTTAGAAGGGTGTAACTTTGTACGCAAATTTTTTTTTACTTAACGCGCAAATCGAAGGAATGGTAAGCGTCCCCTCGCAAATGTGAATCTTTCTGCAAAACCTATCTTCAGAGAATTCCAGGAAACGCTGAAATTGTGGTCCGCAAAGAAGGTGTGCAGACTGCAAGGGAGACAATGGCAGCAAAAGTTCAATATTTTTCAACTTTTTTCAGTCTGTTAAAAGTAAATAAATAAGGAACTTCTAGTCCTAATACTTCAGACTATACTACAACTACTACAACTCTTCGCTGCATGCAAGTACAAATTTCAGCCCAGTTGCGCATCTAATGAATGAAACTTTTGGACTATAATAGATAGTGAAAATATACCAAACGAAAAAGTAAAACATTGGAAATTCTACTGCACATTGCGTGAGGTTAACGTATTCCACAAAACAATTCAACTAGAAATTTTCCACTGAGTTGACAAATAATCGACGTAAAAAATTCAGTTCGAGCAAACGGTTCTTTGCTGAATACTTGTAGCCTACCAGTGTGAACTGAGGAGTTCCTGCATGATCCTTGGGATACTTGGATTCTGAAACCGCAAAGGTAGTATTAATTTTTATTCATAAAATAACAGGCATCAAAGAGCTCGTGAAGCCATGTAATCTTTTGATAACGATGGATGTCCAAAGATAGTCAGCAATGGAACATTCATTGTTGCTCTGCAATGCTGTGTATTGAGCACCAGCAATCTTTTTGACGAGTAGTGTACTCTATGGTGGTCCTGTCGTTGTATCTTGTCGTGGCCAATTGGCAAAAAGGTAATTCATGTCTTACGCTGTCGCGCTGTGAAACAGCTGATGGTTATCAAACGAAGAAAAAGGAACAAGGGCCAAGGACCAAAGGTAGCAAAGGCCTTAAAAGCATTGTCAAAGCCCCCGAAATACGCCCAGTAAGTGTTGCTGACCGAAACTTGTAACGTTCTATTTTAAAATCTTCTGGATGACAAAGAAGAAACACAAAAAGAACGTATGGTATGCATGTTCCAAGAGCGAGTAAATTTGTGAGTACTTGCAATATTCGGAAATCCCTGACATGGCTTTTACAAGTGACATACGCGAAGGTAGGACATTTTCTTAGTGACGGTACTAACGGGGGGCTTATCGTGTTGAGAAATCGAACAGGTTATACCTTGCTCGCTTCCTTTTCCCCCAATGCACCCTGAGAGAAAGAATAGTATGCATGTCTGTCAACTAATAGGATGGATGTGTATCGGCACAATTTCGACGATTCTTATCGCGAATGACACGGTTTAATTGATGTGAAAAACCAGCGAGAGAACAGGTAAATTGATTCATGGGACGTTGGGAGCCTTTAGGGCCATTAAAGCTCCCTAACTAAATTTCGGAAGACAGAGAGAATGTCTTCAGGAGATGCGCAACTAAACTATGCGCTTCGTGTTCGCAGCTGGGGAAAGAGGAAAAGGATTTCTACCTGGAATTTTGACCGTGCCCATACAGGAGGACCATGTCTAAGATTTGTTACTTGGCACGCTAGGGCTTAAGAGCCCAGAAACACGAAATTGCTAGGCTTGTTAGTTAGGGCGGAAACTGGCAAGTTGAGCACACACAAGCGTCAGAGAAATTTCGTGGAAATTACGCGAGTATCTTTTTTTTTTCTCTCTCTCTCTTTGAGGGTTGTCTCAGGGGAAGGGTTGGCTCATCAGAGTCCAGAAGAAGAAAATTGAGTGTTTAGGAAGACACTCACCTTACACCTGCAATTGGAAACGCATGGATTATCCACGACTAACGCTACAAAAACCGCCTCGCCTTCGTTGGTACAATTCTCCAGCGTGGAAATCAGCGTAGCTCTGCCACCGCCTAAAACACGAGAATATAAAATCGATAATAAAAAATGCTACAAAAATTCCATAACATAAATAAATTTTGAAGCTTTTGAAAATGAAATGAGTGTTTCAATGGAGTTATTAGTCCCGGAGGATTTTCTCAAGTGCTCAACAAGTTTAAGAAGACACAACTTCTTTTTTGTAACGTGTCCCTAAACCGGTTTCAGGAACATAAAGCGACATAAATTTTGTTTCCTTCCTGAATACCGGAAGTCGATCTTATCGGAAACTATGGATGTCGACGCCATTGCGCATATAAGGCCTCATCAAACCCTTATGGTATCTACTGAAACCTTTTCATGTGTTCGGAAATATTCACCGAGCCTTTTTACCTTGTTGTATCACTCACTTTCGGGATATCTACTGAAAAAGATTTTCACATCCTTTATGTCACAGGCCGGATCTTAAAGTATGGAATTTTTCGAAGGAAGGATGCTGTTGGAAAATTTAATTCTGACGCACAATTATTAATTTCTTTTCGAGTAAATCTTTCATATGCCTCATTATCGTTAGCGTGCTCAGTTGTCTTTTTACACAAAAAACAAAATTATTTTTTGGATAATGTAGTCTACAGTAAAAAAAAAAATTGTTTCCGGAAAAGGGCGATATAGTGCACACAGGCAAGTCCAGGCAATGCTGAAAACACTCCTCGGCTTTCGCTGCCTTTCCAACCCAGCCCCGGGCTCGACGGTGCCTAGATATCCAGGTGTCATTTGAGCGCGTTATCCCCGTAACATTTTTTAAACTGTACAGGACAGTACACACAGCACATTACTGGAGAGTGGAGAATCACAGGTAATGCAGGTTAGAATACTTTCAAATGCAGGCAACACTTGCGCTTTTAATTTAAAATATGTTCTCCTTTATTCATCAAGATTAGGAACAGACCACATATCAGGCAGAGGAAAATAATTGATAATCGGAAATTAATATTTATTGGATATTTAATTGTTGAGGTAAGAAATAAACAATATTTGTCTGTTTTCTTTAATTAAACTCGTCAGTCACAACGAAATCATATCACTTTAAATTAACTTAACGTCAACTTTTTCTACATAAGCATGTCCGGCTCAAATGGTAACCGGCCAATTCGTGTTTGGACAAGAGGGAGACTGCTGCAATAGGAGAACTGGTGCATCTCGTGAGAGACACTTTCCTGTCAGGCAAGATCCGAGAAGTACGAAGTTTACTTTCAGAAAAACTCATTTGCATGGTTAAGTATTGGTCACAGCTTCTATAATGAGGTAAATACATGTCAGACTTCCTTTATGCAGTGCCTGTATCTGCCTCCTTAAAGCCAGCCTTAGTCCTCCAGTTTCCCGGACATGTTGAGTACTCGACACAAAATTTGCTTGATATACTTGTTACCTTCTGTGTTTTTCCACTGATTCTATCAGGATTTACGTTTCACCAAGTTATATTTTGGCTCCTTGATGGCTTATGCTCAAACCGCTAGTCTACTGCACTTTACAGTATATGCAATGACTTAATAAATGTTGATTAATATTTTATTTCGTTGTAGATTTCATCTATTGGTTGCGTCGCAAAATATGTGGCTATGAGTACATGACGCCATTTATGGAGAAGGAGTGGTTTCGGAAATAGGATAGAGGTCTTAAGCTAAGATGCTATGAACTGAACTCGTATTTTGGATATTTTTGGATACTTTCACCCTCGGTTTGGAAACCGAAAATCAAATACGAAAACCGTAGCTGATGATGGTGCCGTCTAAGACTTTTTCCGTACCGTGTTAGAATTCATCACAATAAAGGGTGATCGTTCTGCTGTCTTCCGCTCTCAATGATGCTTTTAACATTGTGCTGCTGCACCAATTCGAAGCGGTTCAACCCACAAATTCCAAAGATTGTTTACTTTTCCTCCCTCTTGGGGAGAATTAATTTCCTTAAACACTTGATGGAAACCAGTTGGTTTGACGGAACCGGAACACCCTTTCTTGTTGGAGGGAAGAGAACCCTCGCAATCCCTTAAGAGCGGAACCCTTTGACGAGGTTTTCATCTAGCGAAGAACAATCTCCGACTTGGTAAAAGCTAACACGGTGAAACTTTGTGGGAACCAACTTCTCACAGCCAATTTCCAACTAATTTGGTATCTCTTTAAGTCTTGGACCATTTTAAACCGTTTTACCACTGCAAGGCTGGGAAGCCCCAATACTGCCCTCGAACTCAATCTCAGCCACATTAATCATGGTCCACGTGTTTACTCGTAATATTAGAGAACTTTGACAAGCCTTGTTAGTGTATTTTCTTCATAAAATAGATCCCGATAAAGTTCCTCCGGCTTCCATCAGCTTGCCACGGAGGATTAGAGGGTAGAACGGTGCACCATGCTGGCTATGGGTTGTCCTGCCGGACAAAAATTATCTTTACGGGAGTCCAGTACCTCTATCCCCCTATCGTTCTCTGACTGGGTAGGTGATTTGTGGGACCACCCGGTTAGGATCGTTAAGAGATCAGCGCAGGCCTCCATTTCGTGACGGAAACGAAAAAGCAACAAGCAAATCTCAGACAATGCCCTTCACCTATCTTTAGATAACCGCCTGCTTAACTCCCTTGTCAAAACTTATACTCAATTTGGTGTGTCCCTCATCGAATGGCGGTGTCTTTTCTTATGTCAAGACCGCGCCTTGTGTATTCCTTTTTTAATTTTTTTTTTTTTATTTTAGCTGCAGTTCGTGTAATCTGTCATTCGTAGGCCACACGAAAAATGTTAGCTCTCTCTTAAAGGTTTTCTACGGATTGAGCCAAAAGTACTCTTCTAAGCTCCTTTAAGGTTTAAGGGATGCTGGTACTAACTCGGTTAAGACAGTTCTGGGATGGAGATGCAACCTTTTACGAGCGGGCGTTCGTAAGCTTATTCCATCACAACACATTTAAACTGCTCTAGAATAATGAAGAAGTTAAACCCATTCCCTTGGCTCACCGTCTTCTTGCTGCGTCACCGTGGTCGCTCTCCTAACTCCCGAAAAAACTTGATTGCTTGGCTACGTGGTGGGTAATGGGCCTTGCGGGGTGAAAGGCCTTATAGAATATTAGGGTTTTTGGCAGCTTCAGAGCTTTCAAATTGATGTTAACAAAAATACTAAAGAGGGAACAAAAAGTGATCTGTCTATATGAATCCCTTAAAAACGCTAGCACGCCAAAAAGAGCTCTTCCCACGTGACTCGCCGCATTCTTCCCGCCACCTGCTTGCTCATCACTCATTCGGGATTCATCTTGCGGGGAAAAGGGCCCCCAGGACCTCTTTTTCCTCCGCTTGTGTACTCAAGAGACACGCCGATGAACTTCGATCATTTCCATTCAGAGTTTCTATTAGTCACATGTAAACCATACACGTTCTTACATCGAAAGTATTCTTCAAAGTCTCCAACATTTCGTTTCTTTGAATTTTCACAAGTTTTTCCTACTTTGGAAGATGCAATTTCTTTTTATGAGACTTTTTTTCGTAGATGATAATTGCGCGTTGGTCCGACAACAGGCACAAACCTAATTCGGTCATCAAGTAAGAAAATGCCCGTTGCTCAATTTCACAATTTCACTGATATTTCTTGGATGAATATCAAACATGTCAGTCAATGTGCCGTTGCTTTCTGTCGTTTCTGCCAAAGTGCACCAGGGGGGGTTCACGTGTGGTGACAGAGATGACGTCACTTTCAGAAACACCGGCAGATAATAATCGTTACCTACTTTCGACACATTGTAACTTAGCATGCATAAAAAGAAGTTAATCGTCAATCGCAGGAGTGTTTTTCGCCATCTTAAATGCTGCATCATGCATGACACAGAGGACTGAACACCGCTATTTTGTAAAGGACAACGGAAAAAGCGCAGTAGTAGTAGGTAAATTGCCTTAACGTGAAGAAGTGTTTTACGTAGTTCTATTATTACGCTTCATGTAGAATCTGGTGTGTGTCGAAGATTGAAATTTTCTCTTTGAACGAAAAACAAAACGGAATGCAAATACAATCTAAAACTTCAAAATTTTTTCACCTTAACATAACACTATGCTGCGGCTTCCCTAACTAAAAGAGGGATAGAACAATATGGACACTTTTCTGTTTCTTTATTTTTCCCGTCATGCGCAGAAACACTCTAGCCCAAAATTACACACTTCAGACGGAGTAATGTTCTGGCTATCAAGCGAAGTATAGTACGCTTCAAGAAGACGAAAAATAAGACCAAACGGCCATGAAAATAAGAAGCTTTTCCTGTTGTACAAAACGCGATGCCGGATACATACTATGGACCAAGGGGCGAGACAAAATGGCCATGCGTTTTGCCATAAGAAAGCTGACAGTTAGGCTTTTCAAGAAAAGTACACTGTAGAGTTGTAAAGCATATATAAAAACAAACAGGTAAGATGTAAATACACGTACAATGTAAATGCAATGTAATATGATTAGTCCGCTATGGACTAAACTTATGCATGTACTCACAGAATAAGCCATCGAAGAGCAAATACACAAGCTTGCGGTCAAGAATGCTTCAGTCCAAACCATACAGAAGCGCCACCTTTGACTTTCCATACTTCTTATAAGTTTACATTTGAATCCTTGTGGCTGAGCTTTCAGGTAGGTATTTTATGGTTTACGCTGTACACAAGATCCATTTTGAAACAATTTTCATGTACTTAACGTAATCGTGACAACAAAAAACTCGTTTCTTGTAAAAAGATCCACAATTTTTTTTTCTCACGTAAACTTGGCTCTTTTTTCGACGAAACTTTGCCTATGTGAAATTTGTCGTAATCAGTACGTTTCCAATTTTTTCCATTTCCAAAACCTTTTGTAGTTAAATAATTATTATTTTTGAACGGTTTGTAATTTAATACATGTAATCTACACTTGTAATTTCATAGGTATTTCAAATTTCATTTGCTTTCAAATGGATCACGTCTTGTCCATACTAACCTTTTTTTTAGCTAGACGGCATGAAATACATGTAGCGTCACCAGTGTTCCGGATCTTGCTTTTTCGGCCGATTACGATCCTTTTGGATCATTGATCCATTTCTGTCGATCCGATCCGAGCAAGGATCCTATCATTTCAGTTAAATCGCAAAATTTTATCGGTACAATTAATCTATCCAAACCCTTATATCTATATAAACTATATATATTGATATAAAGAAATAATATGTCATTTTAAAAACCAGTGGATATATTTAATAACTGTTGCAGCTTTTAATCAAAGTAGCCAATAAATTGATTTTCCACCCAAGTCTGATTGGATCGGGATTTTCCACAAGAAAATTCGATCCGATCCGATCAAATGATCGGACCTTTTTTTAAGAAGATCCGGAACACTGAATGGCACCTACCCGGTAAAGAGAGACATACATTCTAGTCATAAGAGAACATGAAATATTCTGCGTCCTTAATATCTTATTACATTTTGGTTAAGCATTATTTTCCTGTTATGGAAAGGATAAAGTTTGCAATAAAGTAACTTCATTTTTTGCCAATTTAGCGAATGCGGTTAAGAAGGAAAATCTCTCGTCTGTTCTCGGCACGAGACTTCAGGTTTCTATACCTAGAAACGGAAAAATGTGAGAGCGCATTTGTAGCATATGCACGCCTCCCAATAATTCCGTACCTCGTGTCTACACGCACGGATAGATACACTCATCTATAAACATACATCAGCTGCAGGAGATGGGTTGGAAGCAACCTTTGGCTGGCAGACACGAGCGATCAAGTTTCGTTGGTCTAGGCTCCACATTTTGCCATCTACTTAACCAAGGCGAAAGGAAATTATCTGATGTAGACCGTATTTCACGCACCTTCACGTGGTCCACTGACTGCTGACGTGGAACAAGCTACGTTAGCTAAATCAGCCATTTTCGCGTAAGCATCACGTCGTTAGTTTGGCAACCAAAAAGTTGGGCAACGAAGCCTTTATAGTTAAACAACTTCGTACGAACCTAACTTATGGAAACACTGCTTTCATAAAAGTAATTTACGCTTCACAAGTCGGTAAAAAGTCATAGCGATCACCTACTTACTAACATGGAAAATGTAACTTCTCTTTCTTCTTTCTAGCATCTTTTTGTAACACTGCACAAAATAAACAAAACGTACGGGGGCTTGTGAAATCACTCTCAATGATTTTAAAAGCATTTATTAGTTTTCTTCTTTTTTTCGCGTGCCACATATGCCCAAGGCAGCAAAATACAGAACCAATTATGGATGACAAAGCAAACAGAGCCATTAGGCCTTGCTTTCCCGAGTATTTGACAAGGAATTACAATATTAGCTACTAGAACTCTTTAACTAACCAGATTCAGATTCTTATAGTAGAAAGTAAAGTTACGTGTATCTTTTTTCAACAACTTGCTAGTAGCAGGTGTTATGGTGTGATCTCATTTGTGGATAACTAATAAATTTAGTTCGAAAATATGCCAACGGTCATATACTGTTTTGCCCTGGCAGTGCAACATGGTTTAGTTGACACCTAATTATGGCCACAACGATTAACAACAGTACGTTTTCGTTAAAATTCATGCCCTCACATATGGGTTAACTACGGTGCAGCTCGTCTGCCTCTATTCCCGTATAGATTTATATATAAATACGTTTACGACTGTCGTCGTTCTGGCTCTCCTCTTTTTCATTCAGTTTTGCTACTTTCATCTGGTTGCCACACAAGGACAGTAACAGCAAAGGGAAAAATGTTTGTATATTTTGTTTCTGTATTATGTTTGCTCTCTACTCATATAATGCCAATAAAAAAATAAAGAGCTGCTTTTCTTGCATGGCTTATTCGTCGTCTCTTATTTTCGTAAAAAAAAAGATAATTATTTTTGTATACAGGTATGCTCTTGTTTTCAGACTGCTCTTTCAATTTTAAAGTATTTCTTAAATTTCAAATCATTTCAAGATTTCCTCGGGCGTATCATGGAACTTACACAACTGTACTCACATATCTGCATATTTGCGTGAGGGAAATGGCCGCGAAAAAAAAAAAAGATGTTTTTACCGTAAGTTACGAAATTGTTTCTTTCTTGATTTAAGGCTTGTGAGTGAACGTTCTTTGCGCTACAAAAGCACGCTTTCTTGGCGAGCTCTTTTTGTTGCCAGATTGAAAGCTTTCACAGTGTTTAAGGTGTGGCTTTGCAACAAACTTCCCATGTGTGTAATATATGTGTGTGTATACGATGCGGCATGAGTGTGTATAGTATGGCGTTCAGCCCGCAAGCCCCGCAAAGAGGTCATCGTCTGCGTGAAAAGTCCCAGCCCAGCATCGTTCTTGCTTTTGCTTAAGTCTTTCTTAGCAAGCGGCAACTGCAGCTGCAGGATCTCAAGTATAGAAGACTGCGTGCCATGCTTTCGGGTACGAAAAAAAAAGCAGCTTTGGCAATGGTCTCGAAAAACCCCCACCCAAAAGTCAATGCTTTGCTCGGTTTTCGAAAGACAACAGGAGAACCACGCGAGTCCCGAGAATAGCCGCTCTAACCTCGTTTTCGAACTTCGGATGTTTTTAATAGTCGATAAGAAAAGACAGAAGGTGCAATTGTTTCTGCCAGAAATGCCACTTGGAACTTTGCGTTATGGACATTTTTCTGACTCTGTCTACACAATTGGTACTTGCCAACAGTGTAATGAATAAAAACGCTGTGGTCCTTAGGTTATAGAAGTTAAAGAACTTTTGGAATAGCACGGGAGGGAGAACAGCAAATAAACAAATTGTAATCAAAACGCTCTTTTATGCCACCACACTCGTTTTTGTCTAAGAAGTTGTTTTCATAACTTAACAAAAGCTTTTATTTGTATAGGACAATGACATTGGCCAGACTCGGGCCAAAAAGCTCTCGAAGCGTGTCAGTTCGCCGTAACTCAAATGGCATGTGCCATTTTAAGACGAAAAAGTGCTAATAAAAGCTACGACAACAGCGAAAAAATAAGAGAATTCTTAAGTGTCCAATCAATAAGTGTCAAGGCAGCATTATTTCTCGGAACTAGTTTTACAATTTTCGATCTCCTTTGCTGAATCTAGGACTCAACTTGTTTGTTAAGGCTGCTGCATCGGAGGCTCAATGGGTACACCACAAAAGTTAGCCTCTAGGGGCATTATTGTTCATGCATGTGCCATGAAAGGTAGAGAATTTTCCCTGAACACGTGTCATTCTACACATATCGAAACAATCTTTCTAATAAGTTTAACTTCCTTTTTCAGGCTCCTTAAATTTCCAAGTGAAATAGAGCAATACGCAAAAATGTGTGTTTTTGTTGTTTTAATTTTCAAGTGTAAATTTAAGTAGAGATTCTTGAACGCAAGTCAATATTGCCAAGCAAAACATATCAGAAATCTTGGCAGGCCAATTACGTGGCGCCCCTAGCGGTGTGTTGACTGACATGGCTAACATCTTCCAAGTTGCATTTTACGACCAGTTACTGATAAGTTCCTCGGCATTTATGTGGGATTTGTAGGTGCAGATATCGAACCTCGCTATTGTCTAACCCTTACCAAGTATAAAATTGCCAGACTCCCTCACAGGTGTTCGCATGTGTGATGTAAGTTTACGACACCTGAGCCATTTGGGGCTAACCTAGTCATGGTACTAAGGAAGAAAAGGATGCTTCCCTCTCCTCCCACTAAGGAAACAGGTAAACCAGGCAGCTTTTCTATCTTTCACGAATATCTCGACCCTTTCTCTGCTAAGCACAGGTGTTACCAACATTGCTGGAATGGCACTGCGTCAGTTACTTGAGAAATGGCCAGCGAACCCGTTCGTCAACTGTTCATCGTTGTATGTTTCTTGCCCCTTAGCATGGGAACACAAGCTCTGTAAAGTTACAAAGCAATGTTCTGACACGAATAAGGCGAGACGCTAATCCTGTCACATTAAAACACAATGTAGCTACAATAACGTTAAGCAATATTGATGTACTCTGACTTCTTTTTCTTATTTCCTTCTAGAGTGGTGGAAGCGTTGGTCTAAGAGATTTATATTCCTTGGCTTGGTTGGGAGGATGAAGCTGTAATAACAACACAAGGTTCTTCGTTTCCCAGAAAAAGGCCGTTATTTTGTGAGTGTGCACGTTTGGATGTTGCGGGCTACCTGTTGGCTTATAAAATGCGCACATTCGCATTATGGTGCTGTGCTGTGTGTGCATGTCTACGTCCATCGTTCCTGAGGTTGTTTAGTCTCCTGGATGCTTGCATGGATGAACTCAGCCAAAACGCAAGCAAGCTGGACACTCGCCAGTCTGAAAAACTTCATTTCCCAATTAACTTTGGGTCAAATAAAAGATCCGTCTGTTTATCAGTTCTGCTCTTACGTCTTCTGCATAGATAACATTGCTGTCTCTCTCTCACTCTTCCCTCCCAAAGTATTTGGTAAGGAGCTTAAGGAGCATACTTGACCCGGATATCAGAAAAGCTAGAGAGAAAATTAAGAAAAAATGCTTCTAGTTTGGCTGTCCGTGAAGACGCACGTTCGTTAATTGTTGTTTACACCCCCTTGTTTTGTTGCTTTGTAAATGCCATAGTGAAAGAGACGACAGCTGGCTTTTATAGTCTCACGGCATTTTTTGACGCCTACACTCATCTGTCTGTACCCTTTTGCCCTGTGTATATTCTTTCAACATTAAAAAGAAAAATAAATCTATTTCTATTCGTAAATTCAACACTTAGCATCTCTCCCCAACTGATAAGGCTTTGTAATTATAAACTGCGCTCACTTTGCACCTGGCACTGCTCAGTGAATGAGGGTGTCGTCAACGTGTCTCCTTACTTCTCGTCATAAGGTAAGCCTTAATGTTTCTCGCTGGGAAACAATTTCCTCGAGATTTTTGTCATCATACGTGTCACAAGCGAAACGAGAAAGAAATTCATGATTCCAAGACGAAATCAAGTTCCGCTGTTATTCTGACGATCTGCCATCACGTGCACCAGTGTCTCGCCCGACATGATCTGCACTTCTTTAAGAATCTCTCGCTTTTTTGTGACAATTTTAAATTGCATTTAACACAATGAAACTGACATACTTACATCATCAACCAATTTTTGGATGACATGTGAGATTGAAAAAGGACTTTGGTTCGGGGGGTGTTCTTATATTTTTTTTAACACTTTGTGGTCGCCTATGCTTACCATTATGAAGTCAACATTTCGGGGGTGGGGATGCTTAAACCCCTATAATCCCATGAGTACGGGGGTGGTTCTAGCACAACTCCTGAATTTGCGTGAAACTTCCATAAATGGTTAGGGACTTAAGTACAAGGTAGCATATAATCCAATTATTTATACAACTTTAAAACCGAAAAATACTGGTTCCTGTAGTTTACGAAATATGTCACTATAAATATGTAAATATTTTCTGCATACCAAGTAAAGATGCCAATTGCTTTGGAGAAGAACAGCTACTCTAAATTCGAAACAAAAAAGTTTTCTTCTCATTTGCACAGCTTTTGAGGTATTAGATGTTATGAAGGACCAGGGATGATGATGATACCACGAACCAGGGACATTAACTGAAGTGGTGCCACTAGTGGTAATAGTGATGGCACAACTCCATTTAGGCCCATGTCTTCAAATTTTGACCTCAACAGGGATAAAAGCTGTGAACAGGATATGAAAAGGATGACAACATATTTCTTCAGTTGGTGTTAAGATTTTAATCTAAGCATACCTTAAGCACCTCAAGCATTAACAGACAGAAATCAGATGTGTCGACGTCGCGATGTCTGGGAACACTTTAAAAAAATGTTGGATGAGACAGGAAAAAAGAAGTATCTCTACTCAGCAGATGGCTCGTACCTTCCCGGACAGAATTATACAATATAATGGTTTTAACTATTAATAAAGTCTAGGAAGTGATACATTCATCTTGGGCGAAAATATATGGGCCTTGCCAACGATGACAGATGATGGGATGTGGGCAATTCTCTACGAACTTTAATGATACGCCATGCGAGAGATCCTTGACACCTGCTTGCATCGTTTCAGATGTACACACTTGCATCCCAAAACGAGAAACCCCGGCTGCCCCAGGGACAGGAAAATGGTAATTAGCTTCAACCAAGTCTAACAGAAATGGCAGATTAGGAAATTAGGATCCTTGTTTTTTGGGTTTTCTCAGAAGTTAACCTAAAGTCGTGTTGGATATGGAGAGTGCGTCTAACGCAGAGTTTGTTGTATATTTCACTCGACCAATCGACCTCTGGGTGGCTCATCATGCTCATCTGCCTTCACATAAGTCGTATGGGGAATGATGTCAGCTTTTTACGGAAGTGGAAATATCTTCATATACATTAATGCCTAAATTCCAGAAGCGTTATCCGCCCGAAAAGGAATGAAACATTGTTGCGTCGTAAGATCCTCCTTCACATCCTTATAGATCATCTTCAGCCATCACCTTTGCATACGCCTGACGTCAACGTGCCCCGAAACTCTCTTTTCCTGCCATCGTTTTTTCTCATGTATGAGTCTGTGTGTGCTTTGCATGAGTGCAATCTCCTCATACGCCTTGAAGACTTGCCATGTGAACTGCGCCAGAAATTGAGACCAAAATTGGAAATGGGGATGTTGGCTCTTCACTCTAGCTAAACTACCGACCAGCATGACGTGCCCGTTATTGTACTGCGGACAAAATTCAGTTTCTAGTGCTGAATGAAGCGAGACATCCCCTGTCTACACTTTTTACCCAGTGCTAAGCTCAGTTGTCATAAATGCGTATTTGCTGAGGAAAACGTACGTCCAACATCACCATCGGAGTCGTCCTTGCTCAAGGCCGTCATGTTTGGACACCGCGATTACACAATATTTACTAATTTTTACGAGCGGAATTTGAGATAGAAACTTCTGCGTTATAATAATTAGGGTTAAAATCATAACACAAGTGTTCAGTATTCATCACGTTCACGTTTGTGAACATCACGTTCAGTGTTCTTAATTGTATAAAAGCATTCATATGCCAATAGAATTTGCATTCAAAACAAAGAAAGAAAATGTGGATACTACAAATTTGCCTTGCTGCCACCAACGTTAAGGCCATAAGTATTTCCGCAACAAAGAAAATTATGAGGGTGGGTTAGAAAAAGCGTGTTGGCGGTTTTCAGCATTGTTGTCCGCCCATTCTAGCTAAGATATATTTGCAAAAAGCTGGCTTATGTTTGGCGCCAGCCTCTTGCTTTTCTTGCTATTTATGATGGATGGCCTGTTGGCACCTTAGTATTTAGTTGTTGGTGCTTCCTACGATGAAGTGTTGATAAAAAAGACTAGCAAACTTTAGTTGGGAAGGAAAGGAAAAACTCTGGAACACTGACGAAATCGGTTCTTGATGACGACTAAACGTAAATCCTTATGTTAATGGTTAGTCTGGCTTGGGGTTTCGTGACTAAAGACGTAGGTTCGGGATCTGAATGCTGAAAATCTAAACATCCGGGTCGGAGGAAGTTCGAATTTCGCACCTGACGATTGATTGCATAACGCCCGGGTAGGACGCCCGTAATACGGATGTTATCTTTATACCCTAAGCCACTTGGCTGGATTTCAATTTCTTCGGGCATCAAGCTGTAACAGCTTTCCAGCTACTAAAGTCGCGGTGTTCAATTTTCGAGAAAAAAGGCTGACTAGAAAACTACTTGAAAATGAAACAACGTAAAAAAGCTAACACAACAGATATAATCACAAGCCACGTGGCTTACCGGACAGACGGACACAGTCTCCCTAGATAGCGTTTCTAGGCTTGCACACTCAGGCAAATTCGAGACACGAATGGCAACTAAAATTCCACAACCATCTTATGCCCAACTAGGATGGTTGTATCCCAGAAAAGGTAAAAGCCAACAATCAAGTTCGAAGTCTTATTAAGGCAAAAGTTGGTACTGTAACAAAGAGTCAGCCTTTCTTAGGGGCTCCTCCTCTAATCTAGTTTCATCGGATACATTGGCGGTCAAATCGCCTAATTTGGTACTGTTTTAAAGCCTTCCGTGTGTCTTTGTGACACATCACCAGCAAGCGTGTCTCTTTGGCCAATCATGGCGCTCTTGTGCAGTTTTGCAAACCATTATTTTGGCGTTTCCCTTTCCCCACGCATACACCAACCAATTCTGCCCTAAGTTGTTCGCAGAATGTGACGGGACAAGATGCCTTAACACATCGTGCAATGACTCCTGACGAACTGTGACGAAAAAACCGGATTACATTCGTTCTAACAAGCCAAGCAAGCTTGGTTTTCTTGGTCGGGGAACCAAATCTCTCTCTCTAATGCCACAAGGCATTTTTCTTTTCTTGTTGCTTTTCAGACTAGTGATAATGTACTAGCTTTCATTTTTAATGACGGGTTACATATTTTTGGGAAGAAAACTATAATGCCTTGCTGCAAAATTCTCCGGTTTTCAGCGAGTGACAGCATTATGTAAAAGGAAGTTACATAAGTACGTTTCATCTTCACGAAAGATAAACAAAACTAAAAAAGGAGGAAAATGTTTACACACATCAAGAGATTTTTTCAAGTAGTTTAGTCAACTACGGCTTACCTGTATGGAGTGCAGCTGCTGGTACTTGGACGTTGTTGAAGACTACGAGGACTACCAGAAAGGTTGCTGAGATGAGCAGGCTTCTGTGGGGTGTCCAAACACTCACATACGTTAATGAAAATGGTCTTGAAGCTTCCATAATCAATGACATGATTTACTGCCCAGGATTTTTCAACCTCGAAGGCCCTTTCACGAATGATCTACCTGCAAATATGGACAAAATGGTTATAACCCCGAATAAGATATATTTCAAAATTTTTAGACGCGACAAAACATGACCTAGACTATCCAAAAAGTTGGAAAGCCTTCGCAAACACGTTTATTTGTAATCAACTATGGCTTTTTATTTTTATTTCATTTTTGGTTTTAACGTACTTTCTTTCTGTACATAATATCATACATAATTCCCTCATTTTGTACTACGTTGTACTATTGTATACTACTATTGTACTCATAATATAAAATGTTGTTTTATGTTATGAGTTTCTTGATATAATATTTCCTATTGTACTTGTCTTATTGCATTTTACTCATCATTTATAGCTTTGTGTCTTAATTTTATGTATCTTTTACTTTATCGTACTGTAATTTCCTTCTAGCTCTTTTTCACCTTGGTGGAAATAAGAATCTTAGTCTGCATTCGAATGTCTTACGCCAAACTTGTCGACTTTTTAGAAAACGGTTCTACGACCGAGTAACGAAAAAGGGGCTTGGCACGCAATATAGTGGAAAAGAAAAGGGCTTAAGCTCCCAGGCAGACTCATTAGTATGAGACGAAGACGAGGCTCATTAGTCATTTGGGTTTATTGGTTAGATACGTCTGTTTGCTAGGATAGAACGTCGCGGGATGATTGTGAGAACACAAAAACTTGTCACAACCCAAGTGGACAAGTCAGAGTGGCTTAATTGCTGTAAGGGGTATTGTGGGCTCCTTCGGAGATCTGTCAAGTCAAACAGCTGTTGTTCACTCTAAAAACACAGTTAAACAACCCCACTCTAACTATCCACTATCCCCCCCCCCCCCTTAAAAATTCCTCTCGGTACTAAGCAAAGTACCCGTGACCTTCCTGTGTAAACATTGAGGTAACTTTGTCTTGTGTGGCAAAAGCGTTTGGTAAGGT
Source organism: Triops longicaudatus (assembly GCA_022885665.1). Taxonomy (NCBI): domain Eukaryota; kingdom Metazoa; phylum Arthropoda; class Branchiopoda; order Notostraca; family Triopsidae; genus Triops; species Triops longicaudatus. The sequence continues at coordinate 58,137 of JAGQDJ010000129.1, read as the reverse complement.
TTTATGTCATAGATTTTTTTTTGCTACAACACAAACTATAAAAAAAGGTTCTTTCTGTAGTGTGCCTTAGTTACAGGATAACGACTGTGAAGCTATTAGAGACAAGATGCTGACGTGTTCTGGAAGTTTCATCTAACACGGGTAAGGAAGATCGTCAGCGATTCATCATGGCGTGGCTTGGCTTGTCCAGTATCAAAAGCACCAGGAAAGAGAAAAAAAATGCTCTGACACCATTTCCATGCAGATCACATGTGGCTGTGAGAACTTCAGTCCCCTTTTTCTGTTGTGAGCTATACGACTTCGTCGAATTTCATTGTTTTTTCGTAACGTGCCACAGAAATTTTGCCAAAGTAAACTACCTTAGAGGTTACCAGAAGTGCCACTGCAAAAAGACACTACTCTATAAGTAAGTTGTTGTTGACATCGAAGGAATTAGTCCACAAAGCCGGGCTAATAACCTCAATTTTTGCGTACCGCACAAGTCTTTCAAAAAGTCAGCGGTATCTTATTACGAAATCATATACGATCAAAAGAAACAGAAAAGCAGAATAAAAACCGTAGCACAAATAAGGGGCCTCTGTTGTGTCTTTGCTAAAACTTCATTTTGGTATTCCCTCACACATTTGCACAACAGTGACAATTACATTTTACATTCTACTGGTCAGTTTCTACATCCTTGCTCCTGGCTAATTATACTATTAACATTATGACTAATTGACAATATGAGTCCAGTACGGACCGGTTCCACTTTAACAGAGCTACGAGGGCGGCTCGAGTTCCCAATTGGATCCCTGATTGCAAAGATGGATCACAGTATCGCTGTAAGAGATGACGAATAACTGTAATAAGAAACAAGAAGTCAGGAAAGACGATCCTTTTAGGTGCCAAATAAAAAAGCACGACGCTTTTTCAGTTAAACCATTTGTCGCACTCTGAGTTGTCTGCCAGCATACAGATTGAAAACTATCGTCTTTTGTTTTCAGCGGGATTAATCGTCATTCTGTCTCCTTACACATTTATTTACATAACACATACAATTTATAGCTCTTGTGGTGGCAACATGGCATGAAAGTGTCATCTGTTCTCACGATTTTACCTTTTTCAGTGGAAACGGATCCCAGAGTTTTCACCGAAACTTTTTTTCACGTAGAAGATTACTTTCTACTTTTTCCACAATAAAGTCCTTATCACTCACAAATACCGGATTTTACGCTGTTGCACAGGAAACTTGGTACATATGACACTAAAAATGTACCCAACACGCGTGTTTTCTACGGTCAAATCGTTTCTGCACAGTTTTCCTTTTTTTCGCGACAGAGGTATCTAGAATTTGCAGGCAGCAGGGAAATTCACATCGGAGTGTCGTATACGCGAGTTTAACTCCGTTTCTACGATTTCGTCGCTGGTGTTGCGGTCGCTCCCCACAAATACTCAACGGAAGCCCGTGTATGGATATGACTTGCTATCTGGGCAATGCAATACAATCAGACAGCGCGTGTCATGCTCCAAGGTGTGAATCACGAGAGTTTCAAGCTGACGCATGCCTTTTGCGGCATAGTTCTAGATTACTCACTCACTTTTTAGGGGCGGTCTACAAAGTATAATGGTACGAAAGAAAACTATGCCCCCCAAAAAACTGCGAAACAGCACCAGAAGCTTGTTGCAATCTTTCTGGTCAAAAGTCTTACGCCAAGCTTGGGAAAAACTTGTTGTCTCGGCAAAGAGCCCACACCTAGCTCGTCCGATCGTTCCGACCCAACTGAAAAGGTGACGGACGGCCCGAGCACTGTATATTGGTATACGACTACACTACAACTTTAAGGTAGTGCAACGCCGAAGGTAGTGTATATATTCCTCTTAGGTGCTGGCCTTTTCCTTTTTGGCACAAGGTACACGAAAGGCGAGACGACAGGCTTTTGATGGAAGTTTCGGGGGGTTTAGGGAGGAGCGGGTCGGGATGGGGGTAAGGTGGGGTGGGAAGGGACGGTATCGCAATTGATGTATCCGACAGTTAATCAGTCCCGGTGTTCCCTGACCAGCCAGGATTTTTTTCCTCTTATTTTCGGTACTCCTTCGGGATCTGATCCGGCTTGATTCACACATACACACACATACACAATGAGCACACAAGCAGGCCAAGCGTTGTGTCCGCTTCTTTGACCCACGCGATACTAAACATAGCGGCTGAGGAAGAGGCAGATTTCTTCGTGTTATTGGCTAGTAGCGAAAGACGGGGCTCACATAGATGCGTGCATGCTATGCGATGCACTGCACAGCATTGCAAAGGGCCGGCACAAGCCTCCGGTATTCTGAGATTTTATAACGCAGAGCGTGAATGTATATGGATGCTGTGAATGTATATGTGTGTGGATAACCGTGGAGGAATGAACGATGAAACGCTAAGGAGAGAAAACAGAGAGGAAAGAGAGACTAGTGCAAAGGAGGAACTAAATGGGCGAAGAAGAAAAAAGAGTAAAGGAAGCTGATGAGATGCACGATCCACGAGGCAGAAAGCACACACGTATATACATTTATACCCAAGGACGCTCCAGTCTTGCGCAGCAGCGGCACCGCGTGGAAACCTGGCACGCCGAGATAAGCCCTGGCCTCTCCCATGTCGGAACCTGCGCGTTCCGAACCCATGGAACCCAATGGAAAAAACTAAGGGGAGAAAGCAATAGCGCAAACCGAAAAGGTAAAGGATTACGCATGAAACGCAATATTTTGTTAGTACCGACTTGGCTCCCATAGGTAAACAATTTTTTTTATCTCATATAAAAAAGAAAAAAAAGCTGTTACTTGCCGATGCCGACTTTATGAGTATCAGCGGGGTAAAATGACCTGACTAGAAGGGGCTTACGGGGGGAGGGGTTAGTCGCTGACTTTGGTGTCATGATGCGGCAATTAGGTGGAATCCAGACGATCAAAGAGATGATGGATTGTCGGACAACTTCTGCCCTTAGACGATGGAGCCAACGAGCTGGGCTCAGCTGTCTAGGGCCACGTCTGGGCAAAGCCTTAGTTGGTGCTCTCGGTTCCCCGATGGAGTTTCAGAAAGTCGCTGGAGACTTTGACGTGACCCACTCGCTGCTCATTTTTTATGGGTATGTATATGAAGGCTACTAGTATTGCAGTCCAGCTTAAGTCACAATAATCGCTTTATTTCATTAGACTTCAAAGGGATGCAGCATATTTGTCGGTAAAAGAAGGGATAAAATGGTTGGGACGGTGCCCAAGGGTACATTATGAGGTGTCGAGAAGCAAAGCAAGCCTGAAGTCTGGGGATCGTGCCATATTTCTCACGTTATGTATATTACTTTCTAGGTTTTAATTGTGCGAAATAGATTATGATTAGCAAGTGATGTGAAATACAAGCTGTGGGAAACTAGGCAATGAATGTTGGTCGAAAATTATAGACCAAATATGAATGGAGCTGTAGCTCGGCTGGTTCAATAACCGGCGAACCTCGCTTTAAGGGAGTCATAGGGAGTGTCCGTTCCAAGTCGATGTATGACGTTTAAGGAAATGTTGGACCCAAGTGAATAGTAAGAAGTGGCACTTTTCGGTGTTATTTTTGTGTAAATTAGACGAGGGAAAAACATCAAATGTGCGGTAGTATAGTGAAAGATGTCATAATATTCCTCATCGCATGATGGGAGATCTATTTTTTTTTTCTTTTATCTCCCGCACCCTGTGTTTTGCTCACGCTGGGAGGTTTCCTATTGAAAACATAAGTGTATTCTGGCGTATAATAGTGGCGTATTTTATCCCGACAAAATTTTAGGTGACATGATTCTATTATGTTAACACGGAGCCACGGTGACAGTGAATTGTGATTTGCACCCAGAAAAAAAAATCTAGAATACTGATGAGAATGGTAATAACCTTCGAACACAATAATAAGAAATGTTGAAAAAAATTTTCACTACTAAATTCGCATGTCTTTGAAAAATGGTACACATCCAAAAAAATATAGAAATGTGTAAATTTAATTCAATAGAGCAAACTTTTATTTAAATTATTACATTGTATTTTATTTTGTAAAAAATATTCTCGATTTTTCACTTACGTGTTTTTGTTTCATGAACATATACAGTATTTATCAAAATGCTTAAAACTTTAATACATTTTTATGAATTTTACGAAAATTAACCTTATCTGCGTAGGTTTGGATTTGAATCTAGTTATCGCTACAACTTCGCACATGAAGTGCATCGACTTAAAAAGTTCAGACTTCTGGCATTAATAAAAAAAGAACGAAAAAAGGATTAACCTAAAGATGGAAACTTGAGTCATTTCCCATTTTTTATTTCCCAGGCGTAATCCCTTGTTCCTAAACAGGACATGTACGTGAACTGCTCTGTTTGTACTACTCTATTGTGAATTGCTCAATTCATAACCCAATTAATTTAAATTTAGTTTTAATTAAATAGGCGAACTAATGTGAATTGTTCCAATTGTATCCGGTTTAATGCAAGTCTATTAAGGATATTTAAATAAAAATCTATTAATTTTAAGTTGTCCACAATTTTCGTACACAAGCACTTTCACAACACAAGTATGATTACAAAACGAAGTCGTAAAAAAAATCGAATTGTCCGGAATTAATCGTTTTCTTGGAATTCTAAGTTTATTGCAATTTTATCGCATAAAAACCTATTTTAAAACCAAAAAAGGTTGCCGCTGTCCCCTACTGAAAGTTACTTTTTACAACATTGTCGGAAACAAAGCTTTACTTGAGCTTCAATCATACTTTGACTATTCAATTTTTGGCGTCTTGTTCCAGATGCGCAGCTTATAGCTAACTTGCAAATTGCTGGGCTGGCTTGTCTGGCTGGGATTCGTGTGGTTGAAATTTTATAACCCTATTTCGCAAGATATGTGCTCTAAAAGTCAGAGTTCTTCAATAATGAAAAGAATGTACCAGTTGAGGTTATCCCTGGTGTGCCCTACCTTACCACTTTTACAAAGAAATTTAACCGACTTCTAGAATTGACAATTAAAAATAACGTTTACTAGGACTAGCGGCATATCATCCTCCGCGATGGCGCCGTGAATTCGTTTTTTTTTATTAACAAAAAGACGAATCAGAGCTGGTAAGAGCAGGGAAATCAGAGCTGGCAAATTTAGCTAATCCTGATAATTTGGATCTTAATTTCTTTAATATAAGTTCAGTTTGTTTCGAATCACATAACTCTGTAATGTTGACTTAAAAAGTTTGCCAAACTCTACAATAAAATATGCACGAAATAACTCGTGTGCTCTTTCTGTTCAGCCTTTCACTCTTTAACAGTACACTGTGTTCACATAAATATGTTATCTGACTTGTTCTGCTTTCAGCACGTATTAAATGGACTAGATTTTGACTTAAAAAATCTCTAAATGAATTGAACCAAATGATTTTGTTTGAAGTTTCGGCGGCTTAAGCCGGCGACTTGCTAAAAGTTGACAGATTAAGAGGAATTTTACCGGCGCACTGGAGCAACGAAAGCTCTCGTCACTCCGGCTCCACTCCTGCTCCGAGCAAAGAAAAACTTGCTCCACTGCTCCAGCTCCGCTTCAAAGATCTCATAGAAAATAACAGACCTGAACACAATTTGGCCTCTTTTACAATTAAGAGTCACCAAACAGTCATACTGAATCCTAATGAAACTACTAAATTCATGCAGTCTTTTCTGGATTTTCTTTCTGTCACCCTGAGGAAGCAACGTGCATGGCGAAACCTGAGCAGGAGCTTTCAACTTGCATACACGCTGAAATTGTACTATTTTAACTGGTAACGTATCAAGAACTTGTATCCTTGACAATTACACTACACTAGACTGGCACAAATAATGTTTCCTTACCGACCAAAGTTTTAAGTGTCTCACATTTTTATTACACGGATGGGACGGCCGAAGAATGCGAAAGAACGGGACTATCCTTTTTAAAGCGGCACGCATGGTTAGTCTGCTGGACTCGAACAATTTCAATGCAAATGCATAGCTATTCAAATCAGATTCAATGCTATGTTATAAGCCTTGATCAAACTGAAATAGTTTCAAACATAAAATGTTAAATCGCATAACATATCGTGTAACATCTCTGAAGCCAACTCAGATCATTTGATGCTTTTTGTAAATCAACATTTTAGTGGAGGTAAGTAATTAATAGCGAGCCAACATTATGGAAGGGGCAAAAAGACAGTGCATTACAGAGAAAATTTGTTCCAGCTCGAAGAAGCCAGTAACTGTGAAAAGCAAGAAAACAAATTGCTTACAAAGTCACTATTTAAAGTCTCCCTTCGAAAAGATTTGCAAACTTGTGAAGTCAGCTGCCATCTCAGAAGCTAAATCAAACCAATTAAATTACGAAAATCAATGTACTTCCTCACAAAAAGTGAAACCGAAATAAGTATATTTTAAATGAGTTCATTTTAAGTTAAACTAACTAAGACGTGTGGAACTTTAGTGAGTTTTAAGAAACCTTTCGGAGCAAACAATGACCGTAAAAGCGCTTATTTTAAACGAAAAAGGGTCGTTTTTCGTTTCTCTTGTAGATTTCGGCTATTTTTTTAAAGCAACAAAAATAGTTTTGATTGTTCTATGGACTCTCCATAGAATTTTCTATAGTACGAGATTTTGATTTCTTTGACTTCACTGGTAAAATCCAGGAATACTGTGCTCAAAGTTACCCCGCGATATGTACAACTTTAAACGCCTACAAGAAATGGCACATAATTCAGAAAAATATAGAAAATTTCTTCATGCCGTTTCTATTTTAGATCAGCTGAACACTTCTAGTCGTTTTTTTAAAAAATATGACTTCACTTACTGAAGGAAAAATTATGAATGAAAAGTAATCGCCAGAAAAAGAGGTAGGCCTACTTGCACCTTTACATTTATATCCATGTTCGTTCTTGCACCTCTTTGCAGTTCCTACGGTCTCTACTGCTTCTTATCCTTTTGTCCGCAGTTTTTTCAACTTTAAGAGGGAGTTCTGGTTTCTGAGTTGAGTTTTCGTGCCCTTCTTCATCGCAAGTCGCGTGACCTCGACACACGCCCCCCCCCCCCAAATCAAGTAACGTGGGAAAGGGGTCGAAATTCACTAAGTAACTTTTAACATCGAATTTGACTAAAGGTGGAAGGTTACGGCAACGTTTTAATTTAGATGACGAAAAGAATGTCCATGTAGTATTTTCTGAAGAAAATCGGAGCTTCAACTATCACTGGTCTTTCAGTAATGAAAATTCTAATGAATTAAAAATGTGCCAAAACAGTCTCTTACATTCAACTTATTGTTGCGAGGAAAAGTGTTAAAACATAGATTTTTTGTCGCATCCTAAGGGGGACTATTCTTTACTGAATCTGGCGACACATACTTTGTTGTGTTGTGCCGTTGAGAAGCAGTAGATGGTCAACGGTATCCCATAAGATGTTCAATGTTACCCCACGTGTTCAGAATAACCCCGTTTTACGGTGTCTCTAAAAAGATCTCAGAACGATCAAACTGACTTAATCTTCGTACGGAATTATACTACCATAATAAAATAGTTCGGTAACGAAAGCCTGTGCAACCAAATAACCAATCACCTACCACTTCACCATAGAAATTCTCCTCCGTAGAGTAAGAACACCGGATGGAGCCACGATGACTAATTTGGCTCTACACTTGTTCGCTGACAAAAAATGTCACCTTTGTCTCAACGTTAAAATGACCTTCCTGTTTTCAAGGAAAATGCAGCGGAAAAATGGTCTCTAATGTTCCAGTTGGTTACAAGTTATTAACCACCAACATTTGTGGTACTACAAGAAACCCTCCTTTTTAACCTTATATAATAAATAAACATATAATTAATTAATTATATAATAAATAAATAACCTTATATAATAATAAAATTTTTTAAAATGTTTCTGCGTATTTAAACAATAAGGGATAAGATTTATTATGTAAATTTTATGTATATATTATGTAAAATGCAGTAAACCCCACATTTACTCGGTCTCATTTTAAGTTGTTCCTTCTACGAGGTCAGAAATTTACTAAATATTTTCTAAAAATTACACAAGACACGACACTGTAGCGCAAAATATTGCATACAGTTTGGCTTTCTTTCAACACATTTTCCCTTTTAAAAAACAACGTAGCGTAGCAATACAGTAGATCGCGGGGTTTGGGGACCGATGTAACAAGCAATGTCGAATAGGCAACATTTATCTTCCGAGATTTGCAATATTCTTTAAGGACTAACAGCAATTACAGCACATAAGCTGGTCATACATAATCAGTATCCCTTCCTTCTATAAAAGTTCAATTAAAATCAGATTTTTTTTGCTATTTTTGTACCTCAACGAGAAAAAACTTTCTCAGAGCAAGGGACGCAGCCGTATTTTACATATTTAAAAAATGGCACAATTTATGCGTTTCCGTTCAGTAGGTGTTTTCGGGAAACCAATCTACCATGTAAATGGGCAGTTAGGCGTACTTAAAATGTAGTGGGTTTTAATAGGGGCCATATCTGTTTTCTTGTTTTACGTTATCAAAATTCTTCCGTAAGAAATCTAACGCGGCTTCACACTTTGTTTTCGTAAAATATTTTATTTTCTCTCTTTTGATATACAATAATACTAGTTCACTTTGATGTATCACTAAATGGCTCTTCAAGCTCGCTTCAATACACTTTCATGGAGTTCTGGAAAAGAAGTGACAAATCTTCCTCGGTTTGAGACTTAGGGGCCAGTTTGGTAACCCGGTGTTGAGGCAAAGTCCCTTGTACCAGCTTCGGTATGTCATATTCCTTATATCCTAAGGCCTCTAAACCGTCCGGGACGCGCATATCGTGCATTATCTTTCGCAAACTGTTTGCGAGCCAGTTGCCCCCGTCTGCCTTGGTTCTCACTTGCCCTGTAATCATAGCACTTCAGCTTTTATACCAAAAGCCAACAACTCTCCCAACCAAAAGATTTTATCGTATACCATTAGCTTGCGTATCTTGTCCATCTAAGATATTAGCTGCTTCCAAATGCCGTTCAGGACAAGCCGGAGCCGTGAAGGCAAAAACTGCCGGGGCCGTCATGACGACAGAAAGTCCATGCGGAATTAAGCTATGATCCTGTGGGTAGCCGCTTTCTTGGTAATGTTTGACGTTGCCGGCGATCGGGTACGACATGCCATGACACAAGTGCACGCCGGCGTTGCCAAAACCAATACCAGCGAAAGTGCTCGCCATAAGCATGCGAGAACGTGCCTGCAGCTTAATCTCCGGATCTGCGGCGTATACGGCATCCAGGAAGTTCTTGGCGACAATGCGTAGCGCGTGGATTGACCAGACATCCGACACCGGGTTGGAGCCTTGATAAGCTGGTCGCTCAATCGGATTTGAAGGACGCGGCGTACGGGCCGAATAAGGCAAAGCCGTGTAGGATTCCAACGCGTGGCAAAGAACATCAAACCTTGATTGAAGTCAAAACCTACGGTTTTAAGTTTCGAACGCTAGAACCATTAAAAAGCTCATTCAAAAATGATACCCGCTGTTGACTACGACACGCTCAGGCATGGACTCGCAATGGAGAGGATCAATTAAGCCCAGTAAAGGTTTCAGAGCGCGATGAGCAATGCCAGTTTTCGCTTTAAGTGGCTCGTAGTCAAAAATGGCCACGCCTGTCGTTTCGCTACCAGTTCCGGCTGTAGTCGGTACTATACAAAATTAACTTTTCAGAAGCTTATGATTTTCAGCAGAAGAGCCTTGTTGCGGCAGATGACATACTAGCGATCAAGGGAGCGAGTTTATGCGTCACAGGCTTTCCTTTTCCAATAGGCGGGTTAACATAATCGAGAAACTCAGCGGACGGATCAGACGCGTACAAATTCGCTGCCTTGCAAGTGTCCATTACCGATCCACCGCCTACGGCGACATACGCATCGAACTTACCCATCGTAGCAAACTCAGCAGCAGCTAAAAAGCTAAATACGTGCCAGTAGTAATCAAACTGTTGCGGCACAACCGACGAATGTCACCTGTGGTTATTCGGTTCCACCCGTACTTGGTCATAGAGTTCGAAATCGATCTTTTCACGCTCTAGCGCTTGTAAAGCTGATGCGAAGGGTGGTAAGTTGCGTAAGTTTGGGTCGGTCATAAGGCAGACCTTCTTGACTCCGAGATTTTTCAAATCCATGCCCAGTTCTCGGGTAACTCCCGGTCCAAATCTTACGTTCGAGCACGCCATCTGGAAAGAATTGGAAAATACGCTACTATACTGCCTTAAGTGAGCATGCCAACCTCGTAAGCGTATTCACGACTTGGAGCAGAAGCACTCTGTTTAGAGTTTGGCGTAGCCCAATAAGGAGGATTACGCCAATTGCTGGTTGAATGGCTTGGGCATCGGCACCTTTGCACGTGGAACAATTAAAAAAAATGTTATGCAAAAGGAAACTGAACTTACGAAGCTTGTGAAATAGTATGCAACAGGTTTAACGCTTTAGCCTTCATTCTCGTGGGTTTTGTTTGCACTCTGGACTTGTAAGTCAATGGCTAAATATTCGTGTCTTTACTTTCTTTTTCATACTGCTACACTTGCCATCTGGTATTAAGATTTCGAGATTTTACCTTCGCGACTTTTCAAATATTGAACACGGGGGCGTACACAGGATGTTTGGTTCAAAGGTGGTGGGGTGAAGGGGTCTCTGAGCATTTTTTTTTTTTACTCTTTGCAGCCGTCCATGCTTACCATTTATAGGGCGTTTGCCAAGTTACGCTTCTGGTGGCTAGAAGCGGCAAATCCGCAATCTTGCGCAAGATTTTGGCTTCTGCCGTATCACTTCTTATTGTGATAATTTGTTTAACTTCAGTGTTTAATTTGTGAAACTGAAAGCAAGTTTTCCTTGTGTATTTTGAATATTTACGCTCCTTTGTGACAAGGGAAGTACTAGGTTTTGAAATAAATATGCGAACTCTTCAAAATTATTTTTAAATTATTTCACAAAATACATGAGTTAGTGCAATCTTTGTTGGTCGAGATTTCCTTATATTAATTTAGCACGTGTCCACTCTGAAACAACAGAATCATAGGGGACTGAAGCACGTAACTTTTATACGCTTCTGACGTAGACACATACTAAAATAAACAAAACCAGTAAACAATGATTTAGTTAAGAGTAACTTTTAATTATGCAGTAAACTCGCTTACCAAGAACAATAAGAATTATATTCTCGTATAGATATATCTTTGTCCAGTATCAGAGGTCTGTATCACAGATCAAGTTATCGTATCCATAACAGAGTAAATGATTTTAGGGGAGGTTTACTGCTCTCAGTCTCTTTTGTTCTAATTATTGAAACCATTTTAAGTGATTCTGAGTATTATTTTTTCCCCTGCATGCTTTTGACCACATTTTACGACTTTTTTAAAACTAAAAAATCCCATTAGAACTTAAATACTTAACGAGCACAAGGCCTTAGACCGCTCGGCCATTGCACTTTCAACGAGCACAAGGCATTGAGCAAGGTGGTGGATTTGTATTTAAATAGCCTCACTAGATGTCATACTTCACGACAAGTAGATGAGTTGAGATTAATAAGATTTTTTTTTTTTTTTTTTTTTTTTTTTTTTTTTTTTTTAAGTGTCAAAACGCGTCACAGTTTACCTTAGCAGTAGAGAAGGGATGGGACAGTGTGGGCACTTTTGTGCTTTTGATTTTTTTCTTCACGTACACCTTACGGTTTTCATTCGGATATTCAGCGTTCCAGCGCTAGTACGTTTTGAATTCTCAGTCTTTTTTTTCACAATGGTTTAATCTGGGGCTCAGGAGTGAATTGCTTAGGCTTTGAATTTCCCAATCTACCCCCGATCCAAGGTGTCCCGGTCACCGCTACGCGGAAAACTGTAACCTAGTCAATAACGTTTTAGTAATAACTGTATTTTTCTTTCTGATTTTGTTCATTATAAAGTTTTGGAAGTTTTTTATTGACATTAGAGAAAGTACGCCGGCAAATGTGTGGCGTTCAAAGAAGAAAGCGTACCCAGTAGCAAAGTAGGAAGCATTCTGAAAGCCGAGAATACTTGAAAACAAAAACATCAGTCTCTTAACTACAGTCACATTGCATTTCCTTATGCGTAGTTTATTAAAGACTAGCTTTGTCTACTGTGTAAAAAATAGACCTCAGCGCATTTTTTTTAAAAAAAAAACTTGGACAGTATTTAGAAAACGATATGTTGAATAAAATCCACAATAACTTTTAATTCGTTTCAATTGACTTAATTTTTGAAACATTAGTAAGTTGTAAACTTGGTTCCTTACCGTGTAAAATCTCGAAAAAAATAAATAATATAATATTTTTAAGTCGAAGCCAAATTCATTAAGTTGTATGTTTCTCAAAACGAAAAATATAGAACAGTACCGGCATTTCTTTTCCACCCCAAATTTCCAGCCTGGAGCCTTCCCCTGACAGTTTGCACACTTGGAAGAGCCTTGGTTTTTACGACGGTTAGCCTTACTTTTCGTTCTCTTGAAGCCCATAGTATTGCCTTGAATAGTCCGTATACCGCTGCATCTATTGACTTGTTTCATGCTTGGTCTTATCTCCACACGAAATGAAAAAGTAAAAATCAAGAAAACGTCTGAACTGCACCGTTCCCCTTTTATTCCATAACTGTCGTGGTAAGAAATTCTCTCAATTTTTCCTAAAGAACTATCTTATGTTTGCTTTTCATACAATTTCAATGTAGGATTCTTTATTTTTTTAAAAAAAAATCATATATTTTCGCGATCATTGGCGCCGCACGAAAAATTTTCCACACCCGCCAACAGGGAGCCAGTCCGCCCCTGACGTGGGCAGTATTGAAGTTATAACGATTTTCATTGACTACTCTGGGAGTCACTTTCTGGCAAAACATACTTCGAATCTGCCGATCCGCCGCGAGATTCGGATTTGTTACTCCCAGTGAAGGTTACTTTTTCACTCAAGAGTGCTCTGCAGCCATGACTGTTTAGCTCGTTCACCCGCACCTTCAAACTAAGATATACCTTTCAAGCACATCATCGTTTTTTTTTCTGAGCTCTGGATACATTATTTAACGTTCAAGCTGTTATTCTTGACATGCTTTCTACTTACGTTTTATTGTGTGATATTTCAAGTGTTATCAAGATGTAATTACTATTAAAGCAATACAATATTGATTTTTTTAATGATAACTTTCGTACGTTCCAATTTATTTGGATCCTGAGTTAAATGGATCCTGGATGCCTGAATCAAATCCAGACTGAATCCTGTAACAGTTTTATAGAGTACGTGTCTCCATAACAGTTTTCAAGTATAAAAATATTAAGATTTGCTCCACACAAGAAATGATCCTTCAAATATACGAAATATATTAAATTCGTAGTTAATTTCGTTCTTTTGGAGTTGAGCTTGCAGAGGTTTGCACCAACGGAGATGCGAAGAAAGCTTTTACAAGCGCGATAATCATAAACGGCGCAACAATTTGCGTATAAAAAAAAAGTTGAGAAGTGGACTTGTTACTTTTCCTACCTATAATTGCTACTTTATTCAATTAAACTAGCCTCGTAGTTTAGCTTAATTATTTCGATATGGGATATGCCGGAGCAAAGAAGCGGAGCTGGAGCGGAGCAATCCAAATAATTGACGTGTTCCAAACCTCTGTCGCTAGGTTCGCCAATGCAGTAATTCATCTCCTTAGTTTCGATTTGAGAACCAATTATTAACCACAGATGAACGTATTGGAGATAACTTCGCCAGAAAATGACTTATCGAAACACGAACAAAAGGTAACAACTAAAACTTGATTTGGCTGGTTTATTCAGCTTCCGTGTGCACACTTGATACATATTTACTGACTTAAAGCTAGGTTTCAGCGACGGATATCTTTATTTTCTCTTGGGAAATGTGCGAGTTCCCGGCCAGGGATAGAACAGTCAAATACTTCAAATCTTTATAACCTTCAAGCGACCGTAACTGATTATTATCCAAGTAGAGTTGTTCGCAATTTATAAACTTGGAAATATTAATTCGTTCAAGGGAATTATCACGCAAGTCAATCTTCCTAAAAGTCGCCAAGAAATCTTCGTAATGAACAGAGGTTAGGTTCAGACTGCTTAGGTTAACTGACAATCCATCGCTGAGTTTCAAGCGATTTTCAACCAAGATCTTCGAACCTGTTGATTACGATATTAATCAGTAAAGAAACGTTCGCAAAATGTGTTACGTGAAAATCTTACGCAAGTCCAAATAGTAGCCCTTGCGTAGAGGGTCTATGGATTCCAACTGTCCAAGCGAGCTTAGTATTTCTTTTTCATACAACTGACCATTGAGAGTGTGTAATATATGGACTATGGTCAACAGAACCCCTTCGGAAAAAGAAAAAAAAATTAACTTAAAGAAAAGAAAAACGCTCGTTTTGTAAATTAATCAAAAAATTTGATCATGGTTATTAAAGACTAAAACGTTTCCGCAATTCTACACTCATACGGAATACGTCACTGGGTTCTATAAATATTCCTAATATCTCTTACGTTACTGACACCAATAATGAACGTAGGAAAAAAATAGCCTAATCTTCTTTGTTTTTTACACGAATAACATTTGTCAGTGCTGCAAGCAGCGGGGATAATAAAATAGAAAAAAAACGCCATATTAATCTCGTCAAGGCGTCACTTGTAAAAAATAAATTTTGGGCTTTTGGTTTCAGTTTCAAAGAATTCAAACGAATTCAAAAATATAGGAAGGTATTACGCTAGCTGAAAGAAACTTACACTTGTTTTCTGGTTCTAGCATCTGAAGCTCCCGAGAAGACTTCAGTTCGCCTTCCAAAGCTTGTCTAAAGTGATGGCTAAATAGGGAATCAGTACGAGCATTAGTGAAACAAGAGCTCATAGCAAAATCCTCCTGAAGCTCCAGAACGGTGCCATTCCCCGATGCCCAACGGAGTTCCAAGCTCGAACCCGCCTCTAAATCGATGTGAGCTAACTAAAAAACAGCCAACTCATTACCTCTGTCACCTTCGCTCGAAACCGTCAAACCAACTCAGTTGCTCTTACCCACAAAGCCGAAGCTTGGGTGTCTCCTGGCGTTTTCCAACTCAATAGTAACTCTCGGCCATCTTTCCACACGCTGAGCTCCAGTTGGAGCAAACGCGCTGGTACTGAAAATTTTACTATTATACAGTTATGCCTCCTATCTGCCACGAAATACTGCAACGCTTGAGACGGCTTCTCTAGCCCGAACAGACAACGTTGATAAAACCAGGCGCTCTGGTCATTTGGGTCGGTAAAAACAGCATTCTGGATTTGCTTGCGTTCTGGAAATAAACGAAAACTTTAACACTCAGATGATGACTAATGAACACGCATAAGTATACAAACCTTTTTCAAGTTGAGAGGGCTTAATGACGTTTTCTTCATCAGGATACACCAGCGGTAGCAAAGTGCTCCGGTAATGCCACGAAGAATAGTTGGAAAAATTAGCTTCAATTCTCTGGGTAGTGAAGGCCAACTCCTTCTTGGCACTCGTTCCACTTCTACCTACGATTAGCCTGCGGTAATCCCAACAGTGAACTAAAAAGAACATGTGAGTTACGAATATAAGATTTTAAAGTTAAGAAAGCCGCCTGCTTACAATTGCGGTCGTCTAGGGATAAGCAATCCTTACAAAGCGTCAACTCAAGGTCCCAATTAGGTTTCTCTCGCAAGCAAATCACCCAATAGCGGTGGTGCCATGCACCATATGACTTGGGTCTTACTCGGAGACACTTTTCTGTGAGATCAAGCTCTTGGTTCAAGATACTTTCTAGATTTGCCCTAACAAAGCAAAATCGACGTGAGTTTACTTTTCACTGGATTGTCAGTTTCACTGGATTTTTACTATATTATGTACCTATCTGTCTCCTGCACTTTTAACACAGTTTCTTTTCGGATATTCCACAACGTGTAAATGTCGGCATTCGCGAGAAGTAATTGAGCAGAAATGTCTAAGATTTCATTGTCCAACTCTCCATTTTTTCGCTATGGATAAAAATGTTTCAACAATAATCTATACATGTACATACGCAAAACGCTACCTTGCTGAACACTGTATTAATGCCCAAACGGTAAATGGCCAGTTTCTTTTGTCTTTCTTTTTCCTTGGTTGCCTGTTGTTCAGCGGTAGTTTTCACTTTTACTCGGCCGTGCTATTTCATATAATACTTAAACATGACAGGGAAAGAACCTCATGTTAGTAAGTTACCATTCTGATGTAAAGTAAGGATGAACAGAGCTATAATACGCGTTTCACAAATCCTCTCTGACTAAAGAAAGATTAGACGTGAAAGAGTTTATAAAGAATTTTGTTGACAACTGAAACAATCGAGCGCTAGCCAATGAACGCAGCTTTCGTCACGCCTTCTTTTTCCAGAAAGCGGAAGTTAGTCAACGTACGGGCAGGATCACCGCTATTGCTAAGCGGGATCAAGGCAATTCAGAACACCATTTCATGGATATCTCTTTTGAATACAGTGCTCTCCGCTTAAGTTGAAGGGCTTGGGACCGGTCAGAAAATTTTGTGCTACGTGGAATTTCGTGCTCCAAGATCTTGACTTAACATAAAAATGTGGCTTGTAATTTTTAAGGACAGAAATGTACAAGATTTTTACCCATTTTTCCTTCGCCTTTATTAGCGTTGCACTAAATACTAGTCTACCACAAAGAAATATCAAAGATGGTTAATATGCAAGGTGGAAGAGGTTCAGAAATCCACATTATATCGGAGCACAAGCCTGGTTTCATCTTTCCTTGGAAATTTAAATTTTTTACTGCAACTTTCAAGAACTAGTGTCTATCCCTACTCTGAAAGTTTTGTTTTATAACGGGGAAATATAGGAAGAAACCTCAAATGGAAAAAAATTGCATGCGAAAAATCCTTCCGAACCAAAACACTGGGTACGGCCCTGCCAATGGGGTCTAGATTTGTTTCGACTAAAGAGAATGTTCGAGATAGACGAATACGTCTAAACCGAAGTTTGTTTGCATCGGGCTGAACGGGGTAAAAATGGAACAGTAGGGTTTTGTTCAAGTTAAGCGGTTTTTCGCCATATCCGAGTTTGACTTAAGAGGAGACCACTGAGTCACCGTAATGCGAGATACAGTGATGAGACTCCATTTACGGGGACTCGTTTTAAGCGGCTTCACTTTTATGCCGTCGGAAATTTGGTGAATTTTTTGCTGAACTACATAAAATACGGCACTTTAGCGTAAGTAACATGAGGGTAAATATTTGGCTCTAAAAAGCGAAATTTCGAAGCACTAAAGCTGATTCGCTGGAGTAGAAGACCATTCTAGCGATTCATGTCGATTAGACAGCATTTAACTGATTTACAATATTATTTTAGAAATCACATTTCTGTGATTTACAATATTATTTAAAGGCTTTCGCTGAAGACAGCAGTTGCATATTGCTCGGATACAGTTTGTAACCCTTTATATTTTCGTACAATTGAAATGAGGTTTTTGCTATTTCTCTGTAACATAATAAGAATAAGCTTTCGAAGAGCATGGAACGCATCTCCTATCTTACACATGTTAAACATGGCTCAGTTTGCGCGTTTCTGATTACGCCAGTGGTCGGCAACCGACGACCCGTGTGCTGGATTCGGCCCCATCACTCGACTGAAAACTTGAATACGACGTGGGTCCGCGATGCTTTGAGAAGTGAGGCAAATTTTCAGCACGATTTTTTCTAAGCCAGCCTTTGATTAAACTGTAAACTGTCTCACCTGTTTTTATACTAGTTTTCTAAAAAAAAAAAGGTATTGCAAAGGTTACTGTCCCAGTTTCAACTTTTATTCGACGGAAAATATTTCGCGCAACACACTTCTTCATTTCTGTGTCACTTCCTGTGTTTCATTGACAGATACCCAAAACCACGGTTTTGAAAAACGATTACCGTCACTATGCGTTGACCACCAAGACAAAGCTTCCCGCTGAAAAGGTCGGCTTCTAACATTAGGCTATAACGTACAAGGTCCACAGGCCCCGGCAAAACTCGTATTTAAATGTTCTCCAGGAAAGCGTCGGCTATGACGAATTCGCAAATAGCGTCTTTTCGCCTATAGCATACAAACACTAAAGGTCTCTTTGCCAAATTACACATGCATTTTCCTTCGGCTATAATGAACACAAGCTCTGCTATGTGATAATGCATTGGAGACTAGTCTTAGAGGCGGTCTTTGTGTTCCACAAGATCGCGCTACTCGAGCCAGTGTTCCAAGTTTTTAGTACGGTTGATCAAACAAGCACCTTGGTGCTATCGCGCTCAAGTCACTACCACACCCATGTGTGTTATACATGGAAAAACAAAATAACTGTGTTGATTCGACTTTGCGTTCTTTTCTCATGAACAATGCACAAAATGCCACGCTTCCGAAGCGGTGACCATTAATTCTTGACACGAAAAGTGAAATAATAGAAATAAAAAAATGAGCATTTCAGTCCAATATCGGCTATTACACATATTTGGCTACAGTGGATAACATTTTTGTCCCTTGCGAATACATCACAGCGAAATCTCACTGTATTATTGAGTTATTATTATTTAGTGATTATTTAACTACCATTAATGGAGTCAGACAGAAAAATTTTCCGAGAATTGTTTGTTCTGGGTAAAATGTTAAGCGAAACGGGGTTGGTAACGTACCCATGCGCGTATGATAATATGGTCTCCTTATACATAAATTCTCATTTTATAATTATAGAGAATGCTTTTAAAAAAATATAAACTTTGTTGCAGAATATTAAGCATATGAAATGTCCAACTGTCTGAGATACAGCCAGCAGTTAGGAAAGTTATTAGAGTGAGTTGCATCTCTGACATTTAAAAGAGCGTTACACTTGTAATTTTTCCTCAGTTAGCGCTTGGTGAGAGGATTTTATGACATGTGAAAGCTTAAAGTGCTAAAGAGCAGTAAATGACGTCTTTATATTTCAGCAGAATCTAGCTATGACTATGACGATTTCTTGTTTAAGAAATTCATTTCGCAGCACGAATGACATACAGTCCCAGAAAATGTATAGCTAGCTCATTCGGATGTACCGAGCAATTTTCCTCTGTTCTTCAGGAAGTTCACCATTGCGAGAGTTTACTTTATTATAATTCAGTGGGTGAATGTGGTCAGCAATCATCCCCATTCTGTTGCCCTATATTTATATTCTGCAAGCGTATGGTTAAAGGTTGCTGACCCCTGGATTACGCTGTTTTCGCGGAACCAATCTAGCGCGTAAATGTCGGGGATCACTGTAATGAGTTTCGAAGACTACTCCGATGAATTCCTTATCGGAACTCAATTTCATGGGTGCAAGTCGAGTCAAGTTACTGATTTTCTACACCAATAGTAAGTCGGCTACTTGAACTTGCAGATAATGAGCTGACTTGCCTTGCAAAGAGGCGGTAATATTTGTTGATTTATCTGATAATTTTTCTTAGCTTTATACATTTTATGAAAATACTTTCACGTGGAATCGAAAACTGCGCATCAGTTAACTTTGTTTTCGGGTTAAAGTGAACTCGAATTGTATCATGTGGGCTTACTTGACTGGACTTCGCTGAAGTCGCATTGCGGGTTTTTAAACATTCATGTAATAAGTTTAATTGACTTAAGTTAACTCTGGCTATGGAACATACTATTCTTCCTTGACCTGTTTCATATATGTGACTGAGGCCCGGAATACCTTTCCGTCACTCCGCTGGAGGGGAATTTTTTCAGGATACACATTTAAATTCAAATTGGATTTTTATTTTGTACGGTAGTTACTCCTGGAAAAAGAACTGGGCACCTTTGTGGGAGAAAATTAAATGTTTCCTACAATTACTTCGAACGAAGAACCGTTACTACAAACCTTACCCTGACTCAGCGCTTCACCAGTGGTCCCTTAGCAACCACAGTTCCATATATCCGCTAAGTAGCTTAGGCTCACAACCGGGTCCGTCTACATGTTGTTTGATGAGTTTATTAACGACGAAGACGTTTGCTAGGGTGCAGCAAGTTGTTAGGCAACGTCTGATCGAGGACTACGTCTAATTAGCGTTTGCCAATAAATGTCGCAAATGTGGGCCTAGAGCATTTTATGAACGTTTTCGAAAGAATAGCTGCGAGTGGCCCGGCTATTCGCATTGGCTAAGTATTTTTCATTACTGTATTTCTTTGTAACTTCGGCTGTGATTGTAGGAAAAACTCAGACTGTCAAAGCTTTTGTCTTCAAAATACTGTTTTAATTAAATTTGACTGCTTTTAAGGTGCATGTTAAAATATATTTCGACTTTTGGAACTTTATCCATCAATCTTTTTCCAAGTAAGTTACAGTAACAAAATTTTACTCGTTTGGCTTCCTTCCACCTAACACTTAGTGCATAAAACGCATTCTTTTACTCATGAACTGAACCTTCTCTTTACCTTAAAAATAGTGCAAATATCGATACATTAAAAAAAATTTCAAAAGAAATATGTTCCGTATAAAATAGCAGCTTGTATAACATGGGACAATATTGTGTGGGTTAGTTTTAACATGTGCAAGGAGATTGTTTTCTTCGAAATTAACTGGGGCAAAAAGCGAGATAGGATACCCTGACCCTGCTTGAACGTTGTCTCCTTTATTAAATTTTCTCGTAGTTCATGGGCCAAAAAGTGTGAGCAGACAAGGAGATTTTACACACAACCCAACATTCCACAACACTTTGTATAAAACACCAATCCATCTTTCGACCGATGCTCCAGTTTGTGACTTCCTTGGTTATCAAACCGTCTGGTATTGGCGTTTCACGGAGCGCGCCAACAAACACGCGAAAATAATTCCCACCAACTGCGAGAGATACAAACAAATCCATTGAAGTTGTTAGTATACTAATCAGTTTACGTAAAAACAATAAGAGTCAAATAAAAATTTACAATACAAAAAGGAACTAATGTTCCTTTTGTTGTTTCGTATATCCTAATAGATACGCGAAACAACAAAAGTATACACGGCGAAACTCTAAACCATGAAGTTAAAATAACTAAGTCAATTAATTTCATTTGAGAAGATAAATACACACTTACTTGTCGCTCTTCTAAAAATTATAAATACTAATACTAGACTTTCAGTAACGCATTTTATTTACCTGAATAAAGGCGATAGCGATTCCCACGCCAGCGAAAATGCCAGCTTTGTGCTTAATGTAGCTTTCTAAGGCATCAAGACAACCTTCGGTGTAAATGGAATCGTCAGGTAAAATATTCTTGCCAGCACCACAACCTTCAACCCATTGTTTGCAGCAAGAATCTGGTACAGCACCGTGTTCACCAAAAGTTGCGTTCCGCCAATCTTTATAGCCATCAATACCGCAACATTTCAACTATAAAATAAGCTTACATTACAAAGTCCATTCGTAAACAAAAAAGAAAATAAAGAACGAACCTCGTGTTGGACAGCGTCCCAAGTTTTGGTGACTCCGCCCTTATCAGTGGCGTTATAGTTATTCAACAGAGCTTCCATGTTCGTTTCCAAGGACTCTCGGACATCTGAGCGATAAACATAGCCAGCAATGCCGCCTGCGATCTCGCACACAAAGATCAGCGCCAAAAATACCGAGAACTGCACATTCCCAACACAAAAGGTGGAAATGAAAGGAAAAAGCGATTAGGTATAATGCAATGAATAGAGTGATAAATGTAATGCTAATAGAAAAGCGCAATTACGGTGACAATCATGCAATGGTTCTCTCTAATAGCACCGCAGCACCCAAAGAACGCGACCAGGAAGATAATCACTCCGACAACGATGAAGAGCATCGGAGCGGAAAGATATTTTTGCCCCAAGAAATCCAAATATTCCGAGTAAGCGGACTGGACCACGGCTCCGGTGATGATCAGGGCCAAACCCGTGAGCTGTAAACACAAAATGAGACAGGAATTTTTAAACATATGGAAAAGATAACGAACAAGAAAAATAAGCCTTGTGGTTTCTTATCTCAATAATTTTTCCCTTGAGCTTTTTTTTTATATATATTTCTCATGCACTCAATTTCCGGCTCCAATCACTATAAAGAGGGGCTTATCTACGCAAGATTAAAAGTCTAACGCGAGGAGAATTAACAAATATATAGACAAAAACCACCAACATATGGTTGTTGGAGAAGCCTTACGATATCCCCACAGATGCTATCAATGCAATCTCTTATGACTAACGTGTGACGTCATACAGGTGCAAGGCCTTCCAATGACTTCAGGAAGTCAAGTTGTCGAAATCCCTCTTAAAGAGATTGACTCACTGGACTAGAAAACACAAGTTCTAGCTAAACATTTCGTAAGCTATAATCCCTTCCTATAAGAAAAATAGTAGCCAACCTCTTTCTCGAATCACATATATTAAAGAAGTCTAAAATTTTCATAAATGCTATCCATTATTATAGACAAATTATATGCAGCATGCAGAATAAATCTACATTTATACTGTACTTTACACAGGAGCTCGTGGGTGGTAAATAAGAAACTACGACCGTAGGCTACGGTCTTTCTTACGAATGTACTCAGTTTTGTATGGACACTGCTAGGTAAGAATGTTACAATTTGTACATGAAACTTAGGGTTTGCCTTTCAATTTCGATTTCCAATACATTTGAGTGTCTACTCAGCTACTGCCAATAAGCATTCCAACGTGAGACAGGGAGCGTACCGACTTCTATATTTGCATATTACTTTCTTAGGACCTAAGTTTGGGTTTTATTTTTAAGACATCTGATATTTTTTAAGCTATCTGATAAAATAGGTGTAAATATATATTTTAAACATTATTAGCTATAGAAGCTTAATTTTATAACGCAGGTAATCGTTCTTGGGGGGGGGGGGGGGATAAGATTCTTCTCTGGAGGGAGGACTTATCGAATTACACATAGTTGACCAAGAAAGGTGTAATCGGGTAGTGCTAAGTGCTCATCACCAGCGAAAGACCGGTATTTCGGATTCAGGAGAGAAAAAAAATTTCCCAAAACGTAAAAGTTATTGTGACGCGAATAAAGTGTGTTGAAATTTATTACCCAGCAGGAAAATACTCAACATTTCCTGTTTACAGGGGAGAAAAAGTTTTATATCCTTTAGAATGCCACGTCATGTACTGCCAGGTACCGGAAAAATATTTTATCGTTTTACAAAAGGAGAGCTAGGGGGGAAAGAACGGCGACACGAAAACAGAAGGACAAGCTCTATATGGCGTCCAATCGCTAGAAATCAAGAAAGTTGCAGTAACGGATAACGGGATTAGACTACAGGGCGTAACAACGCGAACGAAGAGGGAAAAAAATAACTTACCGCAAATACTAAATTGAAGATAAACATAAGGTACTTAATACACTTCATTCCGGCCTCCATTATGGAAATATTTGTTTGAAAATGGGCTTCTACAATTCACTACAGGATTAAAACAATGTTCTAACGACGACTGGGGAAGTTGAGGAAACGAAAAACTTATAAAGGGATCCTGTTCGGTAGAACACACCTTCCTCTTTGACGTGTTCAAGTTTCGGGTTCGTTGACGTTTGGCAATACCTTGCCACAGTGACTCAACTGCAGTGCAGGATTTCCTTCCCAACAAGTGCTGCTGACGAGTAGCAGGAACAAGTACCAGGAATATTTAGAGAAAACCTTAGCTACTAGAGAGCGCTAGCAGCTCCAAGAAGCATCGTTTCGCGGATTGTTTGAATTCAGGCTCGTAACATTAAAGTAAAGAATTTGTCAGTTTTCCTCGACTAGCTATATAACTTAGAGAAATACCGAAGTTACTTTCATGCACTTCTCGTCTATGAGTATCTGCTGATGTAATACAATTAAGTTTTACGCGTCCTTAAGGATTTTCACGGTATATTTCCATGGCTATAGTAAAATTGCTGGGATTCCAAGCTCCGCCCGATTGAATGTATGGTCGTGTTGTTGACGTGTCTATTATGACACTTGCCTGCACAGCACTTCTAAATATTTAATACAAATGTCTAGAAAAGAGCAAGAATTAAATAACGTAATACAACAGCAGCAAGAGCAGCTAATTCGTTACAAACGGAAACTTCAAGGTAGTCACGCAAGTTTTTTTTTAATTAAACGAATACCAACTAACAAGAGTGGTCACACGTCATTTAGATCTTGTCCAGGCATACAAAAGTCTGCAGAAAGAAAAAGAAGCGCTTAAATCGAGTTTTGAAGCCGTAGCTGCTGCTGCTGGAACTTCGGGAAGCAAAGCTGAACCTGTGGTTACTAATGGATCTGCCAAAAACCAAGACAGCGATGTGGAAAGTAACGCATCACAATCTCAGGTATCCTATTGAAGCAAATAATGGGTAGCATTCAGGGCTGACTTTTCCTCTTGTCGCAGGATTCTATGTCGGAACCGGGTGACGAGGAGTCTTTAGATGTTTTAAAATCGAGAATAAGTACACTTTCGGCCTCTTTAGCCACGATAAGCAAAGAAAAATCGCGTATTGAGTCCGCCTTCCAGAACGACAGAAAACAACTTCTACTAGAAAAAGATGAAGTGCAAATTTTGCTGTAAATATAAAATGTGGTCTAAAACTGTAATGTCTTTCTCAAACAGTTGCAGAAGTCGCTCGCAGCTGCTTGTCAGCAAGCTGAATCTGCGCATCAACGAAATGCAGCTCTTATCCAGTCGCTCAAATCCCAGCTTGTGGATGAAAGAGCTAGTCACGAACGAGAACTTGGAGGTCAGCAAAATACCATCAAAGAGCTGCAGCGAACCTATAACGAAGAACGGCTCAGGGCGGAGGCTCTAGAAAGGAAGAATCGTGACCTGTCTTCCAGCTTAGAAGCCATGAAGAGCAAGCTGGACAGCGCTTCCACGCCCGATCCTCTTATTCCTCAGCTACAAGCCGAAATGGACGCACTTAAGCTACAGCTCAGTGCCGCCCTTCAGCAAGAAGCTGACCGGGTTTTGGAAGTAGAGCATCAGACTAGAGAACAAATTGAAGCCCACGAAAGTTGCGTCGCGACGTTGGAATCCAAACTCGCCGAGCTTTCTATAACCTTGGGAGAATATGAACGACTAAGACAGCAAGACCTGGAATGCATCTCAATTCTGAAGGAGCAGCTAACCTCTTTTGAAGTTCGCGAATCAAGCCCTGGTACAAAAGGACCCACTGGAAGTCGAGAAACCTTCACAGATTTCAACGCCGAGGTGCAGCACACTGTCACAAGCATACTTAAGCTGAAAGATGTTTTAATGAAGAAAAACGAACAGTTAAAACAACCCCTGGATCTCGAAAGTAGCTCAATAATGCTTGAACCAATTCTGTGAACTTGTATCTTCCTGTTGCTTTCATGACTGATAGGCATATTTCTCGAAAACGGCATTGCTCCAGGTCCGCCCGTCGATCATACGCTATGTTTAATGGAATTTCAACGCCTAAAGGAGGAAATGGACAGCTTGAGAAGAGAAAAGTATATACCGTAAACAGTTTTTTCGCTACTGAAATCATGTTAGCAAACGCTAACCTGACTCAGCATTCTTTAAGTAGTTCCCTGGCAACCTCAGCCTCATTTGGTTATTATTTCTTCATGTTCTAAGATTGCCAGGGAACTGTTAAGAAAGAATGCGCATGGTCTAAGTTTTGTTAGTACTTTTAGACAAATTCAGCGTTTCACATAAATTAGCCTGACAAGTGCAGTTTCATTGGCCTTTGCGTCGTTTACATTGTAGGGCATTTTATACTGTTATTTTTAGATTAATTTGTCTGCTAAAGGTTTCCTAATACCCTTTCTGAATAGTGAATCCTTTCAAACGGAGCCGGGTACTGGCGTGGACGCGCGCGAAGTTGAGAGACTGTCTGCCAAGGCGAAAAATCTGGAAATTCAACTCGCGGAAGCGTATCTAGAACATCAAGAAGTGTTACAAAAATTGCGTGAGGTAGTTGTTAAAACTTTTGGTCTTGTTGTAGTAGTGAGGAAAAGTGTTATATCTAGGCGTGGACGGCGGAACGCGAGGCTTTAAAGGAAGAAGTGAACACTTTGGAACACGATAGCCGGAGACGAATTGTTGACTTGGAGTATCAAGTAGAAAAGCATCGTGAAAGAACGTTGGCATTGTTGGAGGACAAAGATCAAGAAATCGCTAATTTGAAAGCTATCTTAAGCGGTCCCTCGTTGACAGGAAAGAGTAACCTGGAAAATGTGGTCGCCGTTCTGCCTACGCAAAACTGTCCGCCCTTGGACGTGGCTTTCGAGATAACTGGCGGAGCTTCAGCTAGTGGAGGTCAAATTTTACACTATGTAGAAGATTTGTCAAGGAAAGAAGTGGAATTAACCAACCTCAGAAGGATACGAAGACAGTTAGAAAATGCCCTGAGGGAATTGCAGTTGGCCCATGTGGCTAAAGAAAACAAATTTAGAGAAGAAACTGAAAAATTCAAGGACCAAATTTGTCGGTAACTAATATTTCTGGCGACTGTATTTAGCAATTTATTTTAAACATTTTTTTAAACTCATTTTATGTTAAATCTTTGGTTGCAGTCTTGAAAGGAATCAGTCTAGAGAAGCAGCCAATATGGAATATTTGAAGAATGTAGTGATGGGTTTTCTAACGCAGTCGGATTCCAAGGCACAAGCACCGATGTTGAACGCAATATCCACCATTTTAGAATTTTCGCCCAAGGAAGTGAAGGCGGTGCAGAAATTTTATCCAACATGGAAACATTAGCGTGAAGTGACGTTCCAATTCCAGTGCCTGTTGAAGAGTTGTGTAATAAAGTATAAATACAGTCTAAATTAAGAATTATCTATTGTTTGATAGCCTTTCGTGCACTGCGGAGGATAGGTTATGACAAGACAGTAGATAAATAAAACAATTAAAATAATTCACTCTTTAAACATAATCCACTAATACCTCGTATCCTGTAGTTCCATGGAAGTTATTGAAAACATAAGCTTCTTATAGCGGGTATTACCGTTGCTTGGACAATATAGCCACAAGCGTGTCTCCTGTCAATCTTTGCATTTCTCTTAGTAGAAAAATCCGCAACCTTCGATGATGGTATATAGGACCACAAAGTGATATGGAAGATTTTGCCATTACCTTTTGCACTTTCTTATGATGTCCCATAATAAAGCTTTTTTTAATGTAAGGTATGGATAACTGACCACCAGGTCTCTGTTTGTTTGTATTACCATCCCGCATGAGCCAAGCTCGTTGACGCTGGAGAAAATTTGTACAGCAGATGAGGGGGAGGGGGGGGGTGCATGACAGAAATATCTCAGGTATTTATTGACTGGTCGTATGCTTGTACGGAAATTCTCACGAAACTTTAAGAATGCATAACCAGAAAACTAATTGCTGCAACGAACGTAGAATCAACAGCTTCTAAACAGCTTTTGTACTTACATGAACTAAAACTGTATTTCAAAGTAAAACTCCACTGACAAATTATGGCACCTAGAGTTGTTATGCCTCTAAGGCATTTCTTATATCACAAGTATTTCTTTTTGTCTGTTTTGTCCTTACAAGGTCTTTTTCGCATGAACTCGATGGTCTGCAGACTTGCTTTTGTGTAAGTATGTTGCTTTTGTTTTGTATAAGTGTGGCAACACATAAGGAAAACGATTAATCAAACAACATTCTAAAAAGAGGATTTGTTGAAAATTTGGTTCTCAAACTTGCAATCTATTTAAATCGATTTGAAAAACTTCCACAGAAAGTTGGGACGTTCCTATAACACGTAAGCTGCTTGACGAATTTCAGCATTTTAGGAATACTACACTAAACAAACCTAGTTCAGGCTAGATATAAAACATATTATTCAAGGGCCTTGGGATATAATATATCGTAAAGTAGGGTATGTCCGCCGCATAGCCAAACAGCCGTGAGATGTAGATTACTCGCTCTGTACCGGAGTCTTAACATAATGAGAATATTCATTAAAAAATCTATAAATTTAGTGGAACACTCTCGTTTTATTAAAAGTTGCCAATACAAATTCACATCACACTCTTCACGCAATGCGCGATTTTAACTGCACGTCGGTTCAAATCTGCCGCTGAACGATGACGTCGCAGACTCCTAGGCTTAGCGTCATGGCGGCGTTGGGAGACGTTCATGTGGTATTTTTCCAGTGAAAGTGAAAACTGGGACAAGTCCCCCTGTTGGTGATATTAGTTTGTTATTATTATTCACAGTGGAGTAGACAAGGATTATAACATGCTGTTTATCATGATCAGGTAAAGAAGTTTCTTTCATCTTCCGTGTACATGTAAAAATAATAGTATGCTGTATTCTCAGAAGTTCCCATGAGACTTATTTTGAGACGTTCATTTGAACAGTCGTGGTTTTTCTCCTACCCCTGTATGCTTCTTCTCGTCTTAATCTATTGAATCGTATTGTCATTGTTTCTCATTCTCCTGTATCCAATTAAGCTAACCTTGGAACTCCAGATCTTGATTCATTCAGGAACTGGGCCATTGCAATATTTACCTACTTTTTTTACGGGGCAGGAGGTGGGGGTGGAGTGGGAAGAGTATGAATGGATTACCTTGAAGTGGTCTTGATATTGAAAATGAAAGTCGCTAAGGACCCCCTCCCCGAAAAAAATGTCAGAAAAAGTTTTCGATTGGCCTTGTTAGATAACTTTCACCTTGGCTAAGGCTTTGTTCACACAATACATTTATCTGGAGTATTGAAGGGTGCTAGACAAACTTGCGTATCCATGTACGTGTGAACAGAGCCTTGTCAGTGCCAATGGGCGCTTTACAAGAAAAATTTGACCACTTTCGTTTTCGTTGGAATGAGGCCTCGCTTGCGGCAACGCCACCCTTTTGTCATAAGATTAGCATAGCTTTTAATTGGTCGCTTGTCACCTTGGGGCTGTCTCGGTCCTTTCCAAGGATTATTCTAGGTTTCTTGGCATTTTAAAGGTTTAGTAGCTGGGTGGGGGGTTGCAAATGTCGCTCCATTACAGGTTTGGGAGTTGCTATCTAGTATAATATGGTACAACAGTATATTTACACTTATCTTGCTCACATCAATCTCATCTTTCCTATTAATACCAAAGGTCAAGTGAGGTCATCTAGAGAATTATGTATGTATGTGCTCGAGGTCAAGGCGAAGTCGTTTTCCTGAGAAAAGGTACCCTCTCAGTAATTTGCGACGCAAATCAGTCCAATAACCTCCCCTTTTGCAATTTAAAGGGGGTGGAGGGAAAGATACATCGTTCTTTGAGGAGGTCGAAGGTTATAAATATATTGAGGCGTCAATTAGGCAGGTGCAGTCTTCATGCTTGTCTTGTCGTCAGTTTAGCTTGGACATCCGTCAAGGTGTGCCATGTCTTAGCGAAACTGGCATCATCACAAGCTATTACTTGAGTTGGAACATTGTATTGAACCCCCTACAAGATATAAGACATACATGTGTGCCGTGTTTGGTGGTCTGTGTATGGGATTCTATTGATTACGTGGGTCTTGTTTGTCAGCCTTTCCACACAAGGTAACAATTCCATTCACATATAATGTGTAGAGGCAGAAAACTACCTGAAATATCACACTCAGATCTATTCACATATTATCACGTGTGTAACTTTTATTCGGCAGCAAACGTGACTACAGTCAGGTTGCCGTTTTTGTGCGTTTTATTTAAACAGGAAGTTGGGGACATTGAAGTTCGTAAAAAAAGCAGGACTTGTAAGGATGTAAGAGGACAAGCAGTAATAGTTGCGTGTATAAATTCTGAGGAGAAGCTGCAAGATGCGAAGATGTGAAGGGCTGCAGCCATCCCATCCGGCTGGCCGACTTATACGATGGTTGTTATTTTGGTCCGCCTCTTGTGCTCAGATCGCACGTGCTAGTTTCTGTCCTTGGAATGTTATGCAGGTCGCTAGTTTATGGATCTTTCATTTTTTTCGGTTAGGCAAAACGTATTCGGGGTTTAATCTGAACCGGGAGCTGGTTTTTAAAAACCCTAATGTGACTCCGTGCGTCGAAACAAGTGGCCTAGTAACTGCAGTAATCCACCCTATGACGTCAAATAGTTTTTTGGCTTCGATCACCATTAATGCTTTGTCCTTAGCATGTTTGATTAGTGCCAATTTTCTTTCATAATATCTCAATACATAGAGCGTTGAACCGGGCTAGGATTTGTCAATATGCAAAACGGAAGTTACCCGAGTGTTCAGTTCACAAAGTTTATTAGATATGAGACATAGATTTTACATTTTAAAAAAGACAGTGTTTCGTATTCCTGAGGTCTAAGTAGGCTTGAATTACTCTTTTTTGTGTATTTGGCCATTACAGCATTATAGTTGGAAGTCTTAATTTGTACTTACCACTTCGAGCTACACCAGGTTTTGAACTGATAGAAACTGAACACTTAGTATCAAAATATTCCGGCTTACATTCGAGTCCTGTAAGCCGGACACGACTTTTGGCGTGATTTTTTTTTTTTTTTTTTTTTTTTTTTTTTTTTTTTTTTTTTAAGTAGACGCTTTATGAACAAGAACTTGAACGAAATCAAAATTGTGGAGCTTTGTCACACGCCCCGTTGCTCTGGTGGGTTTAGTTCGTGGACGCTTTTCTCAGCCCCAAGAGCTTTCTGAGCCAAACTTTCGCAATACTTAGCATCAGGACAAGTAGATCAGTTGAGATTTGTAAGATTTTTTTTTTTTAAAAAAAAACGCGACCATTTTTTGCACACACACACAAATAAAAAGGTGTTAAAACGCGTTACAGTTTACCATTAGCATTACAGTGTTTCTAACCGTTTGTTTTTGGTTTTGTGGGCCTCTAACGTGAAAACTTTGCATATTTAAATTAACGTAGCTTAATATGTCTAATCTAACCGAAAGTAACTTAACATAACCTAACATAACCTAATTAAACCTATCTAAACCTACTAGTCCACGGGGCGTTTATTCTAATGAACAAAGACACCAACATTCGATTCTGAACGAATTTGAAATAAATTCAGTTCATTTTCGATTAATTTGAATTGATATTTTTCGTTGCTTTAAAATAGTTGAATTGAAATGAAATCAGATTGATTTTAAAAAATTGACTTTGGGAAAAATAGAATTGACTTCTTAGAACAGTTGGCTTGAAAAGGTTTCTTCGTAACTACCACAGTGCGACTCTATTAACTAAGAACATGTGTGGGTTTTGGTACTACCCTCACCTCTCGTGAAAGTGTAGATTCGAAAAATCAAACTGGCTTTGACTTGAATTTGATTCGAGTTAGAAAAGCTCTAAACGAAATCAATTAACTTAGATTCTTGTCATTTCAAAAATACTTCATTTAATGTTCAGATATTCCTTAGTGGTATTGCATTCAAAACTATCTAAAACGGGTCTCGTAGCGCTTTCTGACCGTACGCTATTTTGTGTAGTTGATTCGGAGAATTTCTCGAAACCTTTATTCATTTGTGAAATTAAATTTTCAAGCTATAAAATAAGTATTGAAACGAGTAGATCACTGACGTGTTTCAGCGTACAAGATAATGCAACGCCGTGTTGATGGCCGGCTACGCCATCTGACTAAAACATTACTTTGTTTAGAAATGCCATGTTCCGTAATCAGTTGCGTTAAAATAGTTCTGCTTTACGTTCAATATAGACATGAGTTTTTCCATAAGGAACTTGAGTTTGTGAAGTAGACACGATAAAAAAATTTCACCATGTCAGAAACGGCGAGACATCTAGTGAACGCAACTAGTGTTGGATTGCTTAACGCCACGTGTTCCATTTCTGTGTGCGCCGACGAATGCTGAACAATATCTCGTTGTCCACTATCAAGAGCAAAGCAAAAATTTTGCTCGCCGAAGCATCGAATCCAATTGTTCCTTGTGAGGGAATATTTTATATTTAACTAACGAGGAAAGAACTGAACTCTGAGAATTTAGGAGTACGTTTACATGCACGCTGTTTTGTTAAAGACTTCCAAATTTTCTATAGCTTTTGTGCTATGTTTCTAGATGTATATTTGGTTTGCTGAGCTTTTTCAGTGCGTAGTAAAGTTAGCATAAGAAGTCTTAATTAGCTATTCCCAATGAGACAGGTAGCTCATTACAGGGCGTTTTACGTTTTTTTATAGTTTGTTACTCTTTTAGAACGGAAATTTAATCTCAGTTTCAGTCATTCTTTAGTTTCAGTCATTAGCTGCAGTTCGCTTGCCTAGATTTGTTTAAATTTGATCTCGATGTCTTATGTGGCATACTTCCTATGTAATCCGGCATTTTCGACCTCTGGTGGCAGTTCGGTAAAGTTTTCTCCCATGTAGTTATATGAAAGCAAGCAATGGATAGTTGTGGGACCATTTTTGACTTTGTTAATCATGCTACATTAATTAAAGCTTCGATTCGTTGTCAAAAAGTGTACAACATAAAGACAATTGAGTCGTTGATTTATATTCGGTTTCTGTCTGCTTGCAGTAGAAGACGTTGATAAGGCTCGATTATGCGGCATTCAGACTGTTGCAGTCCATGTCCGATAGCTCAAGATCTGTACCCGAGTGACGGTGGCGTCCAACAGGTGCTGGCGTTACGAAACCTACTGGAGCAGCTTCACCCAGTGCCCAAGACGTTTTTGTTCACCTGGCTAGAGCAAGATCGTAAGCGCCAATGCTCCCATCTGCAGACGGTCCAACTCCAAGCAAACGACCCAGGTAATATCCCATCTCATTGTTTTGACCGATCTGTTTGTCTTTCTCCAGTGGATCTTTCGCTTGAGATAGTGGGAGAGGCCAATATTTCAAAAACGTAGGCACACAGGGATGGTGAAATGATAGGGAAAGCTTGCTCAGAAACCCTCGAGCTGCAAGTAGTGCGCTTAATAAGGGGAGAAAGTGAAATTACAAAAGACAGCTGGCTAGTAGTTAAGAAAAGTTACGAGCTACAGTTTTTCCATCGGACAGAGAGAGAGAGCGGGAACATAATCTCTCCACAGGATGCTGACCTGGAATGGGCAGTGTTCGTCGGACAGCCTTCTTTTTTTTTTCTTTTCATTTGTCAGTAATATTGACGGTAACAGTATGCCATAGATCAGCATACATGCAAAGAAAGGGAAATTGAGAGAGAGGCGGTGATTGCATGTCTCATTGTTAAAACATGCCACGCCAGACCGAAACGAAGGGTTTGGCGTTTGGTTCGGTTCGGGAAAAGGAGTAAGACTAGTTTAGCTTTTCGATAGTTGTGTCACAAAAAGCAAGGCCGTAGAAAGCTGCTCTATATAGGCACTTTTTTTTTCACCTCCGCACGCAATGTGGGCTCGGCCCAGTTCAGCTAGAAAACAAGGGGGGAAAAAAAGCGTCAGTGCTGGTATCTAGTTACGCGGGACACCAAATCGTCGCCATCCAGCTTACGTGTACTGAAACAAGCAATCGAACGAACTGTAGGAGTAAATGCAAGGCGCTTAGAGAACCATGAAAATGAACGTACACCTGTTCATCGGATGACTATATAGGGTACTTAGGAATTCGCGCATGGAATTCCAAGTCACTGAATTTAATCTCTACTTTACAAGAAAGAACTTGGACATTGCAAAATTTAGAATATCTGCGGGATTGCTGGAAATGTGTGACTCTAAAGCTTCCACTTCGAAAAGTTAAAAATTAACATCGAAGTTTCAAACGACCCTAAGACTGCCAGTTTTTAGGCACGTATGCAAATTTTGCAGCATAATGCAGACTTGGCACCAGACGTGGTTAAAACGTTACACGAGTATCTTATTATTATGTGAGTACGTCAGATCACATGTCAACGCCCAGCAGTAACATTCGTTGTTGTGTCGTTGAAAATTCGTTCACAAACCCTATAGTGTGAAACTGTCATTGTTAAGCAAACTGCCACGTCGGCCTGTTTCGTCAGGTTAGCTTTTTTGGGGGCAATAGGTCGTCTTTTATGCGAAGGACACGTTCCTAAGCATCATGTGGCCTAAGCTAGGGCGATTTTCGTTGCCAACAGTCTCCAGCAGAACTTGGATCAGTCAAGCGGGAAATTCGAAGAGCCATTGGAAGGCCATCGAAAGCGTGTACTCTGAGCGAGGTTGGCTATCGCGCACAGCGAAACGTGGAATTCCTTGGTATATTAAAGCGCGGCTCTGGGTACTGTATAGCTCGAGGTTTTCACTTACAAATCTTTCCCTGTGGCCCAAAAAGGATAGCACACATAAATTGCGCTTCGTAGTAAGAACAGCGTTTACCTACTTCATTTTCCAAGCGTTTGCATAAATACTGCCGCCACCATCATTGAAATTAAAAGTGAAAGGAATTTATGATGAGCGTCGGCGTTCCTGTGACACAGTTTCCAGTCCGATGCAGGGCGCACAACAGCTCTATTACAGGGATTTCCGGGTCATACTTTACATAATTGCTCATGACGACACGTCATATACGACGTACTGCATCAGTATTAGCCTAATCCAAGTAAGTCATCAGGTGTGGTTGCCTTTGTGGGGAAGTACTGTAGGGACTGTCTAGGCTTATAGTTACGTGCAACGCGCGTAATGCCAGACACTTTCGCTTTCGAAACCAAGAAGGCTTTCTCGCCGTAAACCTTCGTACGTTTTCAAATCGAGCGAGAGTCCCACATCGGCTTGGAAGAAAAAACGACCCAGTGGTAAGAAGAGGAAAACTTTCTCTTTTCTTCCCTTTTACCTTTTTCCTGCCCCTGAGGCCAAGTTAAATGACGCTAGAGAAGGCCTTTATGCAAAAAAAGGAATTGTCGTTCTTATCTTGACAAAACCCCCGGTAGATTGAGCATGCCAACAAGACATACCGGTCATGTGTGTGTGCACACATTGACCATACTTATGTGTCTGGTTTGGTCTATTGCTTGTTTTTGGATGCTATTCGACTCGAGACGGCGAAGGCCATTGGAAAGGCGACAAAACGAAGTTGCGTCTGATTCGAGTTACCTTGGTAGTCCTTGCCGACTTGTGAACGCATTTCTCGTTTCTTTTAACTCTAAAAAGGGTGTGGCCCTAGAATTGCAGTAATCTTCTTGGATTAACGGTTTTTGGTTACCAGTAGCTAAACGGCGTGTACGCGCGAAATATTTATTTCCCAAAAAGCCTTGACATACTGCGAGAATTTAGTGGGAGAAAGTGACTGTTTTAAGTAATGACGTAACGTTTCTCGGCCTCAGATGGAACTTAAAATAAGCGTTTTTTTATTTTTATTTTGCTGACATGATTAAAAATATTTGAAAAAATCCATTTGCATGGTTCTGAAAGCTGACAATTGGAGATTTGGGAAGTCGTGTTTCCTGACCGGAATTATAAGATTCCCTCAATGGTCATCGTTTCCTTTCTACAGCATCTATCGCTTTCTCTTTCGCAGACTTAATTGTTTTCTTTTTAACCGTTTACCAGCCCGCTATGCAACGTTAAGGGCAAGTCCTACTATAATAACTATTCATCAGACTTTGGTAAAGCTGTTTTGCATGGAAATACCTGTTCGACCTACATTTGAAGTTCTGGTTCACTAGCGACTACCACAGCGGCAGCAACAGCGAAAGGACCTTGGTGTACAATCACTTGGCCGGTATGGTTTTCACTTACTGCTGGCAAGAATTGGAATTCAGTGTGTTAATGAAGGCTTGCGTACCAGTTGGCTAAAAGATTCTAAATTTAATCGAAAGTCGAAGGGTCCCGCAGGTTGGTAATATCCTTTTTTTCCAAATGTAGGGCATTTGAGTAAGTTTCTTACGGGTGATTCGTGAGTTACTTGGGCTCGCGGAGGTCGTGTTGAATGGGTAATTTTTCAGTCACACATGGGAAGAGAAAGGGACGACGGTAAGAGAAAGGGAAAGGCAGAGTAAGTCCTACAAGGGAGAAGCCGCGAGTCAGTCGTAGTGGAGCGCTGTAACGGCACGCACAGTTCGTTTCTTGGCTCGGCGTTTCAGCTTGTGTGGGTTTGAGAATTGGAAGAGAGCCACGAACGGGTGTGAACTTGTTGCAGGTGTGAAATCGTTTTTGTCCGGATTTAAAGTGACTGGATTGCTTGCCGTAGAAAGGGTCTCGTGTTTGTTAGGTTGATTCAAGACACACCGGGAACGTACTGAAAACTTATTCTGACTGCGGTGCTATAAAGACGAAGTGATTTAACTTGAACGCGCAAGAAAAGGAATTCAGTTCGAGTGGTGCGTAATTTTTTTGGTGCAGAAACGCGGGATTTCAGTGCAAGATGCTTTAATAATGATTTACACGCTTGGTTTTTATTGTGTGGGAATATATTTTGCCTGATTCCGGAACTTGACGTGGGATTTTGACCATGCCGGGTAGGTAGTTGCATTGTAACCAAAGAATGTATACGAATTTTGCCTTGCACATCGCACGGTACATACACGGCAGCGCGGGTTTCTCTTTACTTTCACTAGCAAGTTCGAAGGACCGACAAAGGCAAGGACTAGCATAGGATGCATCGCATTTTGAATTAGGAATACGTCAACAAGTTGGGATCCGGCAAGAGAAAGTGCGCGTGTGATGTTTATCTGCATCCCTCACCACGTTCCTGTTGCGTTTGTTCAGTTAATTATGTATGAAATAATAGTGTTGGGAGCAATAGCGTAAAAATATGGAAGGCAAGTCACATCTCGAGTGACAATCTTGGTCCATCGCTAACTAGCACGAATGGGCTCGAAAAGGGAGGGTTAGCAAAAGTGTATGCGCAAACACTTAGAGTAGCAAAAATGTTAATTGTATTTCTGTTGAACTTCCGAAATTAACTAGAATACTTAGTGTAACTGTGACATGGTGCTGTACTGATTTAACAGAAAAATCCCGCACCGGTGTAAAAAAACACGAGTGCGAAACAATGACTACACGGCAGCGAAAGTTCGTTCGGAATTCTTGCGGTCTTCACATCGTCGTTGCGAAATGGAAATGTCTGAAACTATATTTTTTTTAAAAAAATGCGGCCTAAACAATAGACGTTCTGTTTTAATTGCTTAGCGACTGAACAGTACGTTTGCAACAAAAGGCTGTGTAGTATAGGAATACCTTGGCGTTTCTTGGTTACATACGTAACATGAAAATTCGCACCACAGCAACTCGGGCGTAAATGGACACTTAGTAGTCAGTATCACCCACGTTGCTATAGTGTTTGGTCAGGTTGTTTTACGAGTACATAGATTCGAACTTCTGTAATTGTCGACTTTACTAAAGTTGTATATTTGTCTCTTACATTTGCAATAGTGGTGTCAGTTGAGAATTACCTCGCAGATTTCTCTGAAAGCATCCTCGTGACGCTTCTGTGTGTACAGTGCAATTATTGCTAGCTTAAGCGAGGTTTGACTTTCTCTTTATTGTTTTCTCGAGATTTGATTTTGTTATTTTCCCACTGAAGACATGCCAGCGTGGTTTAAAAGCAAGAAGGAATCTCAAATTGCGTCGTGAAAAAAAAGCCAGGACAGGTTTTTGATTCGGACGTGCAAGAAAATTCGTTATGCAAACCTATTGGCGGTAACTAAATTCTAGCAATTTATTTGACTCACCTAAGCACAAGAAAAGCTATTCCGTTTTTGTAACATTTAGTTGTTATTTGATTATGTAAGGACCGACCCATTTTCTAAGTGTTCATTGCGACATTTACGCAATTCTTTTGGCTTTCTACAGAGCGCTTATAAACTAAGGCAAATAAAAGTAATATCGACACGTCGTTGGAGTAGCAGACTTGTCACAACTGACCCAGCATGAGGAAAACACTTGGGCGGTTTGGCTGACTAAAAAGTCGGCAATGGGCACGAGGCCGTCTCCATTGTGTATTTGTTACCTTGAAACACCCGTGTTTCAGTTTCTCTGTTTCGCAGTGCGTTTAGACCTTGTCCCGATGATAACTCATTACTGTGTACCGTACATAAGATACGTGAGGAGCTACTGTGTTCACTTTCCTGGCAGGGACAACATCACTATATTCACGTTGTAAGCCCTTGGTTACTTTCAAGAATTGGATAGGAACAAACCAGTCATTGCTTTGCGTGCATAAGTAACGCGTTTTCCGGATCTAGGTCTTGCATTTGCAATAAAACCCATAGGTTTTGCGATTTAACTACTATAGAAGGTAGGGCTTAGACAGGGGCAATTATCTATTTCAGCTCAGATTCAGTTAAAACTTTGACATCAGTAGGTATCAAAATTCTCTTTGCTCTTCATATAATCTTTTCTGTTATTCATAGTACGTGTTGCGAATGTTAATTGATAAGTTCGTAAATTACATTGTTAACGAGTGAGTTTGTGTTTGCAGCTTTTGTCCATGGATTGTTGAACGAGCCACGAGATCTTGCGGTGAAGCACTTATTACAGCATTTGCCCTTACTGCAGCCTCACGTCGGAGATTGTAGTGCGACCCATTCGTATCTTCACGTCCTTCCCCGCATTGTGGAAGCTGTGGCAGAACAAGAAGGCCATCAGGGATTCGGCATGTGGGAAGACGTGCAGCAATTGCTGACATACGCTTTTCTTCATCCCGCCTTCTCATCTGAAGAAAAACGGTAATTTTATTCATAAAGAACTACATATTTTGCTTAATTTTCTCTTCACGCTTTTTGTGACTTATTTACACGTACAAGTAACGTTTGCCACCTATAAAACGGTTTGTCAGGTAGTGAAAGTTTGCACTGTGAAACTAATGTTTTTCTCTCTGGTTCTTTTCTTTTCCTATGCAGATCTTTGGCACAGTGGGTGCAGCAGTTGGACGAACGCGTGCGTCAGCATGGCTGTAACGCAGAACGCAAGCCCCTGCTTTGCTCAGCGGATACTTACAGTCCTTACAGCACAGCTCAACCTGGTTGGGATGCGTGGCCTTATTGTAAACAAGGTCTGAGCAAAAAAAACATACCGGAAAGTGTAAAATTCGACCCTAGCTAACTTTTTTTTATGTCTTTTTAGATAGCTTGAATGTGAATGCGGCGAGCCGCGTACGACGCAGCAATAGCCTGACGCCGCCTTCGGAGGCATGGCACATTTCAGAAGACAATAATGGAGCGCGTTTTAAGTCACGTTCTCACTCGCTGTCGTCCGATTTGTCGTCGTCCACGCCCCAGATGCCATTGTCGATGGCGTCTTCCGGGAGTGGCTCGGATTGTAACTTGAACGGCAGTGGCAGTGAATCTCTTTCGTTGCGCTCCTCCCCTTCCTTGTCGTCGTTCCAGATCGAAGGGAGTGGCATGAAGGACGTGCCCAGTTGGCTCAAAAGTTTGAGACTACACAAGTACGCAGGACTCTTTGCGCAAATGGCGTACGATACCATGTTGAACTTGACCGAAGAGATGTTGGAGAGCCAGGGCGTGACCAAAGGCGCGCGACACAAGATTGCCTTGAGCATCCAACGGTTACGCGAACGGCCCCAGCTCTTGTTCAAGCTCGAGAAAGAAGTGACGGAAACGGGCAATGTGCAAAATGCCTTGACGGAGTTAAAAACCATGTTGCAATCGCCTATTAAACCTTACAACCCGCCTCAATCCGAACCGTCGGGATTTTCTTCCCTTCTGGAGTTGGATTCCGGAATGGATGAGACCAGTCGCGCCTCTTTGAGCAGCGAAGATGTTTCCAAAGAGCCCGGTGACTTGATCTTGTCGGGCAACTTGATGTCCACGCCGACCGTGATCGTGTCTGCAGCGCCGGATTCCGATTCCGGCCACGAGGGGAGTGAAACTTCGGATCCGGAGCATGACGAAGCAGAATTGGCGAGGAAAGCGGTAGGAGAAGGAAGGGACAGAGAAATCGTACCCGAGAAAGAAGATTTGCCCGGACAGATTACACGGCTTCTGGGGAAAGGTAAGAGCTTTCTTAAAAATCAAGTAAATAAAATAGAAAGAAATCATTTTTTGTTGTTCGTGTCATCTGACTTTTATTGAATGAAATTTACCTTTTTTAATAGTTTGCACGCAGCTTTTGGTTTCCCCAACGACCAGCGAGGACAGCTTGTCCCAATTTTTAGCCTTGTTGGAACGTTGTTTGGGACATGAAGCCTTCGCGCTACACCAGAAGAAGAGATTGGCATCGTGGAAGGAACAAGCGCAACGCTTATGGCGTACGTTGCCGGTGCGGAAGGCGCAAGACTCTCGATTCAACCGAAGGTGGTTTGCTTTTCTACATTTTTGATAGTTTTTTTTTTTTTTTTTTTTTTTTTTACATTTCAGGTTTGAATCAGAGTTTTTTTTCGTGCTGGTTCAGACACGCACCCAAAAAAGTCATTTTTTTAAACAGTAATATTGCCATTTCAGACGTTGCAGCGTTTGTTTGTCTGATCTGAATAGTTTGCGCTTGCTATTTTGTTACTTAAGTTGTATTGCTTGAGTATTATGAGGAAGTGAAAACTTGTGGCGTAATCTTTTTAAAACAAATTCTTTTAAGCTTCGGAATGCAGTACTGCCAGAAAAAAATATCTAGACAAAGTAGTCTTATGGCAGGGGCAAATTGACTAGCATGCCCAAACGGAGTGTACCCGTTGTCTATCATTTTTTTTAGTTGTTTTTCTGACAGTTGTTGACTATACATATGTAGTAATTAAGATTGATAAAAACAAAAATGATGACCAGGCGTTCTTGCGGATATGTAGACATTCGCAGATGAGTGTAAGTTTTTTTTCGACAATTAAGTGTATTAAATATTTAAAATTATTTATAAGTTGCCTATAATCAATGCTGTGAGAGAAAAAAAGAAAAGAAAAAAAAAAACAAAAAAAACAAGGAACTAATCTTTTGTTTATTTAGGTGGAGTAACGTGGCCCACTACCCTGGCTTTTATTCTGAATCAGGATCTTCGAATCCAGTCCAGAACGGAAACGGAAGGACGAGCGCAGCATCAAACTATAGTCGCAATACAGCGGGCTTCAGTAATACTGTTAATGAAAGCCCACTAGGTCAGCTGAAAAATCGTCCCTTGGCAGCTACTCAATCGTATCCTTTATCGAACGTAAGCTTGTAAATCTTCTTCCTTTCCATTTACATATAGTGAGCTAGCACCTAACTCGACTGAATTTAAAATTTTGAAAATGTAGAATTTACCTGGATTGAATCCTTCATCGTTGCAGCACCGGAATAGTTTTTGCATCAGCACTCTTGGTACCTTGAATACATCTGGCGCGAATCAAGGATTTGGACTCACGTCCTTGGGAGCAGGAAGAGATGATCTTTTGTATCGGCACAGATCCAGTTTGGAAGATTCGATGCCTGAAGTATTTTTTTATTATTTTTTTTAACCTCATTAGAATGTTCTTAATGATTTTGTTCCTTCGATTATGTGTTCCAGTCTTCATATTCTCGAATGGCGCTACAACGAGCAAGGTCTGCGCCCATGTCTTGTGCATCAAGTACACTGCAGACCCAAAACAACACGAGTTCTACTTTATTTGGACCTTTTCCTGTTTCCCGAATGGACAAGGAGTTTTCTGTGGATTCGGATATTAATCATCGATTAGAATCGCTGTGTTTATCCATGACGGAACATGCCTTAGGGGGCGCGAATGATTCCTAAGGCAGTGTTGTTCGTTAGTATTGTGGAGAAATTCAGTTTCTGTGGGTTTGAGGTGTGGCGCCGAAGGGGGAGGAGAAAACTTACCTTGGTACGCGTTTGTGGTATTTGTCCTTCCTCATTTTGTCTTGAAGGAGTCAAGAGCAACACATGAGTTTTCTCTTTGGGTGGACATGTTTGTTTATTTTGTATCATCATGAATTCTTCTACTTATATTGTACAAAGTTTTTTGTCCCAAGTTTTTGCTCTAGAAACGGTTTTTGTGCATTGTTGGATAAAATACGCAGAGGCTAGTAACAATGGAGGCAAGTGCAACGGGAGAAAAGCGGGGATTTCAGATTTCCTTTTATTTTTTGTTTTTCTTTCTTTACAGAAGGGCGGCGGGTAACGGTTCGCTATTGTTGAGCGGTGTTTTAGTGAGAAAGTATTGTTAGTCGCCTTCCGCTCAATTTTGTAGGGTTTTGCCATTGCAGTGCAATGGCATGGAAACGACCCGTTAATCAAGTCTAGTTCAGTTTATAAAAAACCCCTTCCCCGAAAATTAGAAGGGCATACGCCAAGAATCGTAAAAAATACACATTTTATGCGGATAAAGTCTCATTTCGTTCTAAAAAAGCCGGTTCTGACACGTGTAGTGTTTGACCTCGAATTAACTTTCTAGGATATCATTTGTATTATTTAGCGGATGGCTTACGCTTTCCGCTAGCAGCTTGTCCCAGAAATTGACGTGTATAACCGTGTCCTAAGTCGCGGCAATTAGGTTGAGTTGCCACTTGCTTCGAGATATCTTTGGAGCAACTCCCTTGCTGTCATTTTTGCGAAGCAAAAGGCAAGTTTCGAACAGACTACTTCGTGTAACTATGACTTGCCGATAATGTAGCAACTTCTATAGACGATCAGTCAATCAGCACATCGTCATCTTGCCCTAAGAAATGAGCAAGCCTCCGTGAGCCCCATTACCGTTTTTCTAACCCTGATTTTTTTTTAGAGTTTTTTTTAGGATTCTCTTGTTTGGTTAGTTACCCTTGGAAGGGCACTCGCATCATACAAGGGCGCCACGGCACACAGATTGGTAAAATCTGTTCAAGTCATTCCTTCTCAATAGCTCTGTGCCAATCTTTAAGGCAAATTCAATTGGGAAAAAGTGTGCACTGAGTTTTTTCAAGCAAAGTTTTGTTTCAGAAACTAGGGGAGACTCAAGCACAGTGAATTGCTGTGTTTGTAAAACTCAGTGCACACTTTTTTCCGAACTGAATTCACTATGAGTTCTCAGCTCTCTGGCAGGCTCCACTAAAGGAAGAACCACCATGGCTCAAACAATTGTTTTTGTTTTGCGTGAACAGGTATATCATATTGTTGTGCACGCGGTATATCATATAGTTTACAGACTTGTAATGCAAAAATGTTCTACATCGTAATTGAATACAAACTTAAGTTGGACAAATTTGCTGACTTACTTTATCGACATATAACACAGAAAAGACTAGTTCAGTTACAACAGTAACGGAAAAGGGAACTTACGGCGAATGGAGATGTACCAGTACCGTGAACAGTACGTTAGTAATACTGGAAAAGGGACAGTGAGGATGCATGCCTACGCACAAAGAGCTGTAAGATTTGCGTAAAATGAGAGGACCTAGTAGATCACAAACTTGTGAGCATTAATCGAGATATTGAATGATGTCTGTTTTTCCTACCATTTTTAAAAAAGAAATTAGTGCTACTTTTTCGCCCGTTGCGTTCATTATAGATACAACATGTTTTTATAAATTATTGTTTGCGCTGAATGCTACTGAACAAGACGTGAGAGTTTAAGACACCATAGTTCTTAGTTATTTTACAGGAGACCTAGAAATCCCAGGACGACCGTCGACTTTTCCAAACCCCCAGGTACTTTTGGCTTTTCTTAGCATCATTTGATTTTCCCGAAGGGAAGGATTTCTTGGAATTCTGTTTCAATGGATTTTTCGTTCGTCTGTACTGCGACATTGGCTGTATTCATAACCAATTATAGAATCTTTCACGTTATGCTGATTCCGGATAAAATAAATGTTGGAATGATTTCTGAATCAGTTTTTCTTTCAATCGTTACTATACTTGCCAGAAGTATCAAATTTACAATGCACTTATAAATGCATGAGCACTGTAGAATTTATGTCTGGCTAGCGCCGTTCTTGTTACGTCGCTGTTGATTTTGCCGAGCTGCTTATTTAGACGGAATTACGTCGCAGAAAGCTCAGGGCAAATTGAGGACTGAAACGATGTGAGTAATACTTGTTCCTGCGAAGTTCGTCGTGACTGGCAGCTCTGTGAATAGATGGTCAGATTGTTGGGATTCACACTTGGTCACAATACAGTGATTGACATTGAGCATTCCTCAATTATCGAGAATAAAACATAAAATCTGGCGACGCGGATTAAACAAACGAACAGTGAACAGCTTCCCAAGTAAGTGTATCTAGCACTTTCCAACAAAAAGAAATGCAACACAATCCTGCGAAAGAAGATTATGGATGCCTGTACCAATTCTTCAGTTCATGTGACCGTCGACCTCTGGAGTAGCTATGCTAAGCAAAGAAC
The DNA here is from genome assembly GCA_022885665.1 of Triops longicaudatus. NCBI lineage: Eukaryota > Metazoa > Arthropoda > Branchiopoda > Notostraca > Triopsidae > Triops > Triops longicaudatus. Next base: position 14,116 of record JAGQDJ010000129.1, on the reverse strand, counting down.
AATTGGTCTTCCTTTCCACGCACTAACGAAAGAGTGGAAATTAACTCGCCACGTAATTGCATTCCGCCATTTTCCAGGAAAACACTCCGGTGATAAAAGGATTTATCCAGGATACACTTGCCGAATATGTAATATATTTGAGCTCCATGCGTTGCTGTGTGAAGTATGACGCGTCGAACACGTTGAATGCCATTCATGCTTGCCCTTTCGAATATAAGGTTTCTGGAAGCCGTAACTCCCGACCGAACTTTAACATAGAACTTCGTCGTCGCTTGCACGCCAGAGTTGTAAGACAGTAAGACTTTCGGAAGCATTTCGTCCCAAGTCTCGTCCCCTTGTTCGATTTGTTGCTTAACCCTGCCAAGATTGTTCATTTTGCACGTTCAACGAACCCATCGCTCTGTGAATGGCAAGGGTAGTGCGGATTTTTGTTATGTTACGTGATTGGGAAATATCAGCTAATAACTTCATCTCAAAGTTCCGTCCCTCATCCGAGTGTACTTAGACGGGGGTTCTGTGTGGACACACGCACTCGTTCAGAAAATTTTAGACCACTGTGTGGCTTCTTAGTCTTGAGTGCGAAAATACTCGATTGGTTTAGTAAGCTGCTACTGTATCGGACTCCTCATGTCTGACGGTAAGGGAGATAGTCCTTCAACCCGGTCAGGTCCGGACCCTTGAACCTCACGATGTCCTACCAAGCTAAATTCTTCTGCGAATCTCAGAGTGACTTCCCCTAGTTGACTGAGTAAGTCATTACCCAAAATCAAATTTACTAAGCCATTGTTAAAAACGACGGCCTTCGCTCGAAGTTCCTTCCCTATTAGATTTACAGTTAGCCAAGTCCCTCCCCAGACATTTGCTAAGTTCCATTAGCTACTACAATTTCAGGACCTTCCCATTTTACAGTGCGCCTTACTCTTGATCACCCAGTCTTCTGAAACCACATGAACTGCAGCTCCAGCATCTATGATAGCTACTGTTTCTTTCCCATTACAAACTACTGTTTCCCTAATAAGGCTCGGACCAAACACAAAAAGGACCGGGGATTATAATTGCACTGGCGGCCCTTCCCCCGGGAGCCGCTAGCCCTAGTTTTTCGACTCGAATTGGGCCCTAACCGCTGACGTACGATCCCGCGCTAGTCGAGACCCGTTCGTCTTTATTATGGCACATGCTATTTGCTACTCTACCGCTTCCACTGGATTCGCTCTGGCTATTGCCTGCAATATGCCCCGACTTACTACATTTAAAGCAAATTGGAAAATCTTCGTGCGTCCTAGAACTAGAGGGAGGATTACGGCCAACCTTACATTGAGAGCCTCGAAAGTCGCTCCCCAGCTGCTGAAATCTCTCGTTGAGCGCGTTCATCAGTTCTCCCATCATAACCCTCAGGTCGTCGCTTCTGCTGTCGCAGCGGCAAGCTCGGCACCAGCTACAGTGGCACGCCTCTCTGAATTCCGAGACACAGAAGTCCACCATGACTGTGATGGCCGTACCCGCTTCTGTCCGGCTTCTAGCTTCTTCGTTTCTTCCACAAATTCCTCGCTGGTAGCGATATCATGCTGAGCCAGTACTTCAACGAGGCTCGACCTCAAACCGCGAACAAGTGGGCCAGCTTTGCGCATCCAACATCTTCGGATCAACGTCGAAGCACAATTGTAGCACATCCATGCAATACGAGTTTACCGTCTCCTCGGGCCATTGTACACGCATTTGTAACTCCGTAAGCTTTTTGTGTGCTATGGCTTTCGGTAGAAAAGCCTTTTTGAATGACAACAGGAGTTCCGTCCAGTTTGTCACCTTTCTGCCGTGGTTTAGAAATTAGTTTCGAAACCATGTTGACGCTACGCCATCTAGGCTTGCTCCGAAGAACCTTGCATTGTAATCGTCGGACCACTCGTTAAAACGGTCCGTGGCCTCTTCTTAGTCGTACAAAAAAGTAACGGCGTCAGAATCAGCACTCCCATCGAAACGGGGTTATTGATGTAGCTTTCCTTAGCGGTCCTCTGGCGGGTAGATTCGCTTCTCTCAAAGCGGTCCCAGAGGACGGTACGGCGCCACCTTGGACCATTTGGAATCGGGTTAAGGATGGTTCTACACTTCTATTAAACAGCAAGGGTGAAGATAAGGCACGAACAAGTCGGATTTGTCTAAGGTGGCTAGATACCGGCCCGTCTTCTGATGGGTCGCTAAACTGTTCACGCTTTGTACTCATTAAGAGCTACGAGCAAATCGCTGGATTTTGTTTCCACGCACAGGCAGAATGAAGGCATAACAGAGGCGCAGCTAGGAATTTGTTTCGGGGTAGGTCTGTACACTCAAACGCCCCTCAATTTGCCTTAATTCAACTAAATTTTTATTTACGGGGGGCCAGCTAGTCCAGCCCTAAACGACATCGGCATAATAAAATCGGTACTGATACAAATATAAGCAATTCAATGTAAGACCTGCTACAATTGCGAAAAGGAGGAGTCAAGATTTTTTTAAGGATTTCGGGGTAGGCCTGGGCCTGCCGGGCCTACCCCCTGGCTGCGCCACTGAGGCATAATCAGGGTTATTACCCCGCATCTCCACCAAAATGTCACGTCATTAACTAACAGTTGGTTGGATTTTGTAATGACGTTCTTTTTCACGGTGCACTATCTTGCTAGGAAACATGTCGACTTAGGTTGAGTTAGCCAACGGAATCTGTATTCGCCCCTGACATACAATCTCCACTCGATCTGTAACTTCTTCTCCCCATTTCCCCTGTCGCTTCCTTTTTATGGCTTCTTCTTAACATAAACGAAATCAACGTAGTCCCTTTGGTTTCAGAGAAGTGACTTTCATTAGTCCAGAAACAAAGGTTGCAGGAGACAAAAAGTGAAACTACGCCAAAACGAAAAATTGACGAAAATTGGCGTGACAATATCATTGACCACGTACTGTTTCCGGTAATTGCCCAAAAATATCCATGGCCACAATAGGATTGCAGGGAATCGCAGGGCGCAAATGTCTAAGCGGGTCTCTAAGGGTATTTTGTACAGGATTCCTCTTTTCACAAGTCAGGATGTGTTTATACCATTCTACAACATAGGCCCTCATTCTAGGCCAGTAGAACAGCTCCCGCAGTTTCTCTAAGTTTTATTTTTTTCGAAGCCCATGTGAGCTGCTCTTTGGCTTTGTTGCAAGCCTGCACTTTTCTGTTTACCAAGGGAAGATAAGACTGTGTTTTAAATATAGTTTTCCAGACTAGGTACAGCCCTCCGTCCCGTAGGCACAACCTGTGCCGCTGTGTCCAGTAACTTCGTAGAGTTGGGATTAGCCCTTCCGCCGATCTGCCTATCTTAGCACTGTTGTACATGAAGACTTTAACTACGCGAACGTTTTCGGCTACTACATACTGCTCACTACACTACTCCATCTGCCCACTTATTGCATGGATATTTTTTGTTACCGGGGCAATGCAAAATGAAGATTCGGAAGCAATCGAATTCAAGAAGCCAACAAAGCGTCTGACAGGTGCGAATTGAAGAGGAGGACTAAGAAGGTACCGCTGTATCGAGAGGGCCACCGCCTGACTGGTACCAGAAGATTAATGCGTTGGAACAAGCAGCCGCTAGTTTTGCCAAAGCTGGGAGAGAATGAGAAGCCAAGATATTGCTAAAATTATTAAGGAGTGAGGTACTTACAAGACAGCCTTACCAGCCAAAACGCGGCTTAGAAAACGTAATAGGGATATTGTTCCGTCCCTAAATGCACGTTGCAAAGGAGTCGAAACGCGACTTGCAAGCGTAAACGCAACTGAAGGAAACGTAGGTGGAACAGTGAACGGTGTGACTTTGCAATACCTGTACAAACTGTTTAGGATACTACACTTGTTAAGCCCATCGTATTAAGTCTTTTCAAGCCATCACCAATAATAGAACCGGCAGGCTCAAATACAAGTATAATAAGCAATGGGAGCTTGTCACTATTATGTAAATTAAAAATGAAAGTATCAATCATCGGAACCGAAACAAAACATGAGGCTTACGTAAACTTTGAAATTTTCTACTTCGTGATTTTAGGAAAAGATTTTCTCAAGAAGAATGAAGTGGATGTCCTCGACTGGTTCGCGTGTCCACGTCGCGATAATCAATAATCATTGTATTTCCAGGGTGATTATTAATAAGCTGGAACCGTGCAATCCGTTGTGCCTGGGTGCAACGGACCTTGTTAACAAGAATACACCCAGGCCTTACGACCGGCTTGCCACCGATCGTAGTGTAACCACGGCAGAATGCCCTAAGGTCAAGCAAAGTATACGACATCTGGAACAGACACCGGACCTTGATTGACGAGTCCACTGCTGCAGGCATGAAACTGACTGCAATTTATGGAACCCCATGGTCCTCACCGGTCTTTATTGTTAGAAAAAAGACGGCAATTTATGGTTATGCTATAAGAGTGCTTTTGGTAGCTGTAGTCGTATGTGACCTAACCGTAGGGTTAGGTTGGCATGTCCTTCATAGTAGCTTGACCTTGTCCTTTGCTATTCCTCTGTTGTATATTGTTACGTTTTATTCCTTCTCAAATTCCGTTTATTCGTAACTTCCAATTTACAACTACACTACAATCGCTTCAAGACAAACATTACTTCAACCACTCTTCCTCTCAGGCTAGTTCTCACTGACCAACCTCTTTGTCTTTCTTTGACTAACTGCCGACTGACTGCTCGAATTGCCTCTCTCCTTGGTCTTTTATCACCTTCATTAGCCTTGACCTGTCGCTCTCCACGCAATCACTTTACATTACCTCATCGAGTCCCCAAAGAGGACGCTTCGAGGAAAGCAGCAAAGGAGCGTGTGGAGTAACAAGGCTCAAGCCGGATACGGAACGCCACAATATATTGATGTTCGTAGGCGTCGGAAGTGTGTGTGTGTGTGTGGGGGGGGGGGGGCAAATCGTGCAAATGCCCTACCGAAGAAAACTTTGGTAGGGCAAACATATGGTTTTGGCCTACCAATCGAAACCATGTTAATTAAAAAATTAACCTTACTGTTCCGGACGAAGCCGGAAGGGATTTTCTCTAACGAGCTATTTCTACTATTTTCCTATGAATACCCTTACTATTTGAGAATAAACCCAGACTTTTATATTAAGATTTAATTTCCCCTGTGTGGTCCCTGTGGTGGTAGAATACTGTGGCGTTCATTGTTGCCTAACAGTTAAATTTTGTAGCCACGCAACGATGAATCTTAAGATTCATTGTTACTAAGAATTAAATTCCCTGCACCCAGCCTGTAATAGTTAGTTCCTTCTTGACCTTCCTTTAAGCCAGTTCCGTTTGTTCAGTGTAAAATTTGATTGTTGTAAAAAGTGAGAGTTAGCATAAAAAGACCTTCCGTGACAATATACCAAATTATCATATAAGTTAAAGACTTGGGTTCTTTGTGTTTCCAACATTTCGTGGCAAAGAAGATATTCCCTGTTCCCCAGTGTCATAAGCGCGTGGACAAGTTAAGACGGCACTGGCGGGAACACTTACCTTTTCGTGAACATATGAAGTCAGTGTGTGAGCAATAGGGTCGAGAGATTTGCTGCTCATATTAACCTTACCTTTCGTGCACAACCGCTAAAATAAGCATTCTTTGTTGGTTTCATGTCTTTTATGAGTTGATCACAGACCCAGACTCTGACACTTAGTAAGATTACAGTGGTTTCTTTTTTAGTCCGTAGATTCATAATTTTCACGCTTTCACACAAATAAAACGGCTAGCAGTGGATGCAGGCCAGCATCGCATTGGCTTCAATCCATGCGTGAGTGTGGTCAAAATGCTGGAGTTGTTGCAAAATGATGAGCCCCGAGCGGCTGCCACCCATTGTCACATGCACTCTTGCAATTTGGCCCTACAGGATGCGATCTCTTTTGTTCCTATGATGCGAAACTTCTTGCAATTGGTGCAAGATTTGATAAACTTTCTCCGCGACTCCCCGGAACGATGTGCTTTGGTCAAGACAGCTGCAGAGGCATTAAAATGTGTGCAAAAGCATGTGCGTCCTCTGTGTCCGACCCGGTTTGCAGTGAAATATCGCGCTCTTGATGGACTTTCCAAACAATTGCCAGTCCTTCTAGAAGTACTGAATCAAATCGAGACGGATTTCAAAGATAACCAAGCTCGCAGTAAAGCATCAGGTTTCTTACTACAGCTCCATCAATTTAATTTCTACTTATGTCTCTCGGTGGCCCTGCAGCTTTTTGAAGTAACCGACCGCTTATGTAAACAGCCGCAATTGCAAGGATTGTCGACGGGAGAAGGAGTCCAGCTTGTGAGCCATGCGGTACAGGAAATCTCAGACATGCGATCCGATGCACGATTTGAAATAATCTGGGTGAAATCAACACGAACTGCCGAAGAACTACTGTATGATCCACCAACGCTTCCAAGGCAAGCAAAAGCACCATCACGCTTTGGAGAAAGTGAAGGCCACAGCTTTCAAAATCCTCGTGACTTCTACAAGAAGCAGTACCTGGAACTTATTGACAGTGCTGTGGCAGGCTTGCAACGTCGGGTTTCTGATAAGCCTTACCTGTCCTAATTTCCGTGGAGCATCTCTTCATTGCAGCGTTCAACGGAGAAGAACAGAGTAACCAGGACCTGGATATTGTTTGCGAACTCTACGGAGATGATTTGGATCGAAAGCGCCTGATGGCTCAACTAATCCTGGGGCAAGTCAAGCCAGATCTCTATCAACCCAAGAGAAACTTCGCGCTATTGGACAAAGTCCGGTTAGAATGATGCTTCCTCAGGTGTTAAAGATGTGCCAGCTGTACCTATTGTGTCCAGCTTCAACTGCATTCCCAGAACGTTCATTCAGTCTCCTGTGACATCTCAAAAATTATCTTAGAAGCACAATGTCCCAGGAGTGGATGAACAATCTTCTTATTCTCGCCATGTATGGCGATTTATTGGATAACATTAAATTAAATTAAATTTTTAATGAGTTCATCATCAGTGGAGATAGCAAGCGTCGAAACGCGTTTGCTCCAGTTTAATTCCTGAATATACTCCTCTGTTTCGGCTTTGTTCATTCTGAAAAAAAGGTTCGCATAAATAAGTACAAATTTAAATGGGTTAGCAACAAACACATTGATAGGTTTTCATAATCCTCGACTGAATGTAAGGTTAAGGTCAGGGACAAGTTGATAAGTTTTCGTTATTATGATGGCAAGAAAAGAATGCAAGGTTAAGGTTAGGGACAAGTATTTCAAGGTCAAGGGTAAGCTTTAGTATAAGAAGCGAAAGTATTGCGAAGGAGTTAGTTGGTTTCAGCCTGATCACGAGGCTAATAAGTTGATTACTGTTGTGGACAGTAAAGACTACTTGTGTTTCGTTTGTTTTGTGTCCTGTGTTCATTTGTGTGTATGCACTCATTACTCAATAAATCATTACGCTACCAATCCAAAAATAAAGTTGAATCTTAACATGTTCTCAGCGTAGGATACATAGATTTCTTGGCATGCGTCAATAAGCTTACTAGTTCAAAGAATGCATATTGTAGAATACACCTTTAGCCTTAGCCCTACCAATCCTGAAGTGTTTCCGACGCCGCTGTTGATGTTTGTTACACTGTATTGTGGCGTTCCGTATCCGGCTTGAGCCTTGTCACTCCCCAGGCTCCTTGGATGCTTTCCTAAAAGCGTCGTCTCTGGGGACTCATGCGGGAGGGCGACAGGTCAATGTTAAGAAAGGTGGATAAATGGTCAAGGGAAGAGTCAGTGAGGGGTCAGTCAGCAGTTAGTTAAGGGAAGACAAAGAGGTTGGTCAGAGAGGACTAGCCTGAGAGGAAGAGTTGTTGTAGTAATGTTTGTCTTGTAGCGATTGTATTTGTGAAGTGGAAGTTACTAATAAAAGGAATTTGTAAAAGTGTAGAACGTAACAGTACATAGTCAGTCGTTATCCTTGTCGCTTGTGAAAGTAAAGCCTAGTACGTTAAACTGGGGATTACAGGGTAAGTTTCGGTCCCCTTAAAATTAAGCTCGGATATTATTTGATTCGATGTTTTCTTGCCACCCGAGCTGTCTCAAGACGTGTATCTGGGACGGTTTTTTTTTTTTTTTTTTTTTTAAAAAAAAAAAAAAGAATGGCATGGTGTTGGATTTCCAGAAGATGGTGTTGCAGTGGGGTCGGCATGAATTGAAGTTGACTGCTGGTATTCAACAAGAGATCTTCGCGACAGAAACATTGTGGGTCCCGGCAAGGTTTGGAATGATGGCGGTCGTCGAAGTTCCTGATTTTAACCAACCAACTGCGTTGTTCGATGGTTTTAGTATTCAAATTGCGTACAGTGTGCTCGAGCTCTAGTAAAGACGAAAAGATTCATGTGAAAATTTTGAATTTAAATTACCGGAAGATGTTAATTAAAGTGGGCATTAGGCTAGGGTAATTGCAAGCTGTGAAGGAAAATGTATTACTCTTAGAAATACAAAAAGTAGCGGCTTTTTAACTCTACAAACATGACATTCGAAGGATCTTGTCAGCCTCTTTGATACTCCAAACTTATGCATCGGTAAACGAGACTAATTGAGAGCTTGTTGCAAAAGCACCGTTCAATTATATCTTTGTATCCTAAAGATCAGGGCCAAACGACGCTTATGAGACACACAATTCATACCGGAAGTCACAATCCCGTCCATTTCCCGCCTCGACGTATCCCTTTACACTGGAGACCTCAATTGGAGTCAGTGGTGAGTGACATGCTTGCTCAAGGTGTAATTGAACCTTCGAATAGTCCTTGTAGCCGACCAATTGTAATGGTCCATTAAGAGGATAGCTCGCTGCAGTTCGACTGTATGGACCATACAGTCTTGAATTCTGTAAAGACTAATGACGCTTATTCAAGACCTAGGATTGACGAAACGCTGGGTGTTTTGCAAGGAACAAAACTTTTCTTCACTTTAGAACTGATCAGTGGGTATTACCAATTAAAACTGTCAACAGAAGATCAATGACAGCCTTTCATACCCCACAGAGTCTTTATAAGTTCAACGTCATGCCCTTTGCGATGTGTAGCGGCCCAAGCTCGTTTCAGATATTAATGGAGTTAGCTGTGATAGGTTTTCGTAATTCTTGAAAGAATGCAAAGTTAAGATTAGGGACAAGTATTTCAAGGTCAAGGGTAAGCTTTAGTATAGAAGCGAAAGTATCGCGAAGGGGTGGTTAGTTGTTTCCAGCTTGATCACGAGGCTAATAAGTCGATTACTATAGTGGACAGGAAAGACTACCTGTGTTTCGTTTGTTTTGTGTCCTTTGTTCATTTATGAATGTGTATGTGTCTTCATTTACTCAATAAATCATTACGCTACCAACCAAAATAAAGTTGAACTTGACAGCTGTAAGGGGTGTTCAATGGAAAATATGCTGAATTTACCTGGATTACCTCACCGTTTTTAGTAAAAGTTTCGAGGAGCATTTGCAACGCTTGGATGACATTTTCTGTCAACTGGAGAAGATAACTTGAAGATTTAACCTTCAAAATGTAAGCTTCTCTATACTTAAGTACCTTTTCTAGGGCACGTTGTAAGCAAGGAGGGAGGTCGTACGGATCCAGAGAAAACGAAGGCGATAGTAGAATGGCCCCGCCCAACAGGGATGAGTTGAAAGGTTTTCTCGGTTTAGCATCATATTACAGTCGGTTTGTTTAAAAAATTGCTAATTTTGCCAAGCTGTTGTATCGACTAACTGAAATTAATGTACTCTACGAATGGTCCGTGTTATGTGAGCAATCTTTTGTCGAGCTCAAAAGATCGTCTTACTTCTGCCCCTGTATTAGCTTTTCCTGATCTTTCCAATTCCAAGGTCAAGGAGAGAGGCAATTCAGGAGAGTTAGAAAAGGAAAGACGAAGGAGTTAGTCAGTGAGAGTAAGTACGAAAAGACGAGTGGTTTGTGATTTTGAATTGGAGTTGTTGATGCAAATTGAAAGTCACAAAAGGAGTTGAACATAACAGGTGGTGGTGGTGTAGTGACCAGAGTTGTGCTATTCGCGAGAGCCCTGCACAGGCAGAGTTATCCCCCCCTTGTTGCCACGTGTACAAACCCAAGCAGACCGTTCCTTTATGTACCCGACGTGCTAAATCGTACTTTTGGCGAAATAGCGCGTGACAATTGGTGCATGCACCGGGGAATGGTCAGGTAAGACTTGCGGGATCGAGAACATTACGGAAAAGAGGGGGTAAGCTTTTTAGAACGGTCAGGGCTTAGTTGTGATGTACCACGAACCTACCCCAGTTGCGAAAGTAAATTCGGTCATCTGCCCTGTTACTACCCGAAGTGCAGCACGCCGAACTCTAGAGGAAGACCAACCTCCCTCGACCAACAGTAGTCCTTCCAGCGTCATCCAGACGGTGGCCATGACGGATCAGCACTCTCAGCGTGAGCGCTTTCGGCGGACTAAGGAGCCCAAATATTTCGATGGCAAGGCAAACGACGACCCCCTACGGTGGTTAAAGGACTTCGAAGCTGTCGCCAATTACAACGCCTGGTCCGAGGAGGATGAACTGTCCTTCGTAGATGCCTACCTAACCGGACCTTCTCGATCATGGTTCGACCGAACTTATCATAGATACCTACCCAGAGAGCTCATGGGGAGATTTCACCGACAGTTTCAAGCAGAGGTTTTTGCGACAGAATCGCCACCGCTACCTCAAGGGAAAACCGCTGAATTGGTACCAATACCCGAAGAGACCCCGAGGAATATTACCACGACGTATTAGACATCTGCTACCAAATCGACCGTATATGGCTGAAGAGGATCGGCTCGAACATTTTCTTCACGGCCTCCGACCATCACTCCTGGAGCAGATTCGAGTTAACCGACTAAAGACGTGCGAACAGTTCCTCGAGGAGGTGACTAGTGCCCGAAATGTACTACCTAGCAGCCGAAGAGTCGCGTGGGAAGATGAAGAGGAGGCCCTTCGCGGATCGAAGGCTCAGCAGTTCAGAGGCATTCCAGAACAACCGTAGCCGCTGTGACCACGCCGACGTCGAGTCCATCGCCACAGCCATCGCAGAGAAATTCGGAGAGATGCTGTCCTGGGAACAGAGCCGAAGAGTCGTACACCACCCACACGAGGTAAGGTTGGCCACCCTTCCAATTACTCCTGTACACATGAGGGAGAACCGCTCTGCTTTTCATGTGGTAAGAGGGGGCACATAGCCTCGTCCCCCGAGGGGGGGACGGGACATTCGGGAAATTGACAAAGAACCAGCGGGTATGGGGAGGGTAGCTTGTGGGCCGTTACCATCCCCGTACTTTGCTATAGCTGCCCCAACCTAGTCACGGAAAACATCCTCTGTAACGGGATACTGGCGCTAGGTCTCATTGATACGGGCGCTTTCGTAAGTACTGTATCCCGAGGTTGGATAAAACAGCATCGAGTGCCACGCCTACCGTGGCGAGGGCCCACCATTATCGTCGCAAACGGCCAAACCGCTGAGACTTTCGGCGCGACCGAGGTCACAGTTTTCCTTCACGGACGCGAGTTGAAAACTATGGCTGTTATCCTAGGTAACGACATAGGTGTAGCTAACGTTATCATTGGCAATGATCTCCTCAAACAACTAGGCCGAGTGGCGATAGAGTACGGCGAGGCTGACCATCGCCTTGCGAGTTTTGGAAATAGATCGGTTGACGGGGGGTGGAGTGAAAACCCCACCCATCGAGTCAGCCCGATTGCCGGGGTGGCAGCTCTTTGCTAAATCGTACTTTGGGCGAAATAGCGCGTGACAATATGACAATGTTGTCTTGGCTCAACAAGCTGATTGACGAGGGAGACGAGACATGGGATCTTGTTTTGCCCAGTGTTTTTGCTTGCTTACCGGTCCAGTGTTCAAAGTTCTTCTACCTTTACCCCTGCTCGCCTACAATTAGGCAGGGAGCTGTTTGCCGGAAGATGTTGAGCTCGGTGGGGGAAATTTAGGAGCTGAGCCTGTGTCCACGTCTCAGTGTGCTGAATATTTAGATTAGACGCTACCGGAAATCTTTTAACAGGCGCGAACACGGTTAGGAGTCATCCAACGTTATCAGAAGGTAATTTATGACGGAAACATTTCAAAGCAGCAGATCCGACTGGGAGATTCCGTTTGGGTATTAACACCTGCTCCAAAGAGGAGAAGGTTTCGTAAGTTTCATCGATCTTGGTCGGGCACGTGGATTGTGATCAAATGTATTTCTGATCAGCTTGTGCAAATTAAGAACGCATCTACAGGGACAAGAAAAATTGTACCGAAAGTTTAAGTTATGTAGAAAATAACCTTACACAATCACAACGAAGGATGCACATCCCTCTCCGACGACAAGCTAGAGGTTCTAGCGGGATCGAATATATTTCAAACCGAGATCAAGTTTATAGTTATTACCAATTGGAAATGGAAGAATCTTCCAAAGAGCAAGACAGCGTTCCAAACCTCAAATGGGCTGTATTAGTTAACAGTCATGACTTTCGCCCTATGCAATGGGCCAAATTCCTTTCGAAGACCGACAGAACTCGTCCTCAAAGTATTGCAATGGAAGATTATACCTAAATGATTCAGTTGTCTTCAGCAAAACATTAGATGAAACGAAAGCTTCGATTTAAGTCAATTTAAAGCTCACGCCTTCATAACGTGAGCTAATGTGCTCGTCGGTTCTATTTTAGGGAACAGGTGCACATCGACCCACTGAATACTTGGCCTATCAACGAATGGCTACGGCCGAAAAATGCGAACGAGACCCAATGTCGTATAGCCCTAGTATCGTACTACAGGCGGTTTGTACCTGGCTGTGCGTACATAGTAAAAACGTTCTACGACTTCTACGAACATACAGAAAAGAACATTACAATTGAATGGACACAAGTGTGTGAGTACACTTTTAAAACATTGAAAAGTAGTTGACTGAGAGCGGTTTTGGTATATTCTGACTTGTGGTTACCATTAATCTTGGACACCGTTTGCAGTAATGAAAGAATCGGAGTGATGAAAGAAGCCGTTCTAACAAAATCCACCCAATTCAATTACACAATTGAAGCAGTTTCTTGATGTAATGTGGGCAGAAATAATTTAAAGTAGGTTTATTGACTGTGTTAGTTAAATTTAAAGTGCACATAACACCCACATTTTTAATTAAAAAAATAAAACTGCTTAATAAATGGAAAACTTTAAATGAACTTGTTAGCGATTGGGGTGGGCAAACTTGTTCTTTGGACTAAGGCGCAGAAAAAAGTGTAAATTCGGCCTTACCGTCCCGGGACAAAAGCCACCTCCACAAGGCCAGGGGTGACAGAAGGTTAAAGGTAATACTGTTGGGAGTGAGAAAAAAACTCTACGAGCAACTGGATCCTTCGTCTTCCCGGCGATTGGTGAACAGTGTGATCCTAACTGGCCCCTTAAATACAAAGCAATCAGGATGTGGCCTGATCCTGGTTAATTGAACAGAGAAGTGAAAGCCGGATAGGAGAGAGGACGCCGTCGCTAGGGACGGACGCCCGCTAGGGAAGATCTCCCTTCACTTTACGGATTTCCGCGTCTCTCTTGGCGCAGCTAAACACTCTTTACCAGAAAGTCAATGTTTCCTTGAATCCGTGAAGTTTATTGTTCATATTTCCCTTCCTTGGAACTCTACTGCGCAGTTCTTACAACCCTATAACCTCGGTGGGCACCTTATGCACACTTTAGGGTGTTTATAAACAAAGCTTTCCCCGGAAACATCGAAATTTTACTTGCTTTATACAAATTTACGAAGTAGGTTCTGATAACTATGTTGACATTGTGTTTGTGTTGGTCTGTTTAAAGTCACAACTGTGCCATCTAACGGGCACATTATCGACTTTTTCTGACCGTTTAATTTTTCTGATGATTGGTAAAAAGGTAATATCCTTTTACTCTATATAATATTAGAACTAATCCTACATAATCCTACATAATATAATCTATATACTTCTAGTGTTCTTATTCTTAGTAGTGAAAAGAAGTAACCAGACTTACACCACTTCTATCAGTTTAGTATCTTTAATAAGGTCTACTAGACAGTTTCTTAACTTATATTGTCGTTCTGGTTCAATTTTCCCTAAACCTAATACATTGACCATGTTAAAGATTACTCCTATCCGTT